>JAAVTG010000621.1:0-326468 GCA_011947345.1 Phytophthora quininea
TCTTTAAACATTCCTATTTCACATACTCATTCTTCTCTATACAATATCCACATTTCTACTCTTACACACCTCATACACTCACACGTATATACACTCTTACACCATTATATATATCTCTCCATACTCTCCATACATCTTCTTCTTCTCATTTTTCCACATTACTACCTAACTCTCTATCAATTCATTCAAATCACCTTTCGATCAATCCCAATCCATCTCATTATAATCAACTATTATCTTTTTCTTTTTTCTTTTCTTCTTTCCTCCCACGCTATCTTTCTCATTTACCTATCACCAGTCATTTTCTGACACGTTCATTTGACTCAAACCATACACTACAGACACGCAAACACCAACACATCCATACACAATAACACGCATTCTCTGCATACATTCCCACTCTACACTCCTATTCGACACCTACTCCTACTCTACACAGAACGTACACTCACTCACCTTCATACGATTCCCAATACCACTCTCGCACGCATAGTCATCCATGACCTGTTTCCACTACCTGTCCTTAATCGTCGTTGCATTAACTAGTCTACATACGTTTTTGTCGTTCCCATACACACATCTATATATGATACAACACGCTTATACTACATATTCTCCCTCGACAACAGACTTCCCAACCTCCAATGATACGCTGCATACACTCGTACGATACAAACATTCAAACCTACATACGCACATTCAGTTGCTACACATATTCCGACCTTACACACGATTTGTCTCATAATCACATACTCAAGGACATTACTTTCATTATGTTCTTCGTTGAGTCCCGCCAGCAAGTTCACCTTGCGTCGAAACATATCTCTTCACTGTTTCGAATCCGTCGGGCGTACGATGCCTGCAATGGCGTCTGTGAACGCTCTTGGCGGATGCACCAGTTTCTGTCGCTGCAAACGATCACCATCTTCTTCCCCACATACGAAAACGTAGTCTCCCAAGTTCTCATCCCAAACGGGATAAGCGGCCGTAATGAACCTTACTGATCGTTGACTGCTTGACAGGCCTGTCTCTATCACTTCGCAGTGTCACCATCGTGCTCCTCATACAACGTGATTCTCAAGGTTTTAGTCGAAGCAGGTGTGTGCCACCGTAGATAACGTTGCTACTCGCTGATTGGCTGATGGGCCTGTCTATGTCACCACAGACAATCAACATCGTGTTCTCCACATATGAAAATCGTCTCCCACGTTTTCATCCCAATCCAGTAATTCCGGCCATAGCTATCCTTCCCGATCGCTGATTGGGTGGTGGGCCTGTCTCTGTCTTCACACTATCACCATCTTCATTTCTCCGTATATGAAACATCGTCCCAAGTTTTCAGCCTGAAACCGGTATGTACAGCCGCAGCAATCGTTCCTGATCGCTGATTGGCTGATGGACCTGTCTCTGTCATGGGACTGTCACCATCATGTTCCCCGTATATGAAAACATAGTTCCCCAAGTTTCAGCCCAACCGGTGGAGTACAGCCGTTGTTTTCGTTGCGGATCGCTGATTGGCGGATGCGCCTGTTTTCTGCTCAGAGTATCATACATGTTCGCCATACTGAAAACCCAGTTACACTTAGTTTCATTATGCTGTGACCAGTATTACCGTCAGTATCGTCTGATAACCGAAAATAGTGTATCAGTAGTACTCATTTGGGCGCTAAAGCAGCGCGCTGGAATAAACAGCAGCAACAGCCCAAATAGAGCCCATAACGACGTCATTTAGTGCGATACATATGTAGCGCCGACCATATATATATAGAACACTCCAATTGAACACATCCATGCACAATAACACGCATTCTCTGCATACATTCCCACTCTACACTCTATTCGACACCTACTCTACTCTACAAGCGTACCTCACTCACCTTCATACGATTCCCAATACCACTCTCGCACGCATAGTCATCCATGACCTGTTTCCACTACTGTCCTTAATCGTCGTTGCATTAACTAGTCTATACCTTTTTGTCGTTCCCATACACACATCTATATATGATACAACACGCTTATGCTCTCCCTCGACAACAGACTTCCCACCCTCCAATGATACGCTGCATACACTCGTACGATACAAACATTCAAACGTACATACGCACATTCAGTTGCTACACATATTCCACCACACACGATTTGTCTCATAATCACATACCCAAGGACGTACTTTCATTATGTTCTTCGTTGAGTCCGCCAGCAAGTTCACCTTGCGTCGAAACATATCTCGTCACTGTTTCGAATCCGTCGGGCGTACGATGCCTGCAATGGCGTCTGTGAACGCTCATTGGCGGATGCACCAGTTTCTGTCGCTGCAAACGATCACCATCTTCTTCCCCACATACGCAAACGTAGTCTCCCAAGTTCTCATCCCAAACGGGATAAGCGGCCGTAATGTTACTGATCGTTGACTGCTTGACAGGCCTGTCTCTATCACTTCGCAGTGTCACCATCGTGCTCCTCATACAACAACGTGATTCTCCAAGGTTTTAGTCGAAGCAGGTGTGTGCCACCGTAGATAACGTTGCTCTCGCTGATTGGCTGATGGGCCTGTCTATGTCACCACAGACGATCAACATCGTGTTCTCCACAGAAAACGTCGTCTCCCACGTTTTCATCCCAATCCGGTAATTCCGGCCATAGCTATCCTTCCCGATCGCTGATTGGGTGATGGGCCTGTCTTTGTCACTTCAGACTATCACCATCATGTTCTCCGTATATGAAACATTCTTCCCCAAGTTTTCAGCCGAAACCGGTATGTACAGCCGCAGCAATCGTTCCTGATCGCTGATTGGCTGATGGACCTGTCTCTGTCGCATGGGACTGTCACCATCATGTTCCCCGTATATGAAACAGTTCCCCAAGTTTCCAGCCCAATCGGTGGAGTACAGCCGTTGTTTTCGTTGCGGATCGCTGATTGGCGGATGCGCCTGTTTCTGCTCGCTCAGAGTATCACCATCATGTTCGCCATACTGAAAACCCCAGTTACACTTAGTTTCATTATGCTGTGACCAGTATTACCGTCAGTATCGTCTGATAACCGAAAATAGTGTATCGAGTAGTACTCATTTGGGCGCTAAAAGCAGCGCGCTACAGGAATAAACAGCAGCAACAGCCCAAAATAGAGCCCATAACGCGACGTCATTTTAGTGCGATACATATGTAGCGCCGACCATATATATATAGAACACTCAACACGAACACATCCATGCACAATAACACGCATTCTCTGTACATTCCCACTCTACACACTCTATTCGACACCTACTCCTACTCTACACAAGCACACCACTCACCTTCATACGATTCCCAATACCACTCTCGCGCGCATAGTCATCCATGACCTGTTTCCACTACCTGTCCTTAATCGTCGTTGCATTAACTAGTCTACATACCTTTTTGTCGTTCCCATACACACATCTATATATGATACAACACGCTTATGCTACACATATTCTCCCTCGACAACAGACTTCCACCCTCCAATGATACGCTGCATACACTCGTACGATACAAACATTCAAACGTACATACGCACATTCAGTTGCTACACATATTCCGACCTTACACACGATTTGTCTCATAATCACATACCCAAGGACGTACTTTCATTATGTTCTTCGTTGAGTCCCGCCAGCAAGTTCACCTTGCGTCGAAACATATCTCGTCACTGTTTCGAATCCGTCGGGCGTACGATGCCTGCAATGGCGTCTGTGAACGCTCATTGGCGGATGCACCAGTTTCTGTCGCTGCAAACGATCACCATCTTCTTCCCCACATACGCAAACGTAGTCTCCCAAGTTCTCATCCCAAACGGGATAAGCGGCCGTAATGAACCTTACTGATCGTTGACTGCTTGACAGGCCTGTCTCTATCACTTCGCAGTGTCACCATCGTGTTCCTCATATACAAAAACGTGATTCTCCAAGTTTTAGTCGAAGCAGGTGTGTGCCACCGTAGATAACGTTGCTCCTCGCTGATTGGCTGATGGGCCTGTCTATGTCACCACAGACGATCAACATCGTGTTCTCCACATATGAAAACGTCGTCTCCCAGTTTTCATTCCGATCCGGTAATTACAGCCATAGCTATCCTTCCCGATCGCTGATTGGGTGATGGGCCTGTCTCTGTCACTTCAGACTATCACCATCATGTTCTCCGTATATGAAAACATTCTTCCCCAAGTTTTCAGCCGAAACCGGTATGTACAGCCGCAGCAATCGTTCCTGATCGCTGATTGGCTGATGGACCTGTCTCTGTCGCATGGGACTGTCACCATCATGTTCCCGTATATGAAAACATAGTTCCCCAAGTTTCCAGCCCAATCGGTGGAGTACAGCCGTTGTTTTCGTTGCGGATCGCTGATTGGCGGATGCGCCTGTTTCTGCTCGCTCAGAGTATCACCATCATGTTCGCCATACTGAAAACCCCAGTTACACTTAGTTTCATTATGCTGTGACCAGTATTACCGTCAGTATCGTCTGATAACCGAAAATAGTGTATCGAGTAGTACTCATTTGGGCGCTAAAAAGCAGCGCGCTACAGGAATAAACAGCAGCAACAGCCCAAAATAGAGCCCATAACGCGACGTCATTTTAGTGCGATACATATGTAGCGCCGACCATATATATATAGAACACTCCAACACGAACACATCCATGCACAATAACACGCATTCTCTGCATACATTCCCACTCTACACACTCCTATTCGACACCTACTCCTACTCTACACAAGCGTACACTCACTCACCTTCATACGATTCCCAATACCACTCTCGCGCGCATAGTCATCCATGACCTGTTTCCACTACCTGTCCTTAATCGTCGTTGCATTAACTAGTCTACATACCTTTTTGTCGTTCCCATACACACATCTATATATGATACAACACGCTTATGCTACACATATTCTCCTCGACAACAGACTTCCCACCCTCCAATGATACGCTGCATACACTCGTACGATACAAACATTCAAACGTACATACGCACATTCAGTTGCTACACATATTCCGACCTTACACACGATTTGTCTCATAATCACATACCCAAGGACGTACTTTCATTATGTTCTTCGTTGAGTCCCGCCAGCAAGTTCACCTTGCGTCGAAACATATCTCGTCACTGTTTCGAATCCGTCGGGCGTACGATGCCTGCAATGGCGTCTGTGAACGCTCATTGGCGGATGCACCAGTTTCTGTCGCTGCAAACGATCACCATCTTCTTCCCCACATACGCAAACGTAGTCTCCCAAGTTCTCATCCCAAACGGGATAAGCGGCCGTAATGAACCTTACTGATCGTTGACTGCTTGACAGGTCTGTCTCTATCACTTCGCAGTGTCACCATCGTGTTCCTCATATACAAAAACGTGATTCTCCAAGTTTTTAGTCGAAGCAGGTGTGTGCCACCGTAGATAACGTTGCTCCTCGCTGATTGGCTGATGGGCCTGTCTATGTCACCACAGACGATCAACATCGTGTTCTCCACATATGAAAACGTCGTCTCCCAAGTTTTCATTCCGATCCGGTAATTACAGCCATAGCTATCCTTCCCGATCGCTGATTGGGTGATGGGCCTGTCTCTGTCACTTCAGACTATCACCATCATGTTCTCCGTATATGAAAACATTCTTCCCCAAGTTTTCAGCCGAAACCGGTATGTACAGCCGCAGCAATCGTTCCTGATCGCTGATTGGCTGATGGACCTGTCTCTGTCGCATGGGACTGTCACCATCATGTTCCCCGTATATGAAAACATAGTTCCCCAAGTTTCCAGCCCAATCGGTGGAGTACAGCCGTTGTTTTCGTTGCGGATCGCTGATTGGCGGATGCGCCTGTTTCTGCTCGCTCAGAGTATCACCATCATGTTCGCCATACTGAAAACCCCAGTTACACTTAGTTTCATTATGCTGTGACCAGTATTACCGTCAGTATCGTCTGATAACCGAAAATAGTGTATCGAGTAGTACTCATTTGGGCGCTAAAAAGCAGCGCGCTACAGGAATAAACAGCAGCAACAGCCCAAAATAGAGCCCATAACGCGACGTCATTTTAGTGCGATACATATGTAGCGCCGACCATATATATATAGAACACTCCAACACGAACACATCCATGCACAATAACACGCATTCTCTGCATACATTCCCACTCTACACACTCCTATTCGACACCTACTCCTACTCTACACAAGCGTACACTCACTCACCTTCATACGATTCCCAATACCACTCTCGCGCGCATAGTCATCCATGACCTGTTTCCACTACCTGTCCTTAATCGTCGTTGCATTAACTAGTCTACATACCTTTTTGTCGTTCCCATACACACATCTATATATGATACAACACGCTTATGCTACACATATTCTCCCTCGACAACAGACTTCCCACCCTCCAATGATACGCTGCATACACTCGTACGATACAAACATTCAAACGTACATACGCACATTCAGTTGCTACACATATTCCGACCTTACACACGATTTGTCTCATAATCACATACCCAAGGACGTACTTTCATTATGTTCTTCGTTGAGTCCCGCCAGCAAGTTCACCTTGCGTCGAAACATATCTCGTCACTGTTTCGAATCCGTCGGGCGTACGATGCCTGCAATGGCGTCTGTGAACGCTCATTGGCGGATGCACCAGTTTCTGTCGCTGCAAACGATCACCATCTTCTTCCCCACATACGCAAACGTAGTCTCCCAAGTTCTCATCCCAAACGGGATAAGCGGCCGTAATGAACCTTACTGATCGTTGACTGCTTGACAGGCCTGTCTCTATCACTTCGCAGTGTCACCATCGTGCTCCTCATATACAACAACGTGATTCTCCAAGGTTTTAGTCGAAGCAGGTGTGTGCCACCGTAGATAACGTTGCTCCTCGCTGATTGGCTGATGGGCCTGTCTATGTCACCACAGACGATCAACATCGTGTTCTCCACATATGAAAACGTCGTCTCCCACGTTTTCATCCCAATCCGGTAATTCCGGCCATAGCTATCCTTCCCGATCGCTGATTGGGTGGGGGCCTGTCTTTGTCACTTCAGACTATCACCATCATGTTCTCCGTATATGAAAACATTCTTCCCCAAGTTTTCAGCCGAAACCGGTATGTACAGCCGCAGCAATCGTTCCTGATCGCTGATTGGCTGATGGACCTGTCTCTGTCGCATGGGACTGTCACCATCATGTTCCCCGTATATGAAAACATAGTTCCCCAAGTTTCCAGCCCAATCGGTGGAGTACAGCCGTTGTTTTCGTTGCGGATCGCTGATTGGCGGATGCGCCTGTTTCTGCTCGCTCAGAGTATCACCATCATGTTCGCCATACTGAAAACCCCAGTTACACTTAGTTTCATTATGCTGTGACCAGTATTACCGTCAGTATCGTCTGATAACCGAAAATAGTGTATCGAGTAGTACTCATTTGGGCGCTAAAAAGCAGCGCGCTACAGGAATAAACAGCAGCAACAGCCCAAAATAGAGCCCATAACGCGACGTCATTTTAGTGCGATACATATGTAGCGCCGACCATATATATAGAACACTCCAACACGAACACATCCATGCACAATAACACGCATTCTCTGCATACATTCCCACTCTACACACTCCTATTCGACACCTACTCCTACTCTACACAAGCGTACACTCACTCACCTTCATACGATTCCCAATACCACTCTCGCGCGCATAGTCATCCATGACCTGTTTCCACTACCTGTCCTTAATCGTCGTTGCATTAACTAGTCTACATACCTTTTTGTCGTTCCCATACACACATCTATATATGATACAACACGCTTATGCTACACATATTCTCCCTCGACAACAGACTTCCCACCCTCCAATGATACGCTGCATACACTCGTACGATACAAACATTCAAACGTACATACGCACATTCAGTTGCTACACATATTCCGACCTTACACACGATTTGTCTCATAATCACATACCCAAGGACGTACTTTCATTATGTTCTTCGTTGAGTCCCGCCAGCAAGTTCACCTTGCGTCGAAACATATCTCGTCACTGTTTCGAATCCGTCGGGCGTACGATGCCTGCAATGGCGTCTGTGAACGCTCATTGGCGGATGCACCAGTTTCTGTCGCTGCAAACGATCACCATCTTCTTCCCCACATACGCAAACGTAGTCTCCCAAGTTCTCATCCCAAACGGGATAAGCGGCCGTAATGAACCTTACTGATCGTTGACTGCTTGACAGGCCTGTCTCTATCACTTCGCAGTGTCACCATCGTGCTCCTCATATACAACAACGTGATTCTCCAAGGTTTTAGTCGAAGCAGGTGTGTGCCACCGTAGATAACGTTGCTCCTCGCTGATTGGCTGATGGGCCTGTCTATGTCACCACAGACGATCAACATCGTGTTCTCCACATATGAAAACGTCGTCTCCCACGTTTTCATCCCAATCCGGTAATTCCGGCCATAGCTATCCTTCCCGATCGCTGATTGGGTGGTGGGCCTGTCTTTGTCACTTCAGACTATCACCATCATGTTCTCCGTATATGAAAACATTCTTCCCAAGTTTTCAGCCGAAACCGGTATGTACAGCCGCAGCAATCGTTCCTGATCGCTGATTGGCTGATGGACCTGTCTCTGTCACATCAGACTATCACCATCATGTTCTCCGTATATGAAAACATAGTTCCCCAAGTTTCCAGCCCAATCGGTGGAGTACAGCCGTTGTTTTCGTTGCGGATCGCTGATTGGCGGATGCGCCTGTTTCTGCTCGCTAGAGTATCACCATCCTGTTCGCCATACTGAAAACCCCAGTTACACTTAGTTTCATTATGCTCTGATCAGTATTACCGTCAGTATCGTCTGATAACCGAAAATAGTGTATCGAGTAGTACTAACTTGGGCGCTAAAAAGCAGCGCGCTACAGGAATAAACAGCAGCAACAGCCCAAAATAGAGCCCATAACGCGACGTCATTTTAGTGCGATACATATGTAGCGCCGACCATATATATATAGCGTGTATACAAAATTCCAGACATTTTTGAAAACGTTTTTTCGACTCAATCGATAGTTCATGGGCGATAACATACCTGTGCAAAATGTCAGTACCGGTTTCCAGGCTCGTTTTCAAACGGTCGCGTATACTAAACCCTAAACCCTAAACCCTACACACACTCACCCTCTCACATACACATTCTCATACTCTCACATACTCATACTTTACACACACTCACACTCTACACACACTCACACTCACTCTATACATACTCACACTCACACTCTACACATACTCACACTCTACAACACTCACACTCTACACACACTCACACTCCACTCACACTCTACACATACACATCCTCACACTCTACAACACTCACACTCTATACACACTCACACTCCACACATTCACACTCTCACATACTCATTCTTTACACACTTATACACAACAATCACACTCTATTCATAATCACACTTTTTTACACTTACTCTCTATTTACACTCACACATACTTACACTCACTCATACTTACACTCATACTTACACTCACACCATACACTTCTATTTACCACAAACATCCATACTCCACATACACTCATACACACAAACATCCATCATTTTTCTTCAACTTTCTATTACTCAAACTTTCTCTATTCCTTCCTCAACTCCATTTTTTCCTTCTCACACACTCTTATCCTACACACTCATACTTTACACTACACCCATTCATTCTCTACATACCCCTTCTTTAAACATTCCTATTTCACATACTCATTCTTCTCTATACAATATACACATATCTACTCTTACACACCTCATACACTTACACTTATACACTCTTACACTATTATCTACTATCCACACTCTCCACACACATCTTCTTCTTCTCATTTTTCCACATTACTACCTAACTCTATCAAATCATTCAAATCACCTTTTCTATCAATCCCAATCCATCTCATTATACTCAACTATTATCATTCTTTTCTTTTTTCTTTTTTCTTTCACTCCCACGCTATCTTTCTCATTTACCTATCACCAAATCATACTATTGACACGTTCAATTTACTCAAACCATATACTACGAACACGCAAACACCAACACATCCATACACAATAACACACATTCTCTGCATACATTCCCACTCCACACACACATATGCTACACCTACTCGTACTCTACACAAGCGTACACTCACTCACCTTCATACGATTCCCAATACCACTCTCGCACGCATAGTCAGCCATGACCTGTTTCGACTACTTATTATTGATCCTCGTTTCAGTAACTAGTCTACATACGTTTTTGTCGTTCCCATACACACATCTATATATGATACAACACGCTTATTACACATATTCTCCCTCGACAACAGACTTCCCAACCTCCAATGATACGCTGCATACACTCGCACTATACAAACATTCAAACCTACATACGCACATTCAGTTGCTACACATATTCCGACCTTACACACCATTTGTCTCATAGTCACATACTCAAGGACGTACTTTCATTATGTTCTTCGTTGAGTTCTGCCAGCATGTTCATCTTGCGTCGAAACATATCTCTTCACTGTTTCGAATCCGTCGGGCGTACGATGCCTGCAATGGCGTATGTGAACGCTCATTGGCCGATGCACCAGTTTCTGTCGCTGCAAACGATCACCATTTTGTTCCTTGCGTATGAAAACGTAGTCTCCGAAGTTCTCATCCCAAACGGGAGTAAGCGGCCGTAATGAACCTTACTGATCGTTGACTGCTTGACAAGCCTGTCTCTATCACTTCGCAGTGTCGCCATCGTGTTCCTCGTATACAAAACGTAATCCTCCAAGGTTTTAGTCGAAGCAGGTGTGTGCGGCCGTAGATAACGTTGCTCCTCGCTGATTGGCTGGTAGGCCTGTCTCTGTCTTTTCACACTATCACCATCTTCTTCCCCGTATATGAAAGCGTCGTCCCCTACGTTTTCAGCCGAAACCGGTATGTACAGCCGCAGCAATCGTTCCTGATCGCTGATTGGCTGATGGACCTGTCTCTGTCACATCAGACTATCACCATCATGTTCTCCGTATATGAAAACATAGTTCCCCAAGTTTCCAGCCCAATCGGTGGAGTACAGCCGTTGTTTTCGTTGCGGATCGCTGATTGGCGGATGCGCCTGTTTCTGCTCGCTAGAGTATCACCATCCTGTTCGCCATACTGAAAACCCCAGTTACACTTAGTTTCATTATGCTCTGATCAGTATTACCGTCAGTATCGTCTGATAACCGAAAATAGTGTATCGAGTAGTACTAACTTGGGCGCTAAAAGCAGCGCGCTACAGGAATAAACAGCAGCACAAGCCCAAAATAGAGCCCATAACGCGACGTCATTTTAGTGCGATACATATGTAGCCCCGACCATATATATATAGTTATTATTGATCCTCGTTTCAGTAACTAGTCTACATACGTTTTTGTCGTTCCCATACACACATCTATATATGATACAACACGCTTATTCTACACATATTCTCCCTCGACAACAGACTTCCCACCCTCCAATGATACGCTGCATACACTCGCACTATACAAACATTCAAACCTACATACGCACATTCAGTTGCTACACATATTCCGACCTTACACACCATTTGTCTCATAGTCACAGACTCAAGGACGTACTTTCATTATGTTCTTCGTTGAGTCCCGCCAGCAAGTTCACCTTGCGTCGAAACATATCTCGTCACTGTTTCGATTGAGTCGGACGTACGATGCCTGCAATAGCTTTTGTGAACGCTCATTGGCGGATGCACCAGTTTCTGTCGCTGCAAACGATCACCATCTTCTTCCCCACATACGAAAACGTAGTCTCGCAAGTTCTCATCCCAATCCGGTAATTCCGGCCATAGCTATCCTTCCTGATCGCTGATTGGGTGATGGGCCTGTCTATGTCTTTTCACACTATCACCATCTTCTTCCCCGTATATGAAAGCGTCGTCCCCTACGTTTTCAGCCGAAACCGGTATGTACAGCCGCAGCAATCGTTCCTGATCGCTGATTGGCTGATGGACCTGTCTCTGTCACATGGGACTATCACCATCATGTTCTCCGTATATGAAAACATAGTTCCCCAAGTTTCCAGCCCAATCGGTGGAGTACAGCCGTTGTTTTCGTTGCGGATCGCTGATTGGCGGATGCGCCTGTTTCTGCTCGCTAGAGTATCACCATCCTGTTCGCCATACTGTAAACCCCAGTTACACTTAGTTTCATTATGCTCTGATCAGTATTACCGTCAGTATCGTCTGATAACCGAAAATAGTGTATCGAGTAGTACTAACTTGGGCGCTAAAAAGCAGCGCGCTACAGGAATAAACAGCAGCACAAGCCCAAAATAGAGCCCATAACGCGACGTCATTTTAGTGCGATACATATGTAGCCCCGACCATATATATAGTTATTATTGATCCTCGTTTCAGTAACTAGTCTACATACGTTTTTGTCGTTCCCATACACACATCTATATATGATACAACACGCTTATTCTACACATATTCTCCCTCGACAACAGACTTCCCAACCTCCAATGATACGCTGCATACACTCGTACGATACAAACATTCAAACATTCAAACCTACATACGCACATTCAGTTGCTACGCATATTCCGACCTTACACACCATTTGTCTCATAATCACAGACTCAAGGACGTACTTTCATTATGTTCTTCGTTGAGTCCCGCCAGCAAGTTCACCTTGCGTCGAAACATATCTCGTCACTGTTTCGATTGAGTCGGGCGTACGATGCCTGCAATGGCGTATGTGAACGCTCATTGGCCGATGCACCAGTTTCTGTCGCTGCAAACGATCACCATCTTCTTCCCCACATACGAAAACGTAGTCTCGCAAGTTCTCATCCCAATCCGGTAATTCCGGCCATAGCTATCCTTCCCGATCGCTGATTGGGTGATGGGCCTGTCTATGTCTTTTCACACTATCACCATCTTCTTCCCCGTATATGAAAGCGTCGTCCCCTACGTTTTCAGCCGAAACCGGTATGTACAGCCGCAGCAATCGTTCCTGATCGCTGATTGGCTGATGGACCTGTCTCTGTCACATCAGACTATCACCATCATGTTCTCCGTATATGAAAACATAGTTCCCAAGTTTCCAGCCCAATCGGTGGAGTACAGCCGTTGTTTTCGTTGCGGATCGCTGATTGGCGGATGCGCCTGTTTCTGCTCGCTAGAGTATCACCATCCTGTTCGCCATACTGTAAACCCCAGTTACACTTAGTTTCATTATGCTCTGATCAGTATTACCGTCAGTATCGTCTGATAACCGAAAATAGTGTATCGAGTAGTACTAACTTGGGCGCTAAAAAGCAGCGCGCTACAGGAATAAACAGCAGCACAAGCCCAAAATAGAGCCCATAACGCGACGTCATTTTAGTGCGATACATATGTAGCCCCGACCATATATATATAGTTATTATTGATCCTCGTTTCAGTAACTAGTCTACATACGTTTTTGTCGTTCCCATACACACATCTATATATGATACAACACGCTTATTCTACACATATTCTCCCTCGACAACAGACTTCCCAACCTCCAATGATACGCTGCATACACTCGTACGATACAAACATTCAAACATTCAAACCTACATACGCACATTCAGTTGCTACGCATATTCCGACCTTACACACCATTTGTCTCATAATCACAGACTCAAGGACGTACTTTCATTATGTTCTTCGTTGAGTCCCGCCAGCAAGTTCACCTTGCGTCGAAACATATCTCGTCACTGTTTCGATTGAGTCGGGCGTACGATGCCTGCAATGGCGTATGTGAACGCTCATTGGCCGATGCACCAGTTTCTGTCGCTGCAAACGATCACCATCTTCTTCCCCACATACGAAAACGTAGTCTCGCAAGTTCTCATCCCAATCCGGTAATTCCGGCCATAGCTATCCTTCCCGATCGCTGATTGGGTGATGGGCCTGTCTATGTCTTTTCACACTATCACCATCTTCTTCCCCGTATATGAAAGCGTCGTCCCCTACGTTTTCAGCCGAAACCGGTATGTACAGCCGCAGCAATCGTTCCTGATCGCTGATTGGCTGATGGACCTGTCTCTGTCACATGGGACTATCACCATCATGTTCTCCGTATATGAAAACGTAGTCTCCCAAGTTTTCAGCCCAATCGGTGGAGCACAGCCGTTGTTTTCGTTGCTGATCGCTGATTGGCGGATGCGCCTGTTTCTGCTCGCTAGAGTATCACCATCCTGTTCGCCATACTGTAAACCCCAGTTACACTTAGTTTCATTATGCTCTGATCAGTATTACCGTCAGTATCGTCTGATAACCGAAAATAGTGTATCGAGTAGTACTAACTTGGGCGCTAAAAAGCAGCGCGCTACAGGAATAAACAGCAGCACAAGCCCAAAATAGAGCCCATAACGCGACGTCATTTTAGTGCGATACATATGTAGCCCCGACCATATATATATAGTTATTATTGATCCTCGTTTCAGTAACTAGTCTACATACGTTTTTGTCGTTCCCATACACACATCTATATATGATACAACACGCTTATTCTACACATATTCTCCCTCGACAACAGACTTCCCAACCTCCAATGATACGCTGCATACACTCGTACGATACAAACATTCAAACATTCAAACCTACATACGCACATTCAGTTGCTACGCATATTCCGACCTTACACACCATTTGTCTCATAATCACAGACTCAAGGACGTACTTTCATTATGTTCTTCGTTGAGTCCCGCCAGCAAGTTCACCTTGCGTCGAAACATATCTCGTCACTGTTTCGATTGAGTCGGACGTACGATGCCTGCAATAGCTTTTGTGAACGCTCATTGGCGGATGCACCAGTTTCTGTCGCTGCAAACGATCACCATCTTCTTCCCCACATACGAAAACGTAGTCTCGCAAGTTCTCATCCCAATCCGGTAATTCCGGCCATAGCTATCCTTCCCGATCGCTGATTGGGTGATGGGCCTGTCTATGTCTTTTCACACTATCACCATCTTCTTCCCCGTATATGAAAGCGTCGTCCCCTACGTTTTCAGCCGAAACCGGTATGTACAGCCGCAGCAATCGTTCCTGATCGCTGATTGGCTGATGGACCTGTCTCTGTCACATCAGACTATCACCATCATGTTCTCCGTATATGAAAACATAGTTCCCCAAGTTTCCAGCCCAATCGGTGGAGTACAGCCGTTGTTTTCGTTGCGGATCGCTGATTGGCGGATGCGCCTGTTTCTGCTCGCTAGAGTATCACCATCCTGTTCGCCATACTGAAAACCCCAGTTACACTTAGTTTCATTATGCTCTGATCAGTATTACCGTCAGTATCGTCTGATAACCGAAAATAGTGTATCGAGTAGTACTAACTTGGGCGCTAAAAAGCAGCGCGCTACAGGAATAAACAGCAGCACAAGCCCAAAATAGAGCCCATAACGCGACGTCATTTTAGTGCGATACATATGTAGCCCCGACCATATATATATAAGAGGTATGTTGGGAATACCGCAATCCAGGACACTTCCGCAGCAATTGCCCACTACTTAGATCTCCTGATACACTGAGAACGAAGACCCCGACCAATCCAGTTTTTGTATTATCGGCGCTAACCTTTCCACGACTGCCAACAGGTCTGCCTTGCGCGACGTGGAGGCACCGGTCGGTCGGATAATGGATAATAAACTGGCGAGTGTTCAAACAGAGCTAGCAGATATGACACGGCAGTGACAAATAATTAGCCAGATATGCCAGGCGCTCGACACCAAACTCGAAGCAGTCGAAAAACGTGGGAATCTCGAATGTCGCGAGTTGTTGAGCTTACGTTAAATAAACTCCAGGTGCGGCACTCCCCACGCGTCCCTCTCCGGCGTTGCACACCCAACCAGATGAGGACGACACTATGGGCACGCCTCGCCAAAAGCCCTCACCCATACCGGAAGCGCTTCAGCAGCGGATGGGATAAGAAGGTCACGTGCGCCAAGCGTGGTCTCCGGAATCGGTAAAATTGGCTTTAAGGGAAAAGTGATGTGGTTGGTCGTGATGACACTGACAATGGCATGCTACCTTGGCACGGTTGCAGCAGTCACAGTGGCAGTCGACCAGACTCACAATGAACAAGGGGCAGCGGACACCAGTATCCCTCCGATAGGCAGCTTGGATGACGAGTCCTTAAGTGGCTCCGACGAATCTGTGATGGGAGACCGACCGTGTGTAGACCAAGGCGCAACAGAGTCGTTTTCACCGCCGATGGATATACCTTCTCGTTTTCTTTTTCCAAGCACACGTACTCCTTACACAGTGACATCTTGGCCTCAATTCTACTGAGGAGCCAACAATGCCGCTCTCTCATCGCTCTCGACCTCCACACGAGACGCCGCCTCGCGTATGCATCTGAGCAGCTCTGGATACGTCGCTAGCAAGTCGGCGTACGCCATTTGGACAGATCGTCAAGCGATGTCGGCGCGCTATCGGCACTTTCCCCTTTCGGCGGGTTGGACCGCCATTCCGTCACTCAACCCTGCCGGGTCCCGACTCCCCGTGATGTCTCCTAGGCGCTCCGTCGTGGTCCGGCGCCTACGCATGCGCCGAACCACCGTTCCGAAGTGATGGAAGCGACGCCACAACGACGGTGTCGGACTCACACGACAGCCACATGCTCCCTTCGGATAGTCTGGCAAAATCTCTACAATACCGATCAACCTCTCGTTTTGTCATGCAGTAGATGCTATCCCTGTAGTGGGGCTGCGTAGCAGTGCACGTGCACAGAGGAAGACGCACGACTCACGAGTCAGTGTCTTAGGCTTCCAGCCTTCGGTTCTATACAAGAACCAAGTACAGTCCCGTAACTAGGACTCGCAGAGTCAGTGTACCTTGAAACAAGGACTACACAGATTCCTTTCCGTCACGCTGGTCACAGCACCCTAGCGCTCGTGCGCGCCTTCAAGCCGGCCCCACGCCACCCACACGCTCTCCGTTGCGGAGTACTTCGCGGCGCATCGCCAGATGTACGGAGATCGCATCATGTGCAGCCCGGTGGGCAGTCCCGGCAGTCAAGCCGGCAGCGTCGTGACCTCGTACCGAGGTGGGAGCCCGCTGTCATCGCCGACACGGCGCCCTTCTTCGCCGGTACGGCGCTCTCGCTCGCCCCAAGAGGAGGGCGAGGTCGAGGTCGACTATGAGGAGTCGGACGACCAAGGTGGCGACACGCCAGTACGCGATGATCGCTCGGATGCTTCGCCAGGGGCTGGAAGCCCTGCGCCACGATCTCCACCGCGTACGCCGTGCTCTCCGCGTGACGCACGCACGCCGCCCGGTCAACGACCACCTCAGCGGACACCATGTCCGTTCCCGGAAGCCAGGCCGTCGGCCTTTGTGTTGAGCGCCCGGCTGCGCTCAGCTCCGCCGCTACCTCCACGCGATTAGGGCGACCGCTCTGGCGGGCGTGTCATTACAAACGACATCGATGAAGCCCAAGACCGCGCTCTCGCGAGCCGAGCGTACGCGCGCTCCATGGGCTCCGTGGCACAGCCACTGCTGAATCCGTCGCGGCGCGACTACGGCTTCGAGCCGCGCGATGCGGCCGAGCGGTCCCGAGCTTCTGCCGCGCAACCATCACTCGCGAGCTATATCGTGGGGCCTCCAGCCCGCACGGACGTCGAGCTGGCGACTCGTCAAGCGCTCCACGAGCGGTTCCTGACACCGCAGGTGACGAACGTGGCGGAATATCGCCAACGTCTACACGCTCAAGCGAGCGGCGGCTCGGTGCCGCAGATGCGGACGTATCCCATCGCTCTCAAGTCTGGAGAGACAGCCGAAGAGTATCTCTCGGCTTTCCAGACTTGGGCCGAACACGGCCGCAAGTTTCAGTCGCTCGACAACCTGCATGCAAGCTTCAGCGAAGCGGACGTTCGCGTCGAACGACGTCTGTACTTTGACTTCGCTAAGTCTCGCACGAGGGTCCTCGTTTGAGCTCTGCGCGTGCCACCGGCACGGGTGCGTCCCATTTCGCTTCTGCCTCTCAGGGAGAGGTTCCGCTGGCTGAGCCAGCCCCGGATCAGAGCATGAGCTCTGCTTTTGACCCGGACGCGCCTCGCACTAGTGGCGGGGGCGCGGCTCGATCGACGAGTCGACCGTGAGCCCCCAGGGTGCCCTTGATCAGCCCGATCAAAAGCTCCCACGACGTCAGGGCAATATTGCCTCAGAGGCACCTCGTATTCCCACGAGTTCTGGGAGTGAGGTTAACCCCTCCACTTCACCAGATACTGGGTTTGACCCTTACGTCGGCGACATGCTAGAAGACGCTCCACGTGATAGTGGAGGCCACCGTGGTTATTGAGCAGCGCCGGAGGTGGGCGATGATCTGATGGTCGGGCAATGGAAATCCGATTCCTGGCTCGCGCTGGGCGCGTCAGTCGGAGGTGTCAGCCAAGCTGCACCGTGTTCGCTCGCTGCGAGGCGAGCTCGCTCGCCAGATGCGAGACGGCTGGGAGACGTTTGATCGCTACGATCAAGATCTGACGGATCTGTAGCAGCGGGTGGAGTGGTTCGAGGCTCCGCAATCGATCTCCGATCGTCTTCGCGCTTAGGAGCTAGGGCTCGCGGAGCTTCGGGGTCAACTGACCGGGCTGCAGCAGTTCGTCTACTCAGCGTTGTCGGTGCCGCCTGTGGTGCCAGCGCCTCCGCGCTCACCCCCGCGGGGTCCTGGTACGGCTTAAGCAAGCCCACGTAGAACACATAATGTGTTCGCATCTTCGCTGGGAGGTTCAGCGTGTATGCAAGCCCGTTCTTGGCCACGACCTTGAACGGTCCGATGAACCGTGGTCGGAGTTTCGTCTTGAAGACGGCAGATACCGCATGTGTAGGCCGGTTCTTAGCGTTTAATAAAACAAGGTCCCCGACCTGGAATTCCACCATATTGCCTCTGCCTTTTGCATCAGCTTATTCCTTTTGAACATCTTGACTTTCAGCCATCGCGTCACGCACACTGCGTAAGACGCTCAACCTCGTCGAGAGGAAGTCATCGACTTGCTTGCGCACCGCAAGAGGGCTGACATCAGCAAGCTCGGGAGCTATCCCTCCCCCACCAAGCCCGTGACCACGAAGTGGAGGAGAGAGGGAACGCGCAGGTGCGCTTAGCCGTTCACGTAGAACGGAGTGAAGCCGGTAGAGGCATGCACTGCATTGCTCAATGCAAACTCGACAAGCGGGAGCATGGCGCTCCACCGCTTCGGAGTTTCAGCGCACACACTGCGCAAGACGTCCTCGACGACTCGATTGACGCGTTCGGTCTGACCGTCGGTCTGCGGATGATCCGCTGTGGACATGTCCAGTCGTGTGCCAAGCACCTTGAAGACGGACGTTCAGAACTTCCCCGTGAAGCGCGGATCTCGATCCGAGATGATCGTCTCCGGCAGCCCATGCTGCCGAAAGACTCGATCGATGAACAGCGAGGCTGTACCCTCTCCATCAATGGAGTCCGGCACCGCCGCTAAGTGAGCCATCTTGCTCAATCGGTCAACAAAGACCACAATACCCGTGTTGCCTGCCGAGTCCTTTGGCAGGCCAAACACAAAGTCCATACTCATGGACTGCCAACACCCACTGGGTACTGGCAAGCTCGCCAGCGGCGCCGCATGCGGCGCGGGTTTGACTCGTTGCCACGTCTCACACGTGCGCACATATGTCTGACCCACTTGTACAGCTTGGGCCACCAGAACATGGAGATCACCAAGCTGTAGGTCTTCTCGCGACCAAGATGGCCGCTCGTGGGAACGTCATGAGCCTCATACAGTATCCGATACTTGAGATTCTCGTCATGAGGCACCACGACACGTGGAGGTCATCGGAACCCGTGCTGTAGTACAGCATGCCGCCATCGCAGGTGTAGCGATGCAGCCTCACGCGCAAGCGCCCAGACAGTTCTGTCTTCGAGTCCTTGACCTCGTCGCTCCCCAGAGCGCGCAGCAATGCGACACAGGACTTGTCCTGTGCATACGCTGCTCGGATCAAATCCATCACCGACGACGTCACCGTCGTGACATGAGAAAGCTCATAGTCCGGTTGGCGCGACAGCGCATCGGCCAGGACGTTCTGCCTACCAGGCTTGTACTTCACTTCGAAGTTATACTCCGCAAAGAAGGAGAGGCATCGGGCCATTCTCTGCGAGAGGTGAGGCGACTGTGTCGCAGTGCGTAGTGACGCATGATCCGTGAAGATCACGAACGGCTTTGAGCCGAGCAGGTGCACCCTGAATTTGACGAGAGCGTACTTCATTGCAAGTAGCTCCTTGTCGTGAACTGAGTAGTTCTTCTCCGCAGCTTTAAGCTGGCGAGCCTCAAACGCGATCACGCGTTCACACCCCTCGGCGTCCGCTTGAAGCAAAGCGCAGCCGATGGCAAAATCGGAAGCGTCACAGACGACGCTAAACGGACGATCGGGGTCCGGCAGCGCCAGTATCGGCGCCTGCATGAGTCTCTCCTTGAAAGCATGAACGATGCGCCACTTGCCATTAGGCTTTCTGACACAGAACGTCGGCGTGGAGTGCGGAGACTTGCTCTCACGCACAAGCTCTGCCGCGTGCTTAGCATGGAAGAAGGCGTCAATGACGTCGCATTGCTCCTTCGGCAAAGCCCACTGGCGTGTGACGCAGTACTTTGTTCCGGGAACCAAGTCAATTTCATGACGGACCCCTCGGTCAGGAGGGAGGCCACTAGGTGGCTCCTTTGAGACAACGTCTCCATACTCCTTCAGCAAAGGATAGAAGGAGTCAGTCGGGTCCATTAGGATCGTTGACCCACTCCGCGCATTCAATGCCTTCTTGGTCTCGGCCAAGACCGACTCGTCCACGAGGGACGACGGTTTCAACTCGTCTTCGGGTCGAATGATGACCACTTCGGCGAGCTCGCCATCCTTCAGCGCCGCCCCAAACTCGGCGACGGACATTTCGTCCAGCTCTAAGAGCTTGCCAACACTTGGCAGGTCATCGAGGCGCATGCCTCCTTCGACCGCACCCGTCACTCCGTCGACGAGTGAAGAGCTGTTCACAGCTCGGTCGCGGAGCGCCGCTAGTGGCGGGGGCACCATCGGTGCTATAGACACCTTGTGTCGCACACGCCGTGCTTTCCGACGTCTACGCCTCACCGAGGCCCGTCCAGGCGCGCTCTCGCGCCTATCGAAGGAGGGGATTCGCTCGAGGGGCACCACGCGAAGCGCCGCGAGATCTTTGATCACGGTCGGCACTCGCCGCAGTCGATGCAACAGCCTTCAAAGAAGGCTCGGTGTCCAGACACTCAGCAATCCGCTCGGTCTACGACCGCAGCCACTCGACGGAGTATGTGCCGCCGCACAACTATCAGCCCTCAAAGGCGTTACAGGACTACAGTCCTTCACGGTGCTGTCCACCAACTCTGACGCACCGACATCCAGCACCATGACCGACTCGGCCCAGTGCTCGGCCCAGTGCTCGCGCCAATAGCGCTTCTGCTTTCTAGCAGAGGTGGGTTCATGACTCGCCAAAGCTCCGCTAGGAGATGCGCGTAGCGCCCAAGGTCTTCCACCGCCAATCGATCCATGGCTCGTGGCGTTCTAGCCACTCCATGCCAAGGATGAGGTCGTACCTCGAATCCAGGTCAAGGACCAGACAGCGTTCTACGCTATCGAGGTCCAAGAACTTCAGCCCCAGGTCAATCGGGACCCTCGGCACCGTGACATGGCCCCCGTCGCGAGACAGACAGTGACCATGTCACCACTTCGCTCTTGTAGAGCCTCAGCGTACCGCTGGCTACTTTGAATGGTAGAGCGTCTGGCATAGTTGCCAGACGCCCCAGAGTCTATCGAGACTACCCATGGCTTGTCGAAGCCTTCACGTCCACCAGGACGACCAGCAAGCCCGGCTTGCATACACGTTCCGTGTTTTAGAGCACGGAGCCCTTCGGGGCTGAGCCATGTTGCCTCTCCTTCCCACAGGCACAACAGAACTCAGTTCTTCCCCAGTAGGCTGCCCCGCGCCTACTGGGAGCCGGCGTTTCCTGCGCCGAGCCTGTTTGGCTCTCGGCAGGGATGCGGCCGAGCTGGCCGGAGCGCTGCCTGTGCAGAGGACATGTCGGCCTCAAGTGGCGGGTGCTCCCGCACACATAGCATCGCCGGATGCCTGCTCGCTGCTCAGCAGCTCTGAGCTCCTCGGCCTCATCCTCAGCATAGCTGAGGTCCATGGGCTCAGGATCATTCGATCCGGTAGAGCTGGTTTGGCACCGACCCGAGACAACTTAAAGTTGAACTCGGCATTCAATGCCACACTGACGGCCTTCTCAAAGTCGGCCGGGCTCTGACGGAATACTCCCGTGCGAGCCACTCCAGCTCGGAGCCCTTCCATGAAGACGGTCACAGTGGCCACCTCGGGTAGAGGGTCGGCAGCCATGCCTGCAATGAGCGTTCGTAGCTCTTAGACATAGTCCACCAAATCCTTCTTACCCTGGCGGGTGGCAAGGAAGCGTGACCTCACGCGGTACGCCTGGTTAGGCGGGAGAACACCTGCAGGAGCTTCTCCTTGAGCTCCTTCCAGGTCGGGAAGGCCACTTCGACAGACGTCCCCGACGTCAAGGCCCATTCTCTCGCTCGCCCTTCGAGATTAGAGATCGCAAGCGCCACGCGCTGGTTCTCCATTTGGAGCATGGCCGAACCCATGGCCATTTCAACCTCCCGGGTCCAAAACAGGAGGTTCTCCCCTCCTTCCCCGAGGAGGTCTTCACGCTCACGGAGAGCGGCTTCGCCCGCTGAGGGAGCGCTGCGGCAGCGACACGCTGCTGAATATGCTCCAGCATAGCATTCTCGTACTTCGAGAACGCCTCAAGACGCGCCGTCACGGCGTCAGGCCCTTGAGAACCAAGGAGCGCCATGCCCTCAGGGCCCAGCAAGGACGCAAGCTTTGTTCAGCGTGTCCTATTGACTAGGAGTCAAGTGCGCAAACGCGGCTTGCTCCATCCTCACAGAGGTTCAGTCGACGACTCCGGAGTTGGATTGACTACAAGTGCTACCAGGTACAGCGGGACTGCGTAGCGGTGCACGTGCACAGAGGAAGACGTAGGACTCCCGAGTCTGTCTCTTTAGGCGTCCCGCCTTCGGTTTTATACAAGAACCAAGTACAGTCCCGTAAGTAGGACTCGCAGAGTCAGTATCCCTTAAAACAAGGATAACACTAATTAACTGCAAAAATAGAACTGAATTGAATTGTTTTATCTGACCCTGGTGTAAATGTACAGACTAAACTATGTGGCATAGTTAATCTAAGAGATATGTAAACGAGTGGTGGAGAGCCAGATGGCTACACAGTCGAAACTCTACGCACGGTTGAGAGTTTCGCGTAACCTCCAAAGTCAACGCACGGTTATGACTTTCGTGTAACCCCGTTACAGGAAACAAGTTTTGGGATAGGATGAACACAAACACAGTTAAATTAGCCTTCTTGGATGCAAGCGGTCTTCATATCTAGGACGGGAAGGACATTGGCCCACCCAGCGCAAGTCGTACAAGCAAGGTTACACGGTGAAGATCCCTGGATAGCTTGGCCAAGGTCTTCGTTAGCTCCAACCTCCTCAAAGATCCCGCTGTAGGGAGCGGCAAGCACAAGAAAAGGAAAGGAACACACACCCTACAAGGCAACCCAAGGGCTCCAGAGCATTTCTGGCCCGTCGACACGGTCTCGAGCACCTCGATCGAAGTCGACACTCCCAACCCGGCGCTGCGTGAAGAATTTCCACGTAGCTGCCAAGGTCCTACGTCTCGCCAAGACGGTTCAAGGTTTTCACCAAAGCACATCTCTACCCCGTCACCGGAGAAGAGCAACCCGCCCACCGACGGGTACACAAGGTGAGAGGCATTCAGCATCCCCACGGATATCGGAGTACCCCTCCGTTAGTCGGCTGTCTGGGCACCTGTGCGCAAGCGTTTGGATCACGTCACGAGATTTTGCTCATCCCGCTCTGCCACACGAAAGTGGAGCCTAAAGTCGCCGTCGGGCATCTGAGTAAGATAGTAGTTAATCCGTGAAGGTGGGCAATCTACGCGTTGACGGCGCGTGATGTAGCGTCGAGACTCCAACACAAGATACAGCGACGAGTAGCTTATGTCCACGACTTCATCGCTCGACTCGTCATTACTCGACGCGCCGCTGTCCGCACTCAGACGGAGTTGATTTCCCCACGCGAGGAGCAGTCGTGACAAGAGCACCTTCCTGCTAAGCGTCGGCATCTTTGGATCTTGATGAACAGTCGCGAGTTCAATGCTCCAAGAACTTGCAAAGGTAGTCAAAGTACGCTAGCGTTGATTGGCAGATCGTCCGTGAACTCAGCTTTTGGAAAGAGCTCTTGCACCCAACTCTGACCACTATCGATTAGGCGTAGCCGTAGTAGTTGCTTCTGGTTGCGCATTGGATTGATGCGCCTGTCTCTACTACCACTACCACTTGACACCATCATGTCCGCCGTATCGAATTATCGATGTATACTTAGTTTCATTATCTGATCGATAATATTGACGATTGTATGGTCCAAAATTCTATTCTGTCGTTACTCGCGAATGACTGGCTTTAGCAGCAGTAATTGCTGAAATTTTAGCCAATATTGGCGGACTGCCCTCATGCATTACGGCGACTTGCCTCCATGGATTTCAAGGAAATTTGCTTGTTAAATGTCGATTTTGCCTCCATGCCTCCATTGGATTAGGTTATAACCCCGCAAATTAAATATATATGCAGACTAAAGCATCTCCAACAGTGCACTGTAAACGGTAACGGTAAAACAAAATATCGCGCAGCGTGGTGTTTTATTCCTCAGGGGTCCGCGCTAACTCTAAACCGAGATGCCGGGCCCAGTAAATTATAACTTCGGTTTGGCAAATTGGCCGTATTTGCAGTGGACACGCCAAGCACGGCAAACTCCTAGCTGCAGCAGTGATAGGCCAGCGAATTGTTGCTTGTTCTCCGTGCATCCACGCCGCAGCCCTTCAATTCAGCGACTTCCGAGGGATGGCAACATGTTCGACGATGGAGAAGCGTATGACGGCGTCCTCAGCGCTCGACACTGTACCCGTCCAGGCCACATAATCCCTCGGTATCACCATACAAACCAAGGGGAAGAATTTTAAAGCGGAGGAGGAAGTGTTGCTGTGCTCTGCGTACCATAGCGTCGGCAAGGACCAGGCAATCAAAACAGGGCAAGCAGGGCCAACGTTTTGGGAGCGTGTTACTGAATACTACTACGAGCACCGAGTTGGCGGAGATAACTGCTGGCCTATGCGCTCCCTCGAGTCAAAATGGTCTAAGATTCAGCACGATGTCTCTAAGTTTGCAAACGGCATTGCAAGCGCAGGAGATCTGAACCGGTCGGGCACGAACGAAGGCGATGACATTGTGAGCGCATTAAAACTGTACCAAAGCACGCATACAACTAAAGGTGTCCGAGAAAACAAGACCTTTCGCTACGCCCATTGCTGGTGCGTGCTCTCCAAGGGCCCAAGTGGCAGGGCCATCGCGAAGCTTCTCGAGCTCCTCAACTCCAGCAAGCAGGTGTCACAAACAGCCCGGCATCGTTCGAATCCTTTTCTGAATCGAATAGAACGCCACGCCCACCGGCAAATAAAGCGACAAAATCTCCGTCGAAGCTGCAACTACTCTACTTGCTGCTAGCAGTCAAAAGCATCCTCATACACTTATAAAGAATCGAATAACTAAACTCTGTTCTCCACCAAGCTGGGCGTATTGGATTCCTATACAAGAGAGTACTTTCAGCTGCGCCGTAACGCCGTACTCGCTCGGATGAAAAGCGGCAACGAACAAAACCATTCTACCAACACCTTGCAGAACGAGGCGGGTGCAGCAACATCAATGTTGGAGCAACCAGTAGCTGCGTTCGTGTCAGAAGCTCCCATTAAAGAGGAGATGCAGCATCGTCGTACAACACCGGATTTTAACAGCACGTAGCCCCTACGCGTCTGTACTTCGGTACCCCAACAAGTGCTCCACTAAATCGTCGTGCAATGCCTCGTGCGCACTTTCATTCTGCACGTGCGCCAGATGCTGCAGCTGCGAGTCGAACACAAAATCTGCAGTTGCTAGTGAGGGCCACGGTATCCTCCGAGTATACTCTTCTTCATTACTAACGTCACCTTCTTCAGCTTCGAAAATTATGTTGTGCATTACTACACACGTGTACCATACATCCTTCAGTAAGTCTTACTCCCACAAACGAGCTGGCTGTGCCAGTATTGCAAAACATCCTTGGAGTACACCAAAGCAACGCTCCACGTCCTTGTGGGCGCCCTCTTGCATTTCACCATAGAACCGCTGTTTCGCATTAGCTAGGTTGCTAATGGTCTTCATGACAACCGACCACGGAGGATAAATACTGTCACAAAGCAGGTAGCACATGCTGTAGTTGTCGCCGTTAACGCTGAAAGAGTGATCTGGTGCGCTACCTCGCAGCCATCAAAGGCTATCTGCCAACCGCGTTGATACCGTTGTTTGGTCAAGGAAGACCAGCGTAATAATATCAGATCCACAAATTATGTGTTGCTACAGGTTCCGTGATGATAGATCGCTCGCCATCTTTGTCCTGATGCATCCCTTGCCAGCCAACAGGACAATTCTTCCATGTTTAATGTGTGCAATCCAACGATTCGAACATCCCGGAGAAGCCCCGCTGCCTACTCATAGCAGAATGACGCACGGTGTCAGCTGGAGTCAACTCTCGTCGATCCTCCGGGTTAAACTTGGGTAACAGAGCGAATGTAAAGCGTTTAATTGCCTTTTCTGTCGTTTTTCGCCAAGTCTAACGTATTCATCCGTTGCGTCAGTTGCAATACTATAGCTGTACATGTGGAGAGCGGTCGTCACCTTTTGGTACGGCGACAGCTCAGGCTCGCCCGTCACGTCATACATCTAGGAAAAGTAATCGTCCAGCTTAAGTACTCCGTCCACCAAGAGGCGAAACAATCGCTTCTTGTAGTCCGCAAAGCAGTCAAGAAAGAGTCGTTGTTGACCTGCTGCGTGATCGCGCCTGGCGGTTGGGCTGCGAACGAGACGGGATCCTCCGCGCTGTTTGGGCGTCTCCCCACACGCCAGGCTCGGACACGCGGCGGCAGCAGCAGCGACAACAGTCATCTCTGCAGCTTCGTCTTCCTCACACCCGTCGTGCTCCTCTCACAGTCGCTCCAGGTGTGCTCTCCAATCCACATCGGCACAAGAACGTTTGGACAAAGAGGGATTTGCTTGTTGCTTTCCAGATATCGTGCACCGGTGGGGCAAACGTTTTAGCGTGACGGGAAAGTTTTATAGTGACAAGGTAAAATTCACTACAAAGGTCATTTTAGCTTGATCGTGTACATTGTACCGTTGGAGATGCTCTAACACTACATATACTCTCCATTCAACTAACACAAACTCACCTCATTTATTATACCTCAACCATTCCACTCCAAGCAAAATGCTTTTTTCTTATTTTCCTTCTAATTCTTATCCCATCCTCGACTCTCTCTCTCTTTATGAAAATATTTCTCTTTTCACTATCCCATAATATTCTTGTTTCTATATTCCATACTCACTTCACAACTACTCAAAAGGCACGCAACTGCGTTTCTACCGTTTCTGACCGCATTTCACCAACTCACCCCGTCTATACCCCCATCGGCCCCATCTTTCCAACTACCGCCGCGCCATCCGCGTAAGCCCACCCGACTCCCATACTTACTCCAAAACTACTCAAAGAGCTGGTGCACAACGACATCATGGGCCCCATGGCTCAAAAGTCAATAGGTGGAGCGCACTACGTGGTCACTTTCATCGACGATTTCTCCCGGTACACAAAGGTATACCTTCTAAAGGAATAATCGGAAGCACTAGAGTCGTTTGAAACCTTTCGCCACCTTGTCAAGACACAGACAGGTGCAACGCTGAAAATTTTTCGAACGGATAATGGTGGCGAGTACATGAGCAAGCACTTTGCAGAATTCTGCTCACAGCACGGTATAGTTCACCAAACCATGACGCCATACATGCCTCAGTAAAATCGATCCACAGACCGCATGAATCGCACCATCGTCGAGAGAGCTCGAGACATGCTGCATACCACCAGGTACAAAAAGGCTGGTGGGCGTGAGTCATAGTGACCGCCGTGTATCTGACCAACCGCAGCACACAGCGATGCCACTCCATACGAGATCATGTGGAAGAAAGTTCCATCACTGAAACATCGCCGCATTTTTGGATCTCGAAGCTTCATGTACGTCGACGAGACACTACGAGCCAAATAGCACAGCAAGGTGCACAAGTGTATTATGCTGGGTTACACGGACAACTCGACGTTCTATCGTGTCTAGGATTTTGACTCCTCTCGTGTCGCAACAACTCGTACTATTAGCGAAGACGAGCGCCCACCACCGATTGCTCAAACTCTAGCTGTACGTGACGATAGGCTGGTGACGAAGCTGCCAGATGATGACTTGAATTCGAGCGCCAATCCGAGGCCCCGTATCCCTGATGAACCAGCCAGTGGCGGTCATATCCCCATGACTGATCCCGATGACGCCAGTTCACCTCCGACACCAATGGACGTGGAACTGGACAACGAGGTCTCGTCCAACGCCATCGTACCAACCTCGACATCAATAACAAACCAAATGACCACGCATCAAGACCACGAGCAAATGCAGGGTGAGAACCAAGTAAGTGTTTTCCTTCAAATGAACGGCTCCAACAAGATGGTGCTATCGTACAAAGACACTCAGACAGAGGGAAGAATCCTCTAGTGTTCACAAATGTTTTTGGCGACACTGACTCTGCGAGTCCTAATTACGGGGCTGTGCTTGGTTCCGGTATAGAACCGAACGCGGAAAGCCTAAGCGTCAAGGTCAAAACTCGTGTCACTTGATAATGCATACAAAATCAAGTGTATAAGGCTAAATCAATACTTTTTAAAACACTGTAGTCAAAACTGTAGAGGGAATAGACAAAAAGCGCATACATACACTTGGAGTCCATTCAACGCTGGTTTTGTCGTTTCCTATTTTTGTCGGCGCGATAGGAATGGACGCAATAGGCAGGTTGTATCAGCACATCTAGATTGGGGTATTTTCACGTAAAATTATAGTTTAGCGCACGATTATGTGCACAGTCGCGCGACCCTTCACGGGCCAGACGCCATTTATATGGAGCGGTCAGCTTCATCGAGGCCACCACGAGCGCCACTGCTGCTTCTGCACAAAATCAGTGAGAGTGAAGTCTTATAAGTAGGTCTTATAAGTAGATAATAATACCATCCAGACGTATGTGGTTATGCGGATGCGGCGGATAATATTGGGAGCTGGTTGGGAGCTGCTCTCAGCCAGAGACCCTTCGCCATACTAGGTTTTTGTATTGGAAATGGCACGCATATTGAAGGTACAATTTATCGAGAGCTCGTTTTTCTTACAAACTTCAATACAAGAGAAGTGACACGACTATTAACGTTAGCAAACACCTCGTGGAGTCCTACGTCTTCCTCTGTGCACGTGGACTGTTACGCAGCCCCGCTGCGACGAACCTCTCAACGGTTGCAGACCGTTGCAACAGGTACAGCACCTGCGAGCCCTGTCAATTGGTAAGCACTCTAACAGTTTGCGTATCTTTACGGCACGCCCGATTCCCAGCGAAATGGTACCAAAGACTCGGATTTTGACGAGACTCAACCATCTGAAAGGTGTTCAGCCTGGTAAAACCAAAGCAAAAGGCGTGGTTTTCGATGCATGGAAATATGAAGTGGACTCCGAAAGCCCCGCCGGATTAGATGATTGCAGCCTCAGCGTGTCAAGGTACGAACTGGACTGTTGGTGTAGTTTTCATACAATTGGCACTAGCGGTTCCTTGCTGGTATATTTGATCGAAGACCGGGAGTTTTCGAAAGGGGTCTAAAGTACTCGATTTCAATCTCAACTATCTATCTCTACGCGAAGAAAATATTTGCGCCGCAGCCCGCGAAACCAAATTCACTCTCCATGAGCCCGACAGTGCCCAGTGACGATGTACGTTGCCAGCCCCACAACGTTTGACTAGTCCGCTAATCAACCTCGGCCGTTGCCATGTAGCAGATCGAAGTCATACGAGCTTGATATGAGTGCGACTGTAAAGTTTTCTGGACAACGGGGTGGTTATGCAGTCATGTCATCGCGTGCACTTCGTGATGAGTCCGACATCAATACTGCAACAGCACACCTGCCAACAAGAAATGCCCCGAGCGGATACCGGGAGCCTCGGAACTGCCTAACTAGCTGAGGAGGGTTTGAATTACTTTGCAGCAGGAAAGTTAATGACGGAGTCAAGTCGAAGCCAGCTTTGCCGATGCAGTGGGATGTCTTGAAGCGCATGCCAGACAAGGATGTCGACGGGGAATTGTCAACCGACACGTTCTGGGCAAGTTGTCGACTGGATTGATATAACAGGCAAGATAGGTTTGTTCCGATAGACTGTGCACTTCCTGAATGGACAAGAGCTACGCGTAGAAATGGAAGTAATTGCTGAATTATTGGAATTGCCAGCAGCTCTAGGGCTTGACATCGCCGAAAAAACTCGTCCAGTGATCTCGAACATGATAACTAACATCGCGTAGCAGACAACAACAAAAGACCTCGTTGATTTCCCACCATTTCTTGACACGCATTGATTTCCCACCCGCTTTGCATCAAAACTAATGCCATCCCTGCTGAGCATCCAAGAAACAAAACGGGGATGTGACAACACTACCCGGCCAGTTAACCCCGACCTCGACACAGCCGGCCGTGGCCAGCAACCGTCCCCTGACAGCAGACCGATGCATACCCGTGCTGCTGTCACCCCAGGGCCTCGCATCCTCCATGAACAGTTCAGTCTTCACCGCACCTCCTCGAATCAACGGTTGGGCGCTACCCGCCCGCCGACGGGTACACAAGGTGAGAGCGCGTTCAGCGTACCCGGCAGATCGGAAGACCCCTCCGTAGTCGGCAGTCTGGGTCGGTAGATCCCGCTACGCCACAGGTTTTGGCGACAGTGTTCGTCGCTGTGGTTTCGCGAAAGACACGCTGGAGAACCAGCACACTCAAATGAGTCAAGCGATAGCCCCATACGAATAACTACCCCCCCACACACACACACACACACACACACACTTCCTCCGGACCAGGATTACCACAAAAACAACCATCGAAGAAAAGGATAAATGACGACTTGTGGCCACTCGAATGAGATTACTAGTAGGTTACCAAGGGGGTGAAGTGCAATGTGAGTCACCGTCTCCGCTAGCTGTAGTTGGGGGTTACCAAGAGGGATTACAACCCTCTTCAAGCATGGATTCTCATAGCAAATCGCATATTCCGATTTGGTATAGATCGGATCCTATCTGCGATGTTTTTGTGTAATGGTTGTGGAAGCTGGAGTCCACCAACTATCAGACTCGCGGTCGTTACCATTGTCCCTTGTCGACTTCGTTGCGACCGCAGTGGCGTTAAAGGGCCAGAGCGCTTAATCAAGTTTGCTTGGTCTGACTGACCTCATCAGTTGTTGCAGAAGCAGATCTCGATGGCGCAGGGGTCGTTCGTCCGTCTCGCAGGGAGCGTTGTCTGCAGCTCCTCCTCGCTAGTGACATCCACTGAGACAGAGTCTGCGGACGGGAGCTCGTTTTCCGACGGAGCCGTGTCAGCTCTCGACGAAGAGGAGCCTGGAGCGTTGGCTTGGTCAGCGGTTCCGTGAGTGAGCATGCCGATATTGAGATAGTATGAAATTTCCTTTATACTTATTGCTTACGGGATGCTCTTCTGGTTTCGAAGTGAGGAGAAGACCACGCGGTAAAACTAGTGGTCTGTGACGTACTGGCCTAGCCGTGTAGAATTCTTGTACGTAACGTACATCGAAAATAAAATTTTATAGAGAAAACATAATTCCCTAGCTTCGCCATGGAATGTACCTATCCATGGCTAAAAGAGGTATGGTATGAGTCCACCACGGTTATGCGAAACATCTCTACGTACAGAGTTTTACTGAGATAGGAGAAAAGGCAAACAGCCCGGCCCAACAAGAATTATTTCCGTGGTATGGTATCGATATTATGCCGGTGGCAAAGGAGGGTCCTCAAAGGATTAGTTGCGTACTAGTACGCCGCTCCATTCCAGTACATGTTGGCTTCGGTGGGAGTGAAGCTTCGTGATAGTTGCGAATCAGGCGCACCACATACCGAAGTCATCGCCATTGAGATTTTCGAGCCTAGCAATCCCAGCCTTCGTGAGAAAAACGTTTTTTTTTTACACAATATTTGGGAAATTCACCCAAATTTGCAAGTCCGCCCAGCCTGTCATCGCAGAAAACAGCTCGCCCCTCCGCCGACAACATGTTCATGCTAAAGAAGAAGAAGCCGCAGGTGGACACCGCCAAGCAGATGAAGGCCGTAGCCTGGGACCTATCCAAGATCGCGCTGGTCTTCTTGGGCATCCGCGCCGCGTCTGTCTTCCTCAACCAGGAAAGTTAAATGGGGCATTGACAGCGTGGGTCCTCTCCTGACAAACAGCAGCAGCCAGCAATCCAACCATCGGACCACACAGAAGCAACGGTGGACAAGAAGCAAGCAGATGCAACGGGACGTATCAATACAGTAGACGTTTTGCGGAGGTCCTTCCATCATCGCAAGACCGAGACTACAGAGTTTCAATATGGTATGCATGCATATATTCAGTCGACGAGGCTTTTGGCTCGACTCCAAGCAATCTCTATGGTTTGTTTTATTCCCCTGCTCTGCGTCCTCCTCTTCTTCATCGCCCATCTCCTCGTCCTCATCGACCTGCGCAAAGGCTTCTAGCGCCAAGTTGCATTTCTCCGCAAGGACACCTAGGGCCTCGGGGACTAGCTCTTCAGCCTTGATCATTCCCACCGACTCGACGCTAAAGATGAAGTGGTCGCTTTGGCGCCCGAGTTTAATCTTCTGGTTCCAAACAGGATCGCGAATGCAGTTTCTGCACATCGTGCACGAGCGCTCGTCCTTGACCACGGCGGTGGGCACGCCGCCCACGTCTTCAATGTCGAACAAACCCTTTTGACATTCCTCCACAAGACGCTTGGCTTCCGCGCCCACCACTTTTCCGTCAGCTCCACACGAGGCATCAGGCGGTACGACGCCGTAGCGACGGGGAAAACTTGGCGTGGTCCTTGCCCACACCCTTGCGGCAATGAGCCTCAAGCGCAATGCTCTGACCAGGACGAAGCTTTGCAATCAATATATCCTCGTGTACAGGACGGATTGAACCGAAGCGCTCTTCTTGATTGCCTTGGGGCACCCACTCCAGATCACGTGCGTAAACTGCTCAGCATAATTTGCCAAAAGTAAAAAAATTAGCCTGCCGATCTCCAAAGCAGCCTCTGAGTTTCAAACGACGTACCCGAAGAGTGCAGCGCCTTGGTGGGGTCCTTTGGGTGTTCTGGGTCAAAGCTGCAAGTGACGTCAAGTTTGAATACGATCGTATTCTCGTCGGTGGCCTCTGCCTCCTCGTTGTCTGGGAAGGACTGGAACTCACGCGGGTCCACGTTAAGCGGTACGAGGCCTAGGCGGTGGGCCAGCACCTCGTCCTGGATGATGGACGAGTTGTTCCAGATGTACACGTGCTCGATGGCCATCGTGGGCACCTCTGCTAGAAGAATGCGACGCAGCGCGTTTGCGATGGCCGCATCCACACCAATGAGGTCGAACACGACTTCATCGTCCGTGAGACTCTGGATTTTGATCTTCACCTGCCGCTTGGACTGCTCGACAAAGTTGTAGCTGCTCTCGCTTTCCACGTCAGGCTGCCAGCGACGCCACACGCAAAGGTTAATTCTTCGGCGCCAGTTTACCGCTGAAATTGCGGGCACTACTGGTGTGTGCGTACCTGGTGCGGTGCATCCTGGCCCACGCGGATCACCTTGGCGGAAGAGCTCTTGGCCATGATGCTGTCTGTCTCTGTCTGCTTTGCGATTGAGTGACACCCGAACAGGCACAGACCGAGCGCCAGCCATTCGCGATCCTATCATTAATCATATCATGACTTGTGGAAGGCTGTGGACACCACAGGAATTTGACCATGCTGATTTCGTCATGTGCAGCGCGCATGGAGCTTTTCCGCTGCGCAAGACCTCATCGTTGTTTCTGTGTGTATTTTTGTCAAGTTTTTCAATGTCCTGCCACGGATAGACCCGAGCCATCCTCCTTTATTTACGCTCTCGACGTGTCACTCACATTTCCTGCGACTGCCTTCCTCTATTCACTCACTCGCTCTAGGAAGGAAGACAAGAGAGGCCGCCCAAACGCTTCGTTCCCTCCTCCGCCGTCTGAGACGAGCAACAGACCCATGCCAAAACCACTGGCGCCAGTCCTACCGCTCCCTGTGCGTCCGGCGCTCGAGCTTACTTGGTGTAGGTGATTTTACGGGTCTTGAGGGGCGACCATTTCAGGCGCTTGTAGTAGCCTGTCAGGGCGCACAGAGCCACAAGAGCAATTGTCGTCTGCATTCCCATCTTCTTCCGCTCGTCGTGCTCAGGCTCGGCAGCCCACGCGAGGAAGACTGAAACATCCTTTGCCATCTGAGACGTCGTGCACGGCGTGCCGTCCTCATACTCGATCTGGCCGTCCTGCAGCTGGCGCTCCATAGCAATGGCACCGCCACCGAAGTACGGGTTGTAGTACAGCCCTTCTCCGAGCTCAGCGCCCTCCGGAGGGTCCACGTAGCCCGTAAGCAGTGCAAACAAGTAGTCCGGGCCGGCGTGGCGGGCCTTGGAGATCAAAGAGAGATCAGGGGAATAGCGCCGTTGTTGGCAGCGGCGGCGGCCTCGTCGTTCGCGTACGGGCGGGGAGCGGGTCTGACAGCTTGCCGGGGCGCTCGAACATCTCACCCTCGTCGTTGGGGCCATCAACGACGTCGATATCGGCGGCGATCTCCTTGAGCTCATCCTCCGTGTGAGTCACGCCCACGAGGTTGCGGAAGCAGATGCGATCCAGGCTGTGGCAGGACGCGCACACCTCGCGGTACACCTGGTAGCCGCGACGCACACTGGCGTAGTCGAACGAGGACAGCGGTCCCTCGTGGTCGAAGCCGTAGTGGAGCGCCTCGATCTGGTCGCTACTGAAGGCCGTGACGCCCGTCACCACCGAGCCGCCCAGCAGAGCGCCGGCGCCCACCTGCCATGCGTTAGAGAAACACCATAGACAAAGCGTAAGCTATTGTGTGAATCGTTTTGGTGGTGCAGTCGGCGCGACTAGAAGCAGATCCGCGGCGCGTTGTTCCCACCGTCGCCATCTACTGTCTAGGTGTGCGTCAAGGCCGAGGGCGGCCGCTACGAACCTTGGCGGCGCGTTGCAGCAGCTTGGCGCGGTTCATCATCGTCTCTCACTCGCTCGGGAGCTTCCGTGTCTGTGTGCGTGTGAGCTCAAGCGCCGAGTCCCCCAGCCGCACAAAGCGTGCGGCCCAGAAGCCGAGGTTTTATTGTGGCAAGCTATAGCACCCGAGGTTATTTAGAGGTGACCCCCGTCTGGCCGGACCGCCAGAAAGTGCTCCACTCAATTTGCGTAAATTGCACGTATACTATTTGTGTTCGCGACCAATTCTCGATCCGACTCTACGACGCTGGCGATGGTAAGAACCTGCTAACTAACACGTGCGCGTGTTTTGCCATCATTGACCGAATGCCTTCTCCTGCGTTGTGCATGTTTCTCCAGTCGGCGCTCTTCAGCCTTCAGGGACTGCTCACCGTCATCCTGCTCTTCATCTGCACCTGCACGTACATCAAGATGAAGTTCCCCACGCTCTTCGACCGCGGCCAGCTACCGGGCAAGCACGAAGGCCTGGGTGGTCTCTGCTGGAAGGCTTCGCGGATCGGCGAGCGCAAGAGCCCCTACGTGGCGGGGGCACTGGTTGTTATGGCCGTGCACACGCTCTTCTTCTCGTAGATCAGAACATGTATTTCGCGAGACTCCTGTGATCTTCTCTCATTGGTTCGGCTCTTGACAATACACTGATGTATTGTCACAACGATGTCTCTGTGCTTCCTGTAATTCCTATCGAGCCAACAACAAACAGTAGAAACAAGATGACAACACACAAAGCGATTGTTGGGGTGACGTTCTTATTCGCAGATACTCATGGCCACAGCCTCTAATTTCATTGCAATGCGCGTGCACGTTCTAAAGATGCTTCGGACGGATTGCAATCTCCATCGGCCAGGTAACTGTTAACGAGCACCATGGACGCGCACAAAGTAGTTAGAGAGAAATGAGAGCCATCGTCGATCGAGGTCCTCCGGCCGATAGGGAACGCTTAGTGCTTCTTGGGGGCAGCGCCACCGCTCGTGCCCATGCCCATGACCGTCTTGAACGTGTCGTAGATCCACCACTGAGCACCCGTCAGCGTACCAATCATAATGATACGCGTGCCCAGACCCTTCGTAGCCAGGTTGACCAGACCAGTCTCGCTGGCGATCTGGCCAAAGCCCTTGCCCTTATTCTCAGCCTTGCCCATGAGCGACACCACCGAGTCGGCCGGGTGCGACACGATGGCGCAAATGACACCAGCCAGGTATCCCGAAGCAAAGGTAACGCCGAGCTGCGTGCTCTTGGGGTACGAGCTCTTGGGCTCCGTGAACACGTACGTGTAGAAGGCCTCCACCACCTTCTCGAAGAAGAAGAACTTGGCCATCGTGTACGGGATCTGGCGCGACCACAGGGGCACAAGAGAACCGAACGGGAAGCGGGTCTCAGCCGAGTTGGCCTTCATGGCAGCAACAGCCGGGCCAAACTCCACGGGGAAAGTGCCAGCGGGCGACGTCTGCACCTTGACCTTGACCATCTCCATGGGGCACAGCGCCATATCGGCGAAGAACTCGGCCGAGGCCGAGCCAGCCAGGTAGATGGCACCGCGGTACTTGTAGGCGTTCTCCTCGCCAGCCATCGTCGAGTACGTGTCCTTGAAGAACTCGTAGAAGCCGAACTTGCACATGCCCTGCATGGAGTAGCCGATGGCCGTGGGCACCCAGCCCTTGAACAGCGCGCCAGCGCCCTCCTCGGCGGCGATGGTCTTAAGACCAGGCAGGAGGCCTTTGTACTTGGCAGGGTTCACCTGCATGTTGCACTTGACCACATCCAGGGGGTAATGCCCGTGTGCGTGAGGCCGCACGACAGGATGCCGCCGATCATGCACTTGCCGTAGTAGGCGTTGTCGTGGATGGGGTCGTGCGAGAGGCGAGCGTCCCACTTGGCGGCCGAGGTGGCGAGCACCGAGGCCGGGCGGGCCCTGGGAGCAGCGACCGACGGCACGGCCGGGTTCAGCGACGAGATCTGGGGGAAGAAGGCGCTCATGTCGAAGGGGAGGTCGACGGCTGGATGGCGAATGGCCGAGGGGAAACGTGCGGCGCTCGGTGCGTACGTTTCGAGCGAAGCGTTTTAGCCAATCAGCGATTCAAATGCAAGTCAATACAATTCATTCATCGAATTGAATGCGAAATCGCAGTTTTCATGCTGCAGGCGCCTTGAACGTATCTTGGACGGATGCAGTCCTCGGGCTATCTCTAACGCGCTGCCTTGACGCTTAGTGCTTGGGGGCAGCGCCGCCAGTGGTGCCCATGCCCATGACCGTCTTGAACGTGTCGAAGATCCACCACTGAGCACCCGTCAGCGTACCGATCATAAGGATACGCGTGCCCAGACCCTTCGTGGCCAAGTTCCACATGCCGGTCTCGCTCACAATTTGACCGAAGCCCTTGCCCTTGTTAGCGGGCTTGCCCATGAGCGACACCACTGAGTCGGCCGGGTGCGACACGATGGCGCAGATAATACCAGCCAAGTAACCAGACGCGAACGTGATGCCAAGCTGCGTGCTCTTGGGGTACGAGCTCTTGGGCTCCGTGAACACGTGCGTGTAGAAGGCCTCCACCACCTTCTCGAAGAAGAAGAACTTGGCCATCGTGTACGGGATCTGGCGCGACCACAGAGGCACGATCGAGCCGAACGGGAAGCGGGTCTCCGGATTCGCCTTCATGGCAGCCACGGCCGGCGAGAGCTTGACAGGGAAGGTGCCAGCAGGCGACGTCTGCACCTTGACCTTGACCATCTCCATGGGGCACAAGAGAATGTCGGCAAAGAACTCAGCCGAGGCCGAGCCAGCCAGGTAGATGGCACCGCGGTACTTGTAGGCGTTCTCCTCGCCCGCCATGGTCGAGTACATGTCTTTGAAAACATCGTACAAGCCGAACTTGCACATGCCCTGCATCGAGTAGCCGATGGCGGTCGGCGCCCAGCCCTTGTACAGAGCGCCCACACCTTCCTCGGCGGCGATGGTCTTCATACCGGAGAACAGACTTTTGTACTTGGCCGGGTTCACCTGCATGTTGCACTTGACCACATCCAACGGAGTGATGCCCGTGTGCGTGATGCCACACGACAGGATGCCGCCGATCATGCACTTGCCGTAGAACGCGTTGTCGTGCACGGGGTCATGCGAGAGGCGCGCGTCCCACTTGGCAGCCGAGGTGGCAAGGACTGACGGACGCGCCGCGGAGGCGGCCACCGTCTTCTTGGGCATGGCAGTCGGGTTCAACGCCGAGATCTGCGGGAAGAAGGAGGTCATGGCGAAGTATGACTTGCGGGCGAGGAGTTCCTGTGTGTGGCGTCCACGGACAAAGGCGAATGACCTGGACACGCACCAGCTCGCCCCATTGTCGACTCCGAGCTGGCATCGGCTTCGACCTGGACCTCAGCGCTTTATCCATCAAAACCGCCTTTCTCAGATTTACTGCAACGTTGCCGCAACATATCTGAAGATTGCGCGCACCAAGCAGAACCACTTCAAGCACATCGCCCAAGCACCAAGCTTCTCCGTATCCGATGCGCCAGTGTCCCTGTCCTCGAGGAGTACACTTGTTCATTCGATGCTCTCTACGACTCCTAATTCTGGAGCATCATGCGTCTTCTAAAGACGCTCTTGTAGCTCAAACGACAAATGCAGCTACGAGCGATGCAGCCCCTGCAAATTAGTCAACGCCGGACCACCATTAGATCGACGCGTTTCTTCGGCAGCAAGTGCGGTGCCAAGTCGAGCTTGCTGTTAAATGGCCCAGAATCGTGGCCTCACCATTATGGACTGGCTGTTGCCAACTTTAACAATGCAGTCGTCGAGACCGCGTCGCTGCATACACGCACTCTGCAGCTTAAACTCAGCGGGGCGTTGCTATGAGGGCAACACTGCTTGCTGGTACAAGTAGCGGTGCACAGCGGATAAGCGCGGCTCGAGCACAGCTTGTGACACGTCTAATGTGTCGACGGGAAAGGTACGTGGCCTCGATGCTGATCGAAGGGATCGCCAAAATGGGCCAGCCCGAGAGGCCGACGATGTGGAAGCCAGCGTCGAGGTGTGTTGAGAACTTCTCTGGTGGGAAGCGAATGCCGCCAACACGATTCTCGATGCGCTGCGATGCGTTACAGCTTCGCTCATCGGTTTCGAGTGGTTTCAAACCTCGCTAAAATGACACGAGAAAAGCCGCAGCGCCTTCAGCAGCAAACCACAACAACCTGGCAAGAGCAACGCGTTCGTCGCTGACGAAGGATTTGTCCACCATGAGATTGCGATCTAGTCTGCTCACCGTGTGGGTGCTAGCGGTGATGAACGTGGCCGTTCAGGGCGTCGTTCAAACCAACATCTCCAGTATCTGCTCCCCATCGGACCCAGCGCCGCTGGTTGTGAAAGGAGCCGCCACGTACGTCTGTGTCAACGTCAACGACAAATACCGCACGCTCTTCACTCCTGTCGCCGACAAGTTCACTGTTCTGCGAATTAGCGGTTGTAAGTACTGCCTTCAATGTCTCGATAAGTATCAGTTCACTTTTGCTCATTGTGTTTAACTACGCAGCTTGGAACGACACTCTCATCGGCGCCAATCCAGCGGGGCGTTCCTCACGGTCTCCAGTTTAAAGTATCGAACCAACTACAAGCTCTACTCGTCAGCTTTGACAACGCGAATCTCCCCGTACATGACGGCCATCATATCGGTGAAGAAAGGAGTCGTACAGGGTGTGAGCTGGGATGAAGGATGCTACTTTTGCAGCGCCGACATGTGCGATTACAATCTCTACTCAACGCCCAAGGAATCGGCAGTTGGCCGACTTGCTGGTCAAGGAAAGACGTGCTACAGTCTCGCAGCTAGCTGTTCCGGGCGCTCCAACTCGACCACGTCCAGCGCCAACGTTGGAGACAGCGCCACCGTTGGTCTCAATGGGACCAGCACCAACACCACGGCACAGTGTGATATCACGGTCTATGTGGGTTGGACTGGCACCGACAAGAACGGAGACTATCTCGGTAGCGCATCGCTTCGAATGTCCCAATTTTCAAAGTACTCCATCGGTTCGTTCTTCTCCAGCATCGGTGCTAGTCTTTCCAAGCTTGCTCCTACAAGCCACAGCGACACCCAAAGCTGAGCTTCAAATACAATCTGTTGGTGACATCAAAACGTCTGAAAAAATGTTCGCGCAAGTGTTCTTCTGCAGCGCAAAAACTCTATGAGCGCTGTCACTTTAAGCTTCTAGCGGTAATCGTGGATCTGACGATCGGAACTGTCTTTCGCGAGCACAGCATCGAGGTTGTCCCACCAGTGCGGAAGCAGGTTAGATCCGATCAGGTGAAACCACGGCGACAACTTTCGGTTGGGGTCCCCAAGAGCTTCGACAGGTCATCACGAGCGATAAACTCGACTTGCTCCACCTCGTTGGGGTTCACGTTGTCCAGCGAGACATCGCCGCGAGTAAACAAGATGTGATCCATCTCGTACTCAGTCCAGTTAGCATCCGAGGCGGCCTGCATGACTCAACGTCAGCATTTTGCACAGCCAAAATGGTCGATAGGCTGATAGTGAATCTGCGCACCTTATACATGACAGTGGAGACGTACGACAAATCTTCCACCAAAAATGTGGATGATGGGATGCCGAGCTCGTGCTCCAGCTTGCGAATAGCTGCACGCTTCACGCCCACGCCATCCTCCAGCTCTTGCTCGGTAAACAAAGGGTGGCTGTACAGTCAACCAGTCAAAGTCAATTGTCGTGAAGCCCGCAAGAATCGCAGCACACGGGATATCTACCTGCAGCAGGTGTTGGCCCAGTAGCCAGGAAACGTGATCTTCTCCTTCGCGCGCTTCTGGGTCAACAGCTCGTTCTTTGAGTTGAAGATGAACACGCTAAAGGCTCGGTGCAGCACTCCATCGTGGATATGCGCTGCAGGACAGTAACGCAGTTAGTCGGTCATCGGTTGGAGTAGCGGCATTCATTTGGGTTTGCCACCATCTTTCTTGCTAATCGGCCCCAGCACCGAGTCCTTCTCGTTCACCTGAACGATCTGCTCCTCCATAAAGTGCAGCTGCTCAGCGTCGGCCCCCGCTGTCAGCTCCTCGAAAGCCACGCGTCCGGCCGTGCTGAAGGCTGCCGCGCCGCCACTACGGATCGCCGCGCCAATCGCGCGCACGTTGGCCAGCACCATCGTCTCCGAAGAAAAATGCTAAACTGAACGCTGTCCAATCACACGAGAGCAAGTAGGTCATCTGCATGGAGATCAGCAGTCATGGCGCCGTGCTATTATTTAGACAGCTTTATGCAAGACGCCGGCCTCGCTTCCACGTCCGATCGACGCAGAGGAGGCTCAGCTATGGGTCGGTGCGCATTAGCAGCAATTTGTTATGTCCCGATCATGGCATGCAATACAGCGGTCTGTGCTCCAACCGAGTGGCAGAGGTCAATTAAGACGACGCCCAACTGATCCTCCAGAAGCCCTGATCTACGTGCTTTTGTCCTTGTCCCCTGGCGGTGCTTCTTCCTCGTCCTTGCGTTCTAACGCCTCCTTCGCCCGGAAAATCTTTGACTGCAGGTAGAAGGAGCCTCCCTTGGCCGGGTCGTTGGCTTCGAAGTACCGTGTAAACTGCTTCTGGATCTCCTCGGATGACGGTGCCGGTCCGCTCGTAGGGAAGTTGAGCACCTCGCGTGCCTGCTGCTTGGACATTTGGTTCTTCCGCACGACCGACTTGGCCGCCATGGCGCCAGTGTTACCTGTGCGCGCGTTGTGGACGGCCTGCTGATACGCCTGCACGAAAGCCTTGGACACGATGCCGGCGCCCATGACCACCACCTGCGCGATGATTCTGCCTAGAGGTCCCGACATGGCTCGCGGCTGGGAGGTGTTCCTGTTGCAACTGCTGCGCTCTTCTTGTCCGCTGGTTCAGACGAGAAGAATTTTTTAAAATGTAGCAAACTTTTGTAAAAAAATGTTACTGTCTCAAATTCTAGACCCGTTTCCGCGATGATCAAGGCGGCACCAAGTACTACACGTGGGGCTTAAGAGTGTCATCGGCATTCCAAGACGAGGCAAAACGTGTGTTCTGGGTCGCGTCGTGAGTCGAGTGAGGACGGCGCCCACAGCCAACCTGGAGGCGGACTTCCAGCGCCACGCTGCAACGTGGTGCCCTGGTCGCTCTTCCAGTGGCTGCCATAGTTGGCACGACACCTGGAGCGCCGCAAACCCAAAGTTTCTTCAGGCCGTCTCAAAGGTCTGAAGGGCGGAGACCTGCTTGGTTGGCTCCCTGTGTATGGCGCCGTTCAGCTTGCTTTCCGGGACATTACGAGCAGCTCCTCCTTCGCCGCCTGCGGCAGTGAGTACGGGTGGCTGCACAGTATGTACTTTCGTCGGTTCAAGCGCCCTGCCACCGTATGCAGGTGCGACGATGCGCTGCCGAGCTGACGATCACAACGAAGGTGTGCCGGGATCTCAACGCCGTGGACGGGCGCCGGCGGGACGGCCTCCTGGACGAGGTGCACGAGGGCGTGCAGGTAACTTACTTGGGGTAAGACCATCAGCGCGACGCCCGCTGCTGATGCGAGTGCGTTTGGGCGCTACTACCTTGATGGACACGGTGCTCAACTTGGGCCTGAACCACGACATTGTGTATGGCGTGGTCAAGCGAGCGCTTTGCGTTCGACTGCTACCTCCGCCTGGTGCAGTTGCACGGCGACGTGGTGCTCGAGATCCCGCACCTACCAGTTCAACAACCTGACCTTCGATCCCCTACGTCATGCTCAACGCCAAACAGAAGCCCTCGGGCGCGCAGAAAGACACGGCCGGAGACCACGGGCAAGTTCTGCTGGAACCTTGCGACGTGGGATCTGCGCGCAGCCGTCAACTTCACCGCCGAGCAGGTGGCTCCCGGCATGACGAGTTCGAGCGCGCCGGTCTCAAGAAGGAGATGTCTAAGCACATTGAGGGCGTTCCGATGGTGGCCGACAGCCCCGTCAAGTTCGAGTGCGAGTACTGCAGCACGCTGCGACTGCCGGGCAACCCGCCCATGGGGTCGGTCGACGTGATCATCGGCAAGGTCATCGCTCTGCACATCAAGGACGAGGTGCTGGCCGACGGCATCTTGGACGTCAAGAAGACCAAGCCCATCACTCGCTACGGATACTACCAGTACACGGTGCACCGACCGGTGCATCTTGTAGGTGACGACGGTGGCCAGCACGTACTTGTCCGTCGACGTCGTCGAGGCAGCGTAAAGCGTACCCTCCGTCGAAGAGTAGTACGGTAGGTAGTGCCCTTGACGACGTTCACGATTCTGGATAGCGCAACGTCCAGGTCCGAGCCATCGACCTTCGACACAATTCCAACCGGCTTGCCGAACGACTCCACCAGCGTAATTCGCTGGTTTTGAGTACCAGCCCAGAGACCAGCGTAGCTGATCAGAGCCCCGTCTCCGTGGCCACGGCATCCAGCACGATTGATCCAGCCGCCGCCGGGTCAGTCGAGGCCACCGGGAAGTCTGATTTGGCCACGGGAAGCACCGGAGAGGCCTCCGACAGTGACAGATCCGTCGACTCGCCTTGCCTGAGTTGGCCGGATTCAAAAAGCCAACTGCCAGTCGGTCGTTAGGCAACACTCGCACCACTGCTGTCGGGTAAAAGCTGCAGAACGAGCCAAAGTCGTAGACGCCCATGTGGTCGTACGAGCCTCGGAATGTGGGCGAGCCCTTTGACGTGCAGCATGGTGTTGCGACGAAGGACGACTGAGGCGCCTTCAAGCACTGCCCGGACATCGTCGTGGAGCGCAACGTTCATGGAGGTGGTGAGGAAAGGTCTCGACAGCGCTGCCATGCTCGTGTGGCTTTCGCACTTGATGTTGTTGCTGTTGTCTTGCCGGTTCCGGGCCTCGAGCGGGATCATCTGGTTCCCCGCAGGACGCGAGCAATTTCAGCTCGTCCATCAGGCCTGCTTTGTCCGGCATGAAAATCGGCCGCTCGCCCTCTTCGCAGGGCGGGTTGTCGCGCGTTCAGCCCGGCCGTCTTCCTTGAGATCCTCGCCTTGCGGTCGTGTTAGCGCAGGAAGCAGAACACACGCAGCAGCTTAGTCGCGCTGTCCACCGTCAGCACGGCCTCCAGCTCCTTGCTTTCGTGGGGACGGCCCCAACGAAACGGGCCGTTATTTAGTCGAAGATCGACACCCAAAATCAGGTCGTTGGTGCAAAACGTTGGCCAAGCAGACGGCAATGCTCGCGCACGGAGCGTGGTGTATCAGTGTCGCAGGGCGTTACCACGTTGCCTTTGCTGAATAAAGTGCCGCGGCGCCAGCAGCTAGCAGATTTCTGAGCAAAGTTTCCGGCAGGAATTTGGGTGCCGACAAGCACGATGGTCTGGTGTGCAGCTCGCGATGCTGGACTCCGCCGAAACCAGCGGCAAGTAAGGTCCACTGTGGCACTGTGTCGAAATGCTTCGCCTAGATACGCCACAGAAAGGGCTGTCAGCGTCACGCCGATTTAGACTTGATGATTGTATCGATTGTGAAAAAGTATCCATTCGGATCTTCTGTTGTTGTGTGCCCTTTCGAAATGTGCAGAACACGGCTGGGCAGATTCAAATGAGGCATTCGATTCTTAGATGAGTGCAAACATGATGTTTTTCTACCATGTTTCTTTTTGATTATTTGATCATTCTTGAGGCCGTCAGCAAATACTAGCAGCTTCTGTAGTCTATCTCGGCTACAGGAGGTGTTTTGCGAGCTCGTTCGCGGTTTTGTGTGCTCATTCGTGATTCACCAGCACTTTCCTCTGAATAATGAGGTACTCTGTCCTTGTTCTTCCGAAAACCCTCATTTGATTATTATCGCCGAAGTTGCCGAGAAGTTGCTCTGGCCGCCCCATCTCCCGCGCATAGGTGTGCGGTGCACCAAATTTATTTCTTGCTCGATGCTGCACTCGCTCGAGCCTCCAGTCGCAGCGACCTTGTTTCGCCTTGCAAGGCAGCATGAGCCTCGGCGCGCAGAGTCGCAGATACGCTTTGTGCAGATGGCTTCGCACGCGGCGCTGTCGTTGCGTTGGAGACGTCCATGTGGTGACATGTCTATGCTTTTATTCAATTTCTTTGCGTTCCAAAATTAGTGATCCGCGTATCTGCCCAATACTGGCTACTACTGCTGAAAATGCAGAGACTTCAGCCACAAGTTGAGCATGGGGACTGCTGGGAGGTTCTCTCTGGTGCCACGCGCATTCATTTCTCGATGCTGTCATGGCCTTTTACTCGTACAACGCAGCATGTGGAGAGAGCACTACGTTCAGCCTTCACCATACGAAACACGAGGCTTTTGCCCACTTCAACGAACATTTTATTTCGGGACGCAGCGGCATGAAGCCATTTCGACAGAAGGTGCGGCCGGTTTCCGCTCCCTCCTCGGCAGACACAGCGGCATTCTCCTCGAAGAGCTGAGACGCCCTGCTACCAAAGCGAAGCGAAGCAGGAAAACGGCGGACTAAGAAAACGTATAACGGAACTTCCCGGCAAGCGCAACAGCAGCGGCCGTCAGTTCATTCTTCAATCAACTGCCACATGGTCTTCGCCGAGTTCACGGCACTGGTGCAGTCCCAGTGGCTGCTGCTGCGCGACACGTTCGGCGCCGAGGGCCACGACCGCCGCGTACAGGAACGTCTGGACAAGAAGCAGGCCAAGCAGCAGCGGAAGGAAGCGCGCAGGGCAGCGCGGCAGGCCCGCAAGGCGCTGCGCAAACAACCGCCCCCGATCATCGTCGTCGAGCCAGCCGAGCCGCCCAAGCCCCGTTACCGACGCTCAGAGCTCCTGTCGGGTCCGAAGGGACTGGCATGGGCTCGGGCGGCCGAAGCGCTGAGTCGTGCCAACGCACATGCCAACGCGAACGCCTTTGAAAGTGAGCCAAATGGGGGCGGACGGGGCGCCCCGCAAGACACATGTTCAGAATGTGTCGACACTGGAATCGAGGGTATTCGTGTTGCAAAAGCAGTCTCCGCGGTAATCGCGGCGAAAACAGGAGCTACGCTGCAACTGCCGCCAGATTTGGCGCTTGATCTCGAGGTGCAGCTAGACCAGAAGCAACGCGAGTTTTACGATTCTCTTGGGGGCTACAGCACAGTCGATGAGGAGGAGGACGAGCTGCACGAGCAGCTTGTAGGTGCTCGAGCAATTCTTGAGACGAAGCTGCCTGCCAAGTGGACAGTAGTGGGCATAACGACGGCGCAGACGAAGGACGCAGGATTCTGTAAGCTACCAGATACGCCGGAGGAAGAGGAGGAGCAATTGTCATCAGCATCTAACCGCAGAGCTAAAGCACTATCGAGCTCAGAGGGGCAGATAGAGACAGAACCTGAAGATGACGGTGTCGATATTCGAGACAGCGATGGCTACAGCACGTTTGATGAGGAGGAAGCTCAGGATCTGTTTATCGCTGATCACGAGTTCAATGGTCTTTGCGCAGCTCCCACTTCATCTCCGAGTGCTGCTGAATCGGAGTGCGAGGTGGATGCAGATGTTGAAGACAAGGAAGAGATTATTCTCGATAATCTCGTCGAAGTTGACTTGAACGACAACACTGTTCCTGTGGCGCCCACAAATCTGGACAAGGTCGGAGAAAATGAGCTGCCGACGGTTCAAACCACCTTTGCTGATGAAGAAGTTATGGAAGTCGCCAACGTCGATGCTTCCGACGAGAAAATTTTGAACGAAGAGGTTGCTGAAACTGAGTCCGAAGTGGAAGTGGTGGGGGCTGTTGAAGAAACAACGAGCGCTGATTTTATCGAGGAGGAAATCGTGGAAATTGTGGAAGAGGTCGTCGTCGTCGAGGCAATCAAGGAGGAGTTTGTTCCGACTTCCAAGGATATCGTTGATCAACAAGCTAGCCAACCACCTACGCCTCAACAAATCGAAGCGACTCCGAGCAATCGGACTCCAAGCATTTACTCCCCAGGATCTGTGGATGAATATGCATGCTCCATCTACGAAAATCTTCGCATGAAAGAGCACCGATATCATGTTACTGAAGATATTTTCACCTACCAGAAAAGCGTTACCCCGAAGATGCGCTCTGTGCTGGTGGATTGGCTGGTGGAAGTGCACCAGCGTTTCGAACTTGAAGAGCAGACCCTGTATCTGACTGTTAATTACGTCGACCGATACCTTGCGCAGGTGCCGGTGAAATCCCAGCGCTTTCAACTCATCGGGGTGGCAGCACTTTTGATCGCTTCCAAGTTCGAAGAGATTTACCCATGTGATATGGACGACCTGCTGTACATTTGCGAGCGGTCATACACAAAGGCGGACCTGGTGGATTGCGAGCGGTCCTTGCTCAACATCTTCAAGTTCAATCTCGCCGTACCAAGCGTGTGTAGCTTCCTGGGATACTACCTGGACCACTTCGATGAGGATGAACTTGTGGGGCAGCTAGCCAGCTACTTTTCGGAACGCTCACTGTTGGATTTCAACTTCGGCGCTACGTATGACTCGTCGGTCGTCGCGTGTGCGTGCTTGCTTACAGCATACTGCTACGTCGAAAACCAAGCGCCGGCTCTCGTGTGGAATTACCGCCTGGTTGAGGTCACAGGGTATGCTGTGGAGACAATTCTGCCATGCGCACAAGACTTGTGGTCAATTTTGAGCGAGCCGAGCGACATGACCGCCATCATGACCAAGTACAGCGGCACGGAGTTCGGCGAAGTGGCGCATTTGCCGCTGGATGACCTCGAGGCTCTGCTGTGTTGACTCCAGCTGTCGATTGTGATTTTTGGTTCGAGCCATTTGTGGCTGTATAAATTGTAGATATTAAGATGCGCTCCGCATCCCCAGGACTAGAAAACTAAGTATTTTTTTCATAAGCAACAATTCCCAGCATGAACGTAATTGCATGCAAGTACAAACACGAGAATAACCATTGTTAGAACCAGGCATTTGCATTTACCGGACACTCAAACCTGTCGACAACAGCAGTCGAAACTGCTTGAATCGCATCATTCCTCACGATCAATTCGTAACTTCATCTCTGGCTAAAAGCCGTTGCTTGCTGCTTCACCAAAAGTTCGTCGATGACTTCGTAGTTGATTCTTCGGCTCTTTAATTTCTGTGGGTAGGATAAACACGGTCAGAGCTGGTTCAAGGTTTCTGGACAGTTTGCACGACGAATGCTCACATAGATGGCATGCTGAGCGGTGTCTGGGGGTGGTGCGTTCACGTCAGGTGTCTTTTCCTTCGTTTCTTCTTAGGGGCATCAGGTGCAGAGAGACCAAGTAATCGCTTTTGCTCCTGCAAATCATACCACGCGCTTTAGAGAATATACCCGCGCATGCCCATTCAAAATATCGTACCTGCTCCTGAATGAAATCCTTGTTCATTTTCTCCCAGAGAACTCTTTTCTTTTCTGCTTCTTCTCGTGTCAGCAAGAGAGTTAATTTCATCGTCATCCAAATCCGACAACGTATCAGATTGTTCCTCCTTGGAAGCGTCGGCGTCCTCCTGTTCTGAAGGTTTTTCTTTCTCTTCCGCATCCTCAGCATCCTCTTCTTGCTCATGAATATCTTCGCTTGATCTTGATCTCCTCCTATCGTCGTCTTCACTATTGTTATTAGTATCGTCGTGTGGCCTCCTTATCCTCTCCATGCTCAATTCAGCGTCGTCATCTATTGATGTAGCTGATGTAGCGGTACTGGTGCTGGTACTGTGTTCAGTTCCTCCATTAGCGTCCGAGTCCTGTCCACTCTTTCCGGGTGTTTTCGGTGAGGTGTTTTCTTCCTCTAATGCCAGCGTCAGGTCACGTTCGATCGTCTTGTAGAAATTAGCCTCTTCACGCTTCCGCAGAATGTATCGCGCTGATTTCTTGCGGACACGCATTAAGACTTCTTGCGCTGCTAATCGACTTGCACGATTCACGATTTGATCATTCGCGTTGTCGAAACCATAGTCAATTTCTTCCTCATCATCGTCGCCATCGTCGCCTTTATCGTTAACATTTCCCTTGGCACTCACAATAGCACCATTGTTACTGAGTAAGCCATCCGCTTGCTTTTTCTTGTAGTAGGCATCGCCACTGAGAAAACGCGACATCTCTTCGTCTTTCAAACGTTGGGCTTTTTTGTCCAGAATTCCCTTAGCCAAGCCATCCCCGCCGTCTTCCTCGTCCTCGCTTTCATTCTCTAGCGCTTTTTCCCTCTCGTAAGTTGTTTCCGTCCACGATCTTCCAGAGGTAGACTTTCCGATTCAAGTAGTAGCATTTCCATAACCTCCTTCTCGCGATGGCGTTGGAAACTCGGTGGATCGCACTCGACACGAGACATTTCGAGCTTGCCAACCTGGTCATACGTGAGTTGAGCTGTGGGGTGAGTGAAAACTCGTATAGACGCTGCTTGAGCGTGCGCTCTCCAATGTTGACAACATCCATGACATCATGCAGGCTGCACATCACGGACTGAGACCGAGCAGCAATAAGCAGCGCAGCTCCGCAGATACCTGATGGCCGCCGACCTGTTTCAATCCAGTCACGCTTCATCGTCGCCACTAGACGAAGCGCCGTCGTAGCAATGCTGTGAGTCTTGCTGCCAAAGTTGAGCTGCGAGGCGAAGCGATGGATGTAGAGCGAAGGGTCGATAAGCGGCAGGTGGATTTGCAGCAGCTTGCAGAATTTGAGGAAGACGCCGCCCAGCACGTACACGTTGATCTGTAGCTTGTCGGAAAAATCGATGAGCAGGTGCGGCGAGCGCTCTCTCCTGCAGACGATATAGAGGCAGGCGGCGATAACTGTCTGCGCCTTGCGACCGTGGGTGAAGTTGCGCTGCAGTGCCAGCGCAAACAAGCGGAAGGCCGAGTCCACGTAGTGGTCTCCGAGGCGCAGCATACCCGCGATCTGGCGAATTTTCTTCTTGCCATTGGCCAGCGTGTTGGCTCTGGATTCGATCCCGTAGTTGCGTCCACTGGTGCCGATGTTGCCGTACGACTTGGAGGCCGACGCGGACACGAATTGGCCCACGACCGAATGCGCACCGCCGCCCGACTCCTGGAACTCGATGGAGGACACGATGTTGTTCTCCTCCAGGATGGTACCGCAACTCACGCACACGGCCTCGCCGCTCACGTCCACCACATCGATCTCCGTGCAGGAACACGTGGGACAGACGCTGCTGGCCATGGTCGGTCTGCACACACGCCAAAGACCAGCACTGCGACTGCGGAAAGAAACTCGCGATGGATGGACAAATGGCGGCGGGCATATAGTCTACGTCATGGGTTCTGAATATCACTTTACGTGGGCTTCTGATCCGCCACTGCCGCAATACTTTGTTCAAGTGATTTGGGCTACCCCTCTAGGACCGCACATTGGAAGCAAGCGCTGCTGCCAAGCCCGGAGTCGCCGTCGCCGCCGCCGTTCACCGCCCCTGACTGCTAGCCCCGAGACTGCGCCATGGCCACGCCCAACTTCCATGCGCCCAACCAGGAGATGCCGCCGCCGGGTGGCTTCAAGCCCGTCAAGTTCGTCAAGAACGGCCCGGCCACGCGCGGACCACCGGGATGGTCACTGTTCCTTGGCACGTTTGTGGTGACGTCCATCGGCTACTACCTGGTGGGGCAGCACAACAAGCACCACCGCGAGGTGGCGCGTGAGGAGCGCGAGAACCGCATCGCGCTGCTGCCGTTCTTGCAGGCCGAGGCCGACGTGGAGTTCTTGGAGCAAGAGAAACACATCCTGGAAAGGAGCGCGAGATCATGAAGAATGTGCCCGGCTGGGTGGCCGGCGAATCGCCCTATCACTCGAAGCGTTACCAGGCGCCGATCTGGGCGCAGAAAAAGTAAACAGGAACAATTTCGCGTGGAACAAGACCGTGTCAAGGAAATACACTGCATGCTCGACTTGGGGTCACAACGGCTACAGAGCGTGCTGCTTGCCAAAGACGTCCAGGTGTTGGTTTGCATACCCTGTTAACAACGACGAGTGAATTTATCCTTTAAAAGGGAAGAGCTCTTGTTTCTACCATTTTTCAAGACGTGGCATTCGCTCGCTCCACGGTATTCTCTGCTCATGACAAGAGGCTGCCAACGGTTTACAAACCCTCGTCCATCTCGTCTTCGATTTCCTTGGCAAGCTCCTCCTCTTGCTTCTCGCGTTCAAGGCGCTCCTCGGCGCTTTCCAAATCCTTCTTGTAAGCGTCCGGGGGTACCGCATACCCTTGACAGCCTCGTTGTGCACGTCCAGGCAAAAAGTAATACGCCTCTGGAAAGCCGTCTGCGGGTCGTTCGTGGTGTAGACGTTCACAGTTTCCTTCAGCTGCAGCCAGCCGTTCTCGTGGTCGATGACAGCGTCAATCACACCGTCGCGGATTGCCTTAGCGCACACAAACTCAGCGTTCTGCGCGTTTTCCAGCGCCAACTTTTCGCAAATGTCCGTGAACAGGATCCGCGAGTACGACGTGCTGATCTTGCGCAGCCCTGTCTTGATGACGTTGTGGCGCAGACTAAAAGAACAAAATATGTCAGCCCCGAGAGTCAATGCGCCATGATCCTCGACTTACCGAAGAATCAGCGTGTACGTGTTGTCCGCCTTGAAAACCGCCCCATGCTGAGCCAGCACAGCATTAAAGTCCTCCAGGTTGCCCACACGAACAGCCTACAAATGGCATTTCCACAAAATGCGAGCTGTCGTTAGTGTAACTCAGCACACACACAACAAGAACGTTCGGCATTCATACGTTGGTCAGTTGCAGGTACGGTGCCAGGGCCTTCCGAAGCTCATCCTGGTTGAACACGTTGCGCTCTGGCACTTCTCCCATTAGTAGCTGCACAATGATGGCAAGCTTGTACACCGTGCGCCGGAAACCGAAAGCCGTGTTCGCTGGAGCCTTACGAATGGACTGCATCAGCTTCGTGTACGACTCCGTGTATTCCAGCTGCACGGCCTGGATCTTGCCCACGTAGTACAGGTAACGGACAAACTGGTTGTTCGACACCGTCTCGGGGAACGTGGTTTTGCTCACAAACTTGTACGCCTGCTCGTACAGGTTGTCTTTCAGATAGTTGCGCAGCAACAAGTTCACCAAAGTAGCCTGCCCGGCCTCATCGTAACGCAAGCACGCCGTGCGATGCGCCGACAGCAAAGTAGTGCGGATGACAGGAAGGTCGTGGCCAAACTGCTCGTGAATGTTGGAATAGTACGTGAACACCTTGGCTTGGAACAGGTCCAGCGTGCGACGGTTAAACTGCTGACAGCGTGCGACCACCTTGTCGACCGTGTCCAGCGCCTCGGCCGCCATCTTGTACTTCACGAGCGCAGCCAGCACGTACAGGAACAGGTAAATCTCCACCTCAATAAGATCCACAACAGGTAGCACAACAGCTAGGGGAGCTGTAGTGGGAGTGTCCACTTCGGGCGAAGCGTCCGTCATCTCCACGTCCTGATCTTTTGCGGCAATTTGCACCTTGACCGAAACCTTGTCCAGCAGCGCCAGCAGCGCCGCCTTGGACGCGTTCTGTTCTGGCAGCACCTGCTTCACGGCCAGCGTCAGCTGCGCCACCGAAAGCGTCTTGCGCAGCTTGCTGGTGATGCGCAGAACGCGCGGGATCTTCTCCTTGGCATTAGTCTTGACCACCGACTCCAATAGCGCAATCGTGCGCTTGAGTTCTACCAGCAGCAACAGCAGTGAGAAAAGGAACCGACAGAGGTCGAGAAAGATCGCGTTTCGCGCTCGGATGACTGTAATACCTTCGTAGACAAGTGCCTCCTCAGCTGCCACCTCTTTAGGGCTGGACAGACGCACCGTGTACGCGGGTGTCTGCGAGAAGGTAGACTGCGCACTCATGTCGTCAAGGTGGGATCGCGATGGAGCTCGCTCTTCTTGTTTGGATTCGCAGCAGGGGGCTGTGACTGCAGTCAGTTCATACATATAACTACTGCGAGGACCATATTGAATATATCATTAATGCGAGGATCTTCGTATTTACTTAAAACGTCTACGAGGACCTCGCAGTACGTATCTATACTTATAACTGCTCCGAGTAGTGATAGGCATACTGAGTCGCCAATTCCTGTCACGTCCTTAGTCGAACACTTCTGGGGGACAGATGAGGGCACTTGCTACGCTCGCAATGAAAAAAAAGCATGCAAGACCTTGTGATTTGCCCTCATGCTTTCGCCTTTGGCGGGGGTCTTCTGCCACGCCGTGACGCTGCGGAAACGGGCCAATATACAAATACGTCAAGCGAGCTATTTGGATACGAAGCTGGTAGTTGACGACGCGGAGGGCGAGCGCCACGGAGACAAGGAGGTGGACGCGTTGCTGGGGCCGACTAAGAGGATGTAGAGGTGGATGCCGAGGGTGAAGCGGGGTGAGCTGTGAGCGATGCGAGGTATGTACTGTGTTGGTATTGACAACGTCTCTGCATATGCTAACGACTATTTTTGTTGCCTTTGTGTGCCGTCGTGGATTGTTATTTGCGGTGATGAATCTGTGTACATCCACTTTCTCGGAGATCTTGGTATGTCGTAATATGTTCATTGTCTTGTAGTGTTTTCAGCGCCTTGACCATTGTCCCGATTATCTTCGTCTTGATTCCATTGCCGTTTAGGAAGTCAATCACGTTGGACCTCGCTTCAACACCGACCTTTAGAAGACCGTATTTTGCGTCTCTATCGCTGGTAGCTAAATAATATCCGCGATGTAAGAAATTATCATGTGTACTACTGTCGATTTGGCTTCATGATAATTCTGTATTGCTATCAGAGAACCTCGTACCATACAGAAGACAATGTCTTAGCGCTGCCGCTCAGTATCCCGTCTGACGTTCACGGGGAGTTTGACTCGGGAGAGATCTACGATAGCGGCGCTTGGATCTTCTAGGGCCAACACACGCTGGGTCAACGAGCGTACATCGTTGACTAGGCTCTCGGTGGTTTGGGTCTACCATTTAATAAACTCTGTTTGTTGCGGCGCCACGTCGCCAGAGCTTCGAGTCGGCGTTGCTGGGTCCGAGCGACTCTGCTCCTTCCAGCAAATAAGATTTATCCAAATGGTAAGTGACCGTGTTTCTAGATCTGTTTCTAAGATGGAAAACGGACTAATCAACTGTATGGCGTGCTCATGTAGGGGCTGCTTGAGCAAGCTGAAGCACGTCATGGAAGTGTAGAATTGTAACTGCCATCAGCACTTCGGACGACAGTCTGAAGTGTCAGTAGGTGCGGCTCATCGTCGAAATTCTATCCTGCTAACGTCTTTGCAATGTTTTGATTCTCGTGTGTTGTACTAACGATGTAGTTGAATGCCTTCGCTGCCAGTAGACATGTTCGATTTTCCCCAGTCCATACTCCAAGGCGTGCCGATATTGCAATCTGCGTTAGAGTTTTAAGCTGCTCTTCGACGGAACGAGTGGGATGTAAGACCTTTTGTCACTTTGCCTGGACACTTAGAGCTCGATATTTGCAATGGCCGAAGCCATCAGTGTCCTTAGTGACCGAAAAACTTGCGTTCAACGCTACGGTTGTTGATTATTTACATAGAACGTATCTGTCTTTATTCTATTCATATTTTTATTCACCGTTGATCTCAGTACCATCTTCGAGGTCGTCGTCTGAGTGAGCAATATCATCTACAAGTCGCATCTGTGGCGCTCGTTTTCAACAATCTTCAAACACACAAGTGTCGCCGGACATGCTGATGCGAGAAAACCCACTCAGAATAGGATCAGCAGACAAGTCGAATCAGCATGAAAAGTCTAATCGATAACCTCTCCGGGGTACCCGGGGCCTTTCAACGCAAAAGATTGGGTATTGTCCTTAGCTTGCAGCTTAGCAACAACGACACTTGCGTTTTCATGGCAAAGCTCCTCGTAAATCTTTGCGCTAGCCTGGATCAATTTCTTCGTCGGGTTTTCTCGCCGTTTTTGTATTCAACGGGCTATTGTCGTAGTATTTAGGCCCACTCGTCGCGAATACGGTTTTTAGAAGATGGCTCCATACGATATCCGCAGATTGGCATACATAAGTATACCAGGGAGAGACGTTGCGAAAGCTAGCCTAGAGATTTCAGGACCACATTCGACGAACGCTTCGATACCGATCGACCTACGCACCCCGCTCAGCCATACGCGGCCTTCGCTCGGTCGGACTCTGTCGTCAAACCCAGATCTGCCACTTCGAGCTCCTGTCTCGCCGAATTCGTCGCCACCACCACGTGAGAGAGGCTTCGTTGCGGTGGCTCCAACTACCACCGCGCTCTTCTCTGATGCGCTCGATATTGCAGCGTCCGTCAGGGACACCAGAGCCATGGTCCACAACTGTAATCGAAGTGAACAAGCTTCCTGGGGCACGTCCAAATCGATGCCAACGGGATGTAGTGGCGGCTCCAGAGTCATCTCAGAGCGATCGGCGCCCGCGGATGCGCGCGGATGTGTGAAGCGGTGGTTGGCGATCTCCTAGAGCCGCGGGTGCGTCGGGAAGACTATCGCCGCAGGGGAGGGCAAAAGAACAACAAGATATCGGAGGAGGGGATCGAACCCTCGATCTTGAGCGTGTTAAGCTCACGTCCTAACCACTAGACGACACCGACACTCGGGACAACAAACACCCACTCACACACAAACCAACCCCCGGCAATGCGCGCTCTATACACACATCAACACAACCTTGCGCCGCTATCACCAATCACACGCACCAGCCACCGCCTTCCGCAGCTCTGCAGTCTCTCCAGGCTTCGCCTTGTTTACAACGTTTCGAGCGAGCGAGCTGACGACCTTCCACGCTGTTTCGGTACGCTCTCACCCCACCTGACGCCTGGGACGATACACAGCGGGCGACATGCCACAGGAGACGACCCCATCCATGCGGCTCTGCGAGTGAATGCAGCCAAGACCGATGGCGCGCATTTTTTCCCGCGATGAAAGGCCAGTCTGATGACGCCACCCCGGCCCGTTTGTTTAGTATCCATAACTAGACGACGGTTCAGGAGGTGATACCAACTGCCAGCGTACCGACTCTCGTAATTACAATCGTCGATAGTGAACAACACGAACAGCACGACCTACGTGTCCTCAGCTTCGCCGTGGCTCGCTACCACGAAGGACGGCGTGTAACCGCAACAGACCGACAGCAATGCAGAGCTACCGATCTGGCGTGCCCTCTAGGCGGTGGGGTATGTTTTGTGGCCAGACGAGCGTCCAAACGGCGACAGAAAATACGAAAGGGATGCAAGTGATTGCGGCAAAGGGGATCGACAGCTGTGAGATTTGAACTCACGCGGGTTACCCCAATAGATTTCTAGTCTATCGCCTTAACCACTCGGCCAAGCTGTCGTCGAAATATGACGAAAACCCGCCTCGCCACCACATTCGACGAACGCTTCGATACCGATCGACCTACGCACCCCGCTCAGCCATACGCGGCCTTCGCTCGGTCGGACTCTGTCGTCAAACCCAGATCTGCCACTTCGAGCTCCTGTCTCGCCGAATTCGTCGCCACCACCACGTGAGAGAGGCTTCGTTGCGGTGGCTCCAACTACCACCGCGCTCTTCTCTGATGCGCTCGATATTGCAGCGTCCGTCAGGGACACCAGAGCCATGGTCCACAACTGTAATCGAAGTGAACAAGCTTCCTGGGGCACGTCCAAATCGATGCCAACGGGATGTAGTGGCGGCTCCAGAGTCATCGCAGGGCGATCGGCGCCCGCGGATGCGCGCGCGGATGTGTGAAGCGGTGGTTGGCGATCTCCTAGAGCCGCGGGTGCGTCGGGAAGACTATCGCCGCAGGGGAGGGCAAAAGAACAACAAGATATCGGAGGAGGGGATCGAACCCTCGATCTTGAGCGTGTTAAGCTCACGTCCTAACCACTAGACGACACCGACACTCGGGACAACAAACACCCACACTCACACACAAACCAACCCCCGGCAATGCGCGCTCTATACACACATCAACACAACCTTGCGCCGCTATCACCAATCACACGCACCAGCCACCGCCTTCCGCAGCTCTGCAGTCTCTCCAGGCTTCGCCTTGTTTACAACGTTTCGAGCGAGCGAGCTGACGACCTTCCACGCTGTTTCGGTACGCTCTCACCCCACCTGACGCCTGGGACGATACACAGCGGGCGACATGCCACAGGAGACGACCCCATCCATGCGGCTCTGCGAGTGAATGCAGCCAAGACCGATGGCGCGCACTTTTTCCCGCGATGAAAGGCCAGTCTGGTGACGCCACCCCGGCCCGTTTGTTTAGTATCCATAACTAGACGACGGTTCAGGAGGTGATACCAACTGCCAGCGTACCGACTCTCGTAATTACAATCGTCGATAGTGAACAACACGAACAGCACGACCTACGTGTCCTCAGCTTCGCCGTGGCTCGCTACCACGAAGGACGGCGTGTAACCGCAACAGACCGACAGCAATGCAGAGTACCGATCTGGCGTGCCCTCTAGGCGGTGGGGTATATGTTTTGTGGCCAGACGAGCGTCCAAACGGCGACAGAAAATACGAAAGGGATGCAAGTGATTGCGGCAAAGGGGATCGACAGCTGTGAGATTTGAACTCACGCGGGTTACCCCAATAGATTTCTAGTCTATCGCCTTAACCACTCGGCCAAGCTGTCGTCGAAATATGACGAAAACCCGCCTCGCCACCACATTCGACGAACGCTTCAATATCGATCAACCTACGCACCCCGCTCAGCCATACGCGGCCTTCGCTCGGTCGGACTCTGTTGTCAAACCCAGACCTGCCACTTCGAGCTCCTGTCTCGCCGAATTCGTCGCCACCACCACGTGAGAGGCTTCGTTGCGGTGGCTCCAACTACCACCGCGCTCTTCTCTGATGCGCTCGATATTGCAGCGTCCGTCAGGGACACCAGAGCCATGGCCCACAACTGTAATCGAAGTGAACAAGCTTCCTGGGGCACGTCCAAATCGATGCCAACGGGATGTAGTGGCGGCTCCAGAGTCATCGCAGAGCGATCGGCGCCCACGGATGCGCGCGCGGATGTGTGAAGCGGTGGTTGGCGATCTCCTAGAGCCGCGGGTGCGTCGGGAAGACTATCGCCGCAGGGGAGGGCAAAAAGAACAACAAGATATCGGAGGAGGGGATCGAACCCTCGATCTTGAGCGTGTTAAGCTCACGTCCTAACCACTAGACGACACCGACACTCGGGACAACAAACACCCACACTCACACACAAACCAACCCCCGGCAATGCGCGCTCTATACACACATCAACACAACCTTGCGCCGCTATCACCAATCACACGCACCAGCCACCGCCTTCCGCAGCTCTGCAGTCTCGCCAGGCTTCGTCTTGTTTACAACTTTTCGAGCGAGCGAGCTGACGACCTTCCACGCTGTTTCGGTACGCTCTCACCCCACCTGACGCCTGGGACGATACACAGCGGGCGACATGCCACAGGAGACGACCCCATCCATGCGGCTCTGCGAGTGAATGCAGCCAAGACCGATGGCGCGCATTTTTCCCGCGATGAAAGGCCAGTCTGATGACGCCACCCCGGCCCGTTTGTTTAGTATCCATAACTAGACAACGGCTCAGGAGGTGATACCAACCGCCAGCGTACCGACTCTCGTAATTACAATCGTTGATAGCGAACAACACGAACAGCACGACCTACGTGTCCTCAGCTTCGCCGTGGCTCGCTACCACGAAGGACGGCGTGTAACCGCAACAGACTGACAGCAATGCAGAGGACCGATCTGGCGTGCCCTCTAGGCGGTGGGGTATATGTTTTGTGGCCAGACGAGCGTCCAAACGGCGACAGAAAATACGAAAGGGATGCAAGTGATTGCGGCAAAGGGGATCGACAGCTGTGAGATTTGAACTCACGCGGGTTACCCCAATAGATTTCTAGTCTATCGCCTTAACCACTCGGCCAAGCTGTCGTCGAAATATGACGAAAACCCGCCTCGCCACCACATTCGACGAACGCTTCAATATCGATCGACCTACGCACCCCGCTCAGCCATACGCGGCCTTCGCTCGGTCGGACTCTGTTGTCAAACCCAGACCTGCCACTTCGAGCTCCTGTCTCGCCGAATTCGTCGCCACCACCACGTGAGAGAGGCTTCGTTGCGGTGGCTCCAACTACCACCGCGCTCTTCTCTGATGCGCTCGATATTGCAGCGTCCGTCAGGGACACCAGAGCCATGGCCCACAACTGTAATCGAAGTGAACAAGCTTCCTGGGGCACGTCCAAATCGATGCCAACGGGATGTAGTGGCGGCTCCAGAGTCATCGCAGGGCGATCGGCGCCCACGGACGCGCGCGGATGTGTGAAGCGGTGGTTAGCGCGATCTCCTAGAGCCACGGGTGCGTCGGGAAGACTATCGCCGCAGGGGAGGGCAAAAGAACAACAAGATATCGGAGGAGGGGATCGAACCCTCGATCTTGAGCGTGTTAAGCTCACGTCCTAACCACTAGACGACACCGACACTCGGGACAACAAACACCCACACTCACACACAAACCAACCCCCGGCAATGCGCGCTCTATACACACATCAACACAACCTTGCGCCGCTATCACCAATCACACGCACCAGCCACCGCCTTCCGCAGCTCTGCAGTCTCTCCAGGCTTCGTCTTGTTTACAACTTTTCGAGCGAGCGAGCTGACGACCTTCCACGCTGTTTCGGTACGCTCACCCCACCTGACGCCTGGGACGATACACAGCGGGCGACATGCCACAGGAGACGACCCCATCCATGCGGCTCTGCGAGTGAATGCAGCCAAGACCGATGGCGCGCACTTTTTCCCGCGATGAAAGGCCAGTCTGATGACGCCACCCCGGCCCGTTTGTTTAGTATCCATAACTAGACAACGGCTCAGGAGGTGATACCAACCGCCAGCGTACCGACTCTCGTAATTACAATCGTTGATAGCGAACAACACGAACAGCACGACCTACGTGTCCTCAGCTTCGCCCGTGGCTCGCTACCACGAAGGACGGCGTGTAACCGCAACAGACTGACAGCAATGCAGAGGACCGATCTGGCGTGCCCTCTAGGCGGTGGGGTGTATGTTTTGTGGCCAGACGAGCGTCCAAACGGCGACAGAAAATACGAAAGGGATGCAAGTGATTGCGGCAAAGGGGATCGACAGCTGTGAGATTTGAACTCACGCGGGTTACCCCAATAGATTTCTAGTCTATCGCCTTAACCACTCGGCCAAGCTGTCGTCGAAATATGACGAAAACCCGCCTCGCCACCACATTCGACGAACGCTTCAATATCGATCAACCCACGCACCCCGCTCAGCCATACGCGGCCTTCGCTCGGTCGGACTCTGTTGTCAAACCCAGACCTGCCACTTCGAGCTCCTGTCTCGCCGAATTCGTCGCCACCACCACGTGAGAGAGGCTTCGTTGCGGTGGCTCCAACTACCACCGCGCTCTTCTCTGATGCGCTCGATATTGCAGCGTCCGTCAGGGACACCAGAGCCATGGCCCACAACTGTAATCGAAGTGAACAAGCTTCCTGGGGCACGTCCAAATCGATGCCAACGGGATGTAGTGGCGGCTCCAGAGTCATCGCAGGGCGATCGGCGCCCACGGACGCGCGCGGATGTGTGAAGCGGTGGTTAGCGATTAGCGATCTCCTAGAGCCACGGGTGCGTCGGGAAGACTATCGCCGCAGGGGAGGGCAAAAGAACAACAAGATATCGGAGGAGGGGATCGAACCCTCGATCTTGAGCGTGTTAAGCTCACGTCCTAACCACTAGACGACACCGACACTCGGGACAACAAACACACACACTCACACACAAACCAACCCCCGGCAATGCGCGCTCTATACACACATCAACACAACCTTGCGCCGCTATCACCAATCACACGCACCAGCCACCGCCTTCCGCAGCTCTGCAGTCTCGCCAGGCTTCGTCTTGTTTACAACTTTTCGAGCGAGCGAGCTGACGACCTTCCACGCTGTTTCGGTACGCTCTCACCACCCCACCTGACGCCTGGGACGATACACAGCGGGCGACATGCCACAGGAGACGACCCCATCCATGCGGCTCTGCGAGTGAATGCAGCCAAGACCGATGGCGCGCACTTTTTCCCGCGATGAAAGGCCAGTCTGATGACGCCACCCCGGCCCGTTTGTTTAGTATCCATAACTAGACAACGGCTCAGGAGGTGATACCAACCGCCAGCGTACCGACTCTCGTAATTACAATCGTTGATAGCGAACAACACGAACAACACGAACAGCACGACCTACGTGTCCTCAGCTTCGCCCGTGGCTCGCTACCACGAAGGACGGCGTGTAACCGCAACAGACTGACAGCAATGCAGAGGACCGATCTGGCGTGCCCTCTAGGCGGTGGGGTATATGTTTTGTGGCCAGACGAGCGTCCAAACGGCGACAGAAAATACGAAAGGGATGCAAGTGATTGCGGCAAAGGGGATCGACAGCTGTGAGATTTGAACTCACGCGGGTTACCCCAATAGATTTCTAGTCTATCGCCTTAACCACTCGGCCAAGCTGTCGTCGAAATATGACGAAAACCCGCCTCGCCACCACATTCGACGAACGCTTCAATATCGATCAACCCACGCACCCCGCTCAGCCATACGCGGCCTTCGCTCGGTCGGACTCTGTTGTCAAACCCAGACCTGCCACTTCGAGCTCCTGTCTCGCCGAATTCGTCGCCACCACCACGTGAGAGAGGCTTCGTTGCGGTGGCTCCAACTACCACCGCGCTCTTCTCTGATGCGCTCGATATTGCAGCGTCCGTCAGGGACACCAGAGCCATGGCCCACAACTGTAATCGAAGTGAACAAGCTTCCTGGGGCACGTCCAAATCGATGCCAACGGGATGTAGTGGCGGCTCCAGAGTCATCGCAGGGCGATCGGCGCCCACGGACGCGATGTGTGAAGCGGTGGTTAGCGATTAGCGATCTCCTAGAGCCACGGGTGCGTCGGGAAGACTATCGCCGCAGGGGAGGGCAAAAGAACAACAAGATATCGGAGGAGGGGATCGAACCCTCGATCTTGAGCGTGTTAAGCTCACGTCCTAACCACTAGACGACACCGACACTCGGGACAACAAACACACACACTCACACACAAACCAACCCCCGGCAATGCGCGCTCTATACACACATCAACACAACCTTGCGCCGCTATCACCAATCACACGCACCAGCCACCGCCTTCCGCAGCTCTGCAGTCTCGCCAGGCTTCGTCTTGTTTACAACTTTTCGAGCGAGCGAGCTGACGACCTTCCACGCTGTTTCGGTACGCTCTCACCCCACCACCCCACCTGACGCCTGGGACGATACACAGCGGGCGACATGCCACAGGAGACGACCCCATCCATGCGGCTCTGCGAGTGAATGCAGCCAAGACCGATGGCGCGCACTTTTTCCCGCGATGAAAGGCCAGTCTGATGACGCCACCCCGGCCCGTTTGTTTAGTATCCATAACTAGACAACGGCTCAGGAGGTGATACCAACCGCCAGCGTACCGACTCTCGTAATTACAATCGTTGATAGCGAACAACACGAACAACACGAACAGCACGACCTACGTGTCCTCAGCTTCGCCCGTGGCTCGCTACCACGAAGGACGGCGTGTAACCGCAACAGACTGACAGCAATGCAGAGGACCGATCTGGCGTGCCCTCTAGGCGGTGGGGTATATGTTTTGTGGCCAGACGAGCGTCCAAACGGCGACAGAAAATACGAAAGGGATGCAAGTGATTGCGGCAAAGGGGATCGACAGCTGTGAGATTTGAACTCACGCGGGTTACCCCAATAGATTTCTAGTCTATCGCCTTAACCACTCGGCCAAGCTGTCGTCGAAATATGACGAAAACCCGCCTCGCCACCACATTCGACGAACGCTTCAATATCGATCAACCCACGCACCCCGCTCAGCCATACGCGGCCTTCGCTCGGTCGGACTCTGTTGTCAAACCCAGACCTGCCACTTCGAGCTCCTGTCTCGCCGAATTCGTCGCCACCACCACCACGTGAGAGAGGCTTCGTTGCGGTGGCTCCAACTACCACCGCGCTCTTCTCTGATGCGCTCGATATTGCAGCGTCCGTCAGGGACACCAGAGCCATGGCCCACAACTGTAATCGAAGTGAACAAGCTTCCTGGGGCACGTCCAAATCGATGCCAACGGGATGTAGTGGCGGCTCCAGAGTCATCGCAGGGCGATCGGCGCCCACGGACGCGCGCGGATGTGTGAAGCGGTGGTAGCGATTAGCGATCTCCTAGAGCCACGGGTGCGTCGGGAAGACTATCGCCGCAGGGGAGGGCAAAAGAACAACAAGATATCGGAGGAGGGGATCGAACCCTCGATCTTGAGCGTGTTAAGCTCACGTCCTAACCACTAGACGACACCGACACTCGGGACAACAAACACCCACACTCACACACAAACCAACCCCCGGCAATGCGCGCTCTATACACACATCAACACAACCTTGCGCCGCTATCACCAATCACACGCACCAGCCACCGCCTTCCGCAGCTCTGCAGTCTCGCCAGGCTTCGTCTTGTTTACAACTTTTCGAGCGAGCGAGCTGACGACCTTCCACGCTGTTTCGGTACGCTCTCACCCCACCACCCCACCTGACGCCTGGGACGATACACAGCGGGCGACATGCCACAGGAGACGACCCCATCCATGCGGCTCTGCGAGTGAATGCAGCCAAGACCGATGGCGCGCACTTTTTCCCGCGATGAAAGGCCAGTCTGATGACGCCACCCCGGCCCGTTTGTTTAGTATCCATAACTAGACAACGGCTCAGGAGGTGATACCAACCGCCAGCGTACCGACTCTCGTAATTACAATCGTTGATAGCGAACAACACGAACAACACGAACAGCACGACCTACGTGTCCTCAGCTTCGCCCGTGGCTCGCTACCACGAAGGACGGCGTGTAACCGCAACAGACTGACAGCAATGCAGAGGACCGATCTGGCGTGCCCTCTAGGCGGTGGGGTATATGTTTTGTGGCCAGACGAGCGTCCAAACGGCGACAGAAAATACGAAAGGGATGCAAGTGATTGCGGCAAAGGGGATCGACAGCTGTGAGATTTGAACTCACGCGGGTTACCCCAATAGATTTCTAGTCTATCGCCTTAACCACTGGCCAAGCTGTCGTCGAAATATGACGAAAACCCGCCTCGCCACCACATTCGACGAACGCTTCAATATCGATCAACCCACGCACCCCGCTCAGCCATACGCGGCCTTCGCTCGGTCGGACTCTGTTGTCAAACCCAGACCTGCCACTTGAGCTCCTGTCTCGCCGAATTCGTCGCCACCACCACCACGTGAGAGAGGCTTCGTTGCGGTGGCTCCAACTACCACCGCGCTCTTCTCTGATGCGCTCGATATTGCAGCGTCCGTCAGGGACACCAGAGCCATGGCCCACAACTGTAATCGAAGTGAACAAGCTTCCTGGGGCACGTCCAAATCGATGCCAACGGGATGTAGTGGCGGCTCCAGAGTCATCGCAGGGCGATCGGCGCCCACGGACGCGCGCGGATGTGTGAAGCGGTGGTTGCGATTAGCGATCTCCTAGAGCCACGGGTGCGTCGGGAAGACTATCGCCGCAGGGGAGGGCAAAAGAACAACAAGATATCGGAGGAGGGATCGAACCCTCGATCTTGAGCGTGTTAAGCTCACGTCCTAACCACTAGACGACACCGACACTCGGGACAACAAACACACACACTCACACACAAACCAACCCCCGGCAATGCGCGCTCTATACACACATCAACACAACCTTGCGCCGCTATCACCAATCACACGCACCAGCCACCGCCTTCCGCAGCTCTGCAGTCTCGCCAGGCTTCGTCTTGTTTACAACTTTTCGAGCGAGCGAGCTGACGACCTTCCACGCTGTTTCGGTACGCTCTCACCCCACCACCCCACCTGACGCCTGGGACGATACACAGCGGGCGACATGCCACAGGAGACGACCCCATCCATGCGGCTCTGCGAGTGAATGCAGCCAAGACCGATGGCGCGCACTTTTTCCCGCGATGAAAGGCCAGTCTGATGACGCCACCCCGGCCCGTTTGTTTAGTATCCATAACTAGACAACGGCTCAGGAGGTGATACCAACCGCCAGCGTACCGACTCTCGTAATTACAATCGTTGATAGCGAACAACACGAACAACACGAACAGCACGACCTACGTGTCCTCAGCTTCGCCCGTGGCTCGCTACCACGAAGGACGGCGTGTAACCGCAACAGACTGACAGCAATGCAGAGGACCGATCTGGCGTGCCCTCTAGGCGGTGGGGTATATGTTTTGTGGCCAGACGAGCGTCCAAACGGCGACAGAAAATACGAAAGGGATGCAAGTGATTGCGGCAAAGGGGATCGACAGCTGTGAGATTTGAACTCACGCGGGTTACCCCAATAGATTTCTAGTCTATCGCCTTAACCACTCGGCCAAGCTGTCGTCGAAATATGACGAAAACCCGCCTCGCCACCACATTCGACGAACGCTTCAATATCGATCAACCCACGCACCCCGCTCAGCCATACGCGGCCTTCGCTCGGTCGGACTCTGTTGTCAAACCCAGACCTGCCACTTCGAGCTCCTGTCTCGCCGAATTCGTCGCCACCACCACCACGTGAGAGAGGCTTCGTTGCGGTGGCTCCAACTACCACCGCGCTCTTCTCTGATGCGCTCGATATTGCAGCGTCCGTCAGGGACACCAGAGCCATGGCCCACAACTGTAATCGAAGTGAACAAGCTTCCTGGGGCACGTCCAAATCGATGCCAACGGGATGTAGTGGCGGCTCCAGAGTCATCGCAGGGCGATCGGCGCCCACGGACGCGCGCGGATGTGTGAAGCGGTGGTTAGCGATTAGCGATCTCCTAGAGCCACGGGTGCGTCGGGAAGACTATCGCCGCAGGGGAGGGCAAAAGAACAACAAGATATCGGAGGAGGGGATCGAACCCTCGATCTTGAGCGTGTTAAGCTCACGTCCTAACCACTAGACGACACCGACACTCGGGACAACAAACACACACACTCACACACAAACCAACCCCCGGCAATGCGCGCTCTATACACACATCAACACAACCTTGCGCCGCTATCACCAATCACACGCACCAGCCACCGCCTTCCGCAGCTCTGCAGTCTCGCCAGGCTTCGTCTTGTTTACAACTTTTCGAGCGAGCGAGCTGACGACCTTCCACGCTGTTTCGGTACGCTCTCACCCCACCACCCCACCTGACGCCTGGGACGATACACAGCGGGCGACATGCCACAGGAGACGACCCCATCCATGCGGCTCTGCGAGTGAATGCAGCCAAGACCGATGGCGCGCACTTTTTCCCGCGATGAAAGGCCAGTCTGATGACGCCACCCCCGGCCCGTTTGTTTAGTATCCATAACTAGACAACGGCTCAGGAGGTGATACCAACCGCCAGCGTACCGACTCTCGTAATTACAATCGTTGATAGCGAACAACACGAACAACACGAACAGCACGACCTACGTGTCCTCAGCTTCGCCCGTGGCTCGCTACCACGAAGGACGGCGTGTAACCGCAACAGACTGACAGCAATGCAGAGGACCGATCTGGCGTGCCCTCTAGGCGGTGGGGTATATGTTTTGTGGCCAGACGAGCGTCCAAACGGCGACAGAAAATACGAAAGGGATGCAAGTGATTGCGGCAAAGGGGATCGACAGCTGTGAGATTTGAACTCACGCGGGTTACCCCAATAGATTTCTAGTCTATCGCCTTAACCACTCGGCCAAGCTGTCGTCGAAATATGACGAAAACCCGCCTCGCCACCACATTCGACGAACGCTTCAATATCGATCAACCCACGCACCCCGCTCAGCCATACGCGGCCTTCGCTCGGTCGGACTCTGTTGTCAAACCCAGACCTGCCACTTCGAGCTCCTGTCTCGCCGAATTCGTCGCCACCACCACCACGTGAGAGAGGCTTCGTTGCGGTGGCTCCAACTACCACCGCGCTCTTCTCTGATGCGCTCGATATTGCAGCGTCCGTCAGGGACACCAGAGCCATGGCCCACAACTGTAATCGAAGTGAACAAGCTTCCTGGGGCACGTCCAAATCGATGCCAACGGGATGTAGTGGCGGCTCCAGAGTCATCGCAGGGCGATCGGCGCCCACGGACGCGCGCGGATGTGTGAAGCGGTGGTTAGCGATTAGCGATCTCCTAGAGCCACGGGTGCGTCGGGAAGACTATCGCCGCAGGGGAGGGCAAAAGAACAACAAGATATCGGAGGAGGGGATCGAACCCTCGATCTTGAGCGTGTTAAGCTCACGTCCTAACCACTAGACGACACCGACACTCGGGACAACAAACACACACACTCACACACAAACCAACCCCCGGCAATGCGCGCTCTATACACACATCAACACAACCTTGCGCCGCTATCACCAATCACACGCACCAGCCACCGCCTTCCGCAGCTCTGCAGTCTCGCCAGGCTTCGTCTTGTTTACAACTTTTCGAGCGAGCGAGCTGACGACCTTCCACGCTGTTTCGGTACGCTCACCCCACCTGACGCCTGGGACGATACACAGCGGGCGACATGCCACAGGAGACGACCCCATCCATGCGGCTCTGCGAGTGAATGCAGCCAAGACCGATGGCGCGCACTTTTTCCCGCGATGAAAGGCCAGTCTGATGACGCCACCCCGGCCCGTTTGTTTAGTATCCATAACTAGACAACGGCTCAGGAGGTGATACCAACCGCCAGCGTACCGACTCTCGTAATTACAATCGTTGATAGCGAACAACACGAACAACACGAACAGCACGACCTACGTGTCCTCAGCTTCGCCCGTGGCTCGCTACCACGAAGGACGGCGTGTAACCGCAACAGACTGACAGCAATGCAGAGGACCGATCTGGCGTGCCCTCTAGGCGGTGGGGTATATGTTTTGTGGCCAGACGAGCGTCCAAACGGCGACAGAAAATACGAAAGGGATGCAAGTGATTGCGGCAAAGGGGATCGACAGCTGTGAGATTTGAACTCACGCGGGTTACCCCAATAGATTTCTAGTCTATCGCCTTAACCACTCGGCCAAGCTGTCGTCGAAATATGACGAAAACCCGCCTCGCCACCACATTCGACGAACGCTTCAATATCGATCAACCCACGCACCCCGCTCAGCCATACGCGGCCTTCGCTCGGTCGGACTCTGTTGTCAAACCCAGACCTGCCACTTCGAGCTCCTGTCTCGCCGAATTCGTCGCCACCACCACCACGTGAGAGAGGCTTCGTTGCGGTGGCTCCAACTACCACCGCGCTCTTCTCTGATGCGCTCGATATTGCAGCGTCCGTCAGGGACACCAGAGCCATGGCCCACAACTGTAATCGAAGTGAACAAGCTTCCTGGGGCACGTCCAAATCGATGCCAACGGGATGTAGTGGCGGCTCCAGAGTCATCGCAGGGCGATCGGCGCCCACGGATGCGCGCGCGGATGTGTGAAGCGGTGGTTAGCGCGATCTCCTAGAGCCACGGGTGCGTCGGGAAGACTATCGCCGCAGGGGAGGGCAAAAGAACAACAAGATATCGGAGGAGGGGATCGAACCCTCGATCTTGAGCGTGTTAAGCTCACGTCCTAACCACTAGACGACACCGACACTCGGGACAACAAACACCCACACTCACACACAAACCAACCCCCGGCAATGCGCGCTCTATACACACATCAACACAACCTTGCGCCGCTATCACCAATCACACGCACCAGCCACCGCCTTCCGCAGCTCTGCAGTCTCGCCAGGCTTCGTCTTGTTTACAACGTTTCGAGCGAGCGAGCTGACGACCTTCCACGCTGTTTCGGTACGCTCTCACCCCACCTGACGCCTGGGACGATACACAGCGGGCGACATGCCACAGGAGACGACCCCATCCATGCGGCTCTGCGAGTGAATGCAGCCAAGACCGATGGCGCGCACTTTTTCCCGCGATGAAAGGCCAGTCTGATGACGCCACCCCGGCCCGTTTGTTTAGTATCCATAACTAGACAACGGCTCAGGAGGTGATACCAACCGCCAGCGTACCGACTCTCGTAATTACAATCGTCGATAGCGAACAACACGAACAGCACGACCTACGTGTCCTCAGCTTCGCCGTGGCTCGCTACCACGAAGGACGGCGTGTAACCGCAACAGACCGACAGCAATGCAGAGGACCGATCTGGCGTGCCCTCTAGGCGGTGGGGTATATGTTTTGTGGCCAGACGAGCGTCCAAACGGCGACAGAAAATACGAAAGGGATGCAAGTGATTGCGGCAAAGGGGATCGACAGCTGTGAGATTTGAACTCACGCGGGTTACCCCAATAGATTTCTAGTCTATCGCCTTAACCACTCGGCCAAGCTGTCGTCGAAATATGACGAAAACCCGCCTCGCCACCACATTCGACGAACGCTTCAATATCGATCAACCCACGCACCCCGCTCAGCCATACGCGGCCTTCGCTCGGTCGGACTCTGTCGTCAAACCCAGATCTGCCACTTCGAGCTCCTGTCTCGCCGAATTCGTCGCCACCACCACGTGAGAGAGGCTTCGTTGCGGTGGCTCCAACTACCACCGCGCTCTTCTCTGATGCGCTCGATATTGCAGCGTCCGTCAGGGACACCAGAGCCATGGTCCACAACTGTAATCGAAGTGAACAAGCTTCCTGGGGCACGTCCAAATCGATGCCAACGGGATGTAGTGGCGGCTCCAGAGTCATCGCAGAGCGATCGGCGCCCGCGGATGCGCGCGCGGATGTGTGAAGCGGTGGTTAGGCGATCTCCTAGAGCCACGGGTGCGTCGGGAAGACTATCGCCGCAGGGGAGGGCAAAAAGAACAACAAGATATCGGAGGAGGGGATCGAACCCTCGATCTTGAGCGTGTTAAGCTCACGTCCTAACCACTAGACGACACCGACACTCGGGACAACAAACACCCACACTCACACACAAACCAACCCCCGGCAATGCGCGCTCTATACACACATCAACACAACCTTGCGCCGCTATCACCAATCACACGCACCAGCCACCGCCTTCCGCAGCTCTGCAGTCTCGCCAGGCTTCGTCTTGTTTACAACGTTTCGAGCGAGCGAGCTGACGACCTTCCACGCTGTTTCGGTACGCTCTCACCCCACCTGACGCCTGGGACGATACACAGCGGGCGACATGCCACAGGAGACGACCCCATCCATGCGGCTCTGCGAGTGAATGCAGCCAAGACCGATGGCGCGCACTTTTTCCCGCGATGAAAGGCCAGTCTGATGACGCCACCCCGGCCCGTTTGTTTAGTATCCATAACTAGACAACGGTTCAGGAGGTGATACCAACTGCCAGCGTACCGACTCTCGTAATTACAATCGTCGATAGTGAACAACACGAACAGCACGACCTACGTGTCCTCAGCTTCGCCGTGGCTCGCTACCACGAAGGACGGCGTGTAACCGCAACAGACCGACAGCAATGCAGAGCTACCGATCTGGCGTGCCCTCTAGGCGGTGGGGTGTATGTTTTGTGGCCAGACGAGCGTCCAAACGGCGACAGAAAATACGAAAGGGATGCAAGTGATTGCGGCAAAGGGGATCGACAGCTGTGAGATTTGAACTCACGCGGGTTACCCCAATAGATTTCTAGTCTATCGCCTTAACCACTCGGCCAAGCTGTCGTCGAAATATGACGAAAACCCGCCTCGCCACCACATTCGACGAACGCTTCGATACCGATCGACCTACGCACCCCGCTCAGCCATACGCGGCCTTCGCTCGGTCGGACTCTGTCGTCAAACCCAGATCTGCCACTTCGAGCTCCTGTCTCGCCGAATTCGTCGCCACCACCACGTGAGAGAGGCTTCGTTGCGGTGGCTCCAACTACCACCGCGCTCTTCTCTGATGCGCTCGATATTGCAGCGTCCGTCAGGGACACCAGAGCCATGGTCCACAACTGTAATCGAAGTGAACAAGCTTCCTGGGGCACGTCCAAATCGATGCCAACGGGATGTAGTGGCGGCTCCAGAGTCATCGCAGAGCGATCGGCGCCCGCGGATGCGCGCGCGGATGTGTGAAGCGGTGGTTGGCGATCTCCTAGAGCCGCGGGTGCGTCGGGAAGACTATCGCCGCAGGGGAGGGCAAAAGAACAACAAGATATCGGAGGAGGGGATCGAACCCTCGATCTTGAGCGTGTTAAGCTCACGTCCTAACCACTAGACGACACCGACACTCGGGACAACAAACACCCACACTCACACACAAACCAACCCCCGGCAATGCGCGCTCTATACACACATCAACACAACCTTGCGCCGCTATCACCAATCACACGCACCAGCCACCGCCTTCCGCAGCTCTGCAGTCTCTCCAGGCTTCGCCTTGTTTACAACGTTTCGAGCGAGCGAGCTGACGACCTTCCACGCTGTTTCGGTACGCTCACCCCACCTGACGCCTGGGACGATACACAGCGGGCGACATGCCACAGGAGACGACCCCATCCATGCGGCTCTGCGAGTGAATGCAGCCAAGACCGATGGCGCGCACTTTTTCCCGCGATGAAAGGCCAGTCTGATGACGCCACCCCGGCCCGTTTGTTTAGTATCCATAACTAGACAACGGTTCAGGAGGTGATACCAACTGCCAGCGTACCGACTCTCGTAATTACAATCGTCGATAGTGAACAACACGAACAGCACGACCTACGTGTCCTCAGCTTCGCCGTGGCTCGCTACCACGAAGGACGGCGTGTAACCGCAACAGACCGACAGCAATGCAGAGCTACCGATCTGGCGTGCCCTCTAGGCGGTGGGGTGTATGTTTTGTGGCCAGACGAGCGTCCAAACGGCGACAGAAAATACGAAAGGGATGCAAGTGATTGCGGCAAAGGGGATCGACAGCTGTGAGATTTGAACTCACGCGGGTTACCCCAATAGATTTCTAGTCTATCGCCTTAACCACTCGGCCAAGCTGTCGTCGAAATATGACGAAAACCCGCCTCGCCACCACATTCGACGAACGCTTCGATACCGATCGACCTACGCACCCCGCTCAGCCATACGCGGCCTTCGCTCGGTCGGACTCTGTCGTCAAACCCAGATCTGCCACTTCGAGCTCCTGTCTCGCCGAATTCGTCGCCACCACCACGTGAGAGAGGCTTCGTTGCGGTGGCTCCAACTACCACCGCGCTCTTCTCTGATGCGCTCGATATTGCAGCGTCCGTCAGGGACACCAGAGCCATGGTCCACAACTGTAATCGAAGTGAACAAGCTTCCTGGGGCACGTCCAAATCGATGCCAACGGGATGTAGTGGCGGCTCCAGAGTCATCGCAGAGCGATCGGCGCCCGCGGATGCGCGCGGATGTGTGAAGCGGTGGTTGGCGATCTCCTAGAGCCGCGGGTGCGTCGGGAAGACTATCGCCGCAGGGGAGGGCAAAAGAACAACAAGATATCGGAGGAGGGGATCGAACCCTCGATCTTGAGCGTGTTAAGCTCACGTCCTAACCACTAGACGACACCGACACTCGGGACAACAAACACCCACACTCACACACAAACCAACCCCCGGCAATGCGCGCTCTATACACACATCAACACAACCTTGCGCCGCTATCACCAATCACACGCACCAGCCACCGCCTTCCGCAGCTCTGCAGTCTCTCCAGGCTTCGCCTTGTTTACAACGTTTCGAGCGAGCGAGCTGACGACCTTCCACGCTGTTTCGGTACGCTCTCACCCCACCTGACGCCTGGGACGATACACAGCGGGCGACATGCCACAGGAGACGACCCCATCCATGCGGCTCTGCGAGTGAATGCAGCCAAGACCGATGGCGCGCACTTTTTCCCGCGATGAAAGGCCAGTCTGATGACGCCACCCCGGCCCGTTTGTTTAGTATCCATAACTAGACGACGGTTCAGGAGGTGATACCAACTGCCAGCGTACCGACTCTCGTAATTACAATCGTCGATAGTGAACAACACGAACAGCACGACCTACGTGTCCTCAGCTTCGCCGTGGCTCGCTACCACGAAGGACGGCGTGTAACCGCAACAGACCGACAGCAATGCAGAGCTACCGATCTGGCGTGCCCTCTAGGCGGTGGGGTGTATGTTTTGTGGCCAGACGAGCGTCCAAACGGCGACAGAAAATACGAAAGGGATGCAAGTGATTGCGGCAAAGGGGATCGACAGCTGTGAGATTTGAACTCACGCGGGTTACCCCAATAGATTTCTAGTCTATCGCCTTAACCACTCGGCCAAGCTGTCGTCGAAATATGACGAAAACCCGCCTCGCCACCACATTCGACGAACGCTTCGATACCGATCGACCTACGCACCCCGCTCAGCCATACGCGGCCTTCGCTCGGTCGGACTCTGTCGTCAAACCCAGATCTGCCACTTCGAGCTCCTGTCTCGCCGAATTCGTCGCCACCACCACGTGAGAGAGGCTTCGTTGCGGTGGCTCCAACTACCACCGCGCTCTTCTCTGATGCGCTCGATATTGCAGCGTCCGTCAGGGACACCAGAGCCATGGTCCACAACTGTAATCGAAGTGAACAAGCTTCCTGGGGCACGTCCAAATCGATGCCAACGGGATGTAGTGGCGGCTCCAGAGTCATCGCAGAGCGATCGGCGCCCGCGGATGCGCGCGGATGTGTGAAGCGGTGGTTGGCGATCTCCTAGAGCCGCGGGTGCGTCGGGAAGACTATCGCCGCAGGGGAGGGCAAAAAGAACAACAAGATATCGGAGGAGGGGATCGAACCCTCGATCTTGAGCGTGTTAAGCTCACGTCCTAACCACTAGACGACACCGACACTCGGGACAACAAACACCCACACTCACACACAAACCAACCCCCGGCAATGCGCGCTCTATACACACATCAACACAACCTTGCGCCGCTATCACCAATCACACGCACCAGCCACCGCCTTCCGCAGCTCTGCAGTCTCTCCAGGCTTCGCCTTGTTTACAACGTTTCGAGCGAGCGAGCTGACGACCTTCCACGCTGTTTCGGTACGCTCTCACCCCACCTGACGCCTGGGACGATACACAGCGGGCGACATGCCACAGGAGACGACCCCATCCATGCGGCTCTGCGAGTGAATGCAGCCAAGACCGATGGCGCGCACTTTTTCCCGCGATGAAAGGCCAGTCTGATGACGCCACCCCGGCCCGTTTGTTTAGTATCCATAACTAGACGACGGTTCAGGAGGTGATACCAACTGCCAGCGTACCGACTCTCGTAATTACAATCGTCGATAGTGAACAACACGAACAGCACGACCTACGTGTCCTCAGCTTCGCCGTGGCTCGCTACCACGAAGGACGGCGTGTAACCGCAACAGACCGACAGCAATGCAGAGCTACCGATCTGGCGTGCCCTCTAGGCGGTGGGGTGTATGTTTTGTGGCCAGACGAGCGTCCAAACGGCGACAGAAAATACGAAAGGGATGCAAGTGATTGCGGCAAAGGGGATCGACAGCTGTGAGATTTGAACTCACGCGGGTTACCCCAATAGATTTCTAGTCTATCGCCTTAACCACTCGGCCAAGCTGTCGTCGAAATATGACGAAAACCCGCCTCGCCACCACATTCGACGAACGCTTCGATACCGATCGACCTACGCACCCCGCTCAGCCATACGCGGCCTTCGCTCGGTCGGACTCTGTCGTCAAACCCAGATCTGCCACTTCGAGCTCCTGTCTCGCCGAATTCGTCGCCACCACCACGTGAGAGAGGCTTCGTTGCGGTGGCTCCAACTACCACCGCGCTCTTCTCTGATGCGCTCGATATTGCAGCGTCCGTCAGGGACACCAGAGCCATGGTCCACAACTGTAATCGAAGTGAACAAGCTTCCTGGGGCACGTCCAAATCGATGCCAACGGGATGTAGTGGCGGCTCCAGAGTCATCGCAGAGCGATCGGCGCCCGCGGATGTGTGAAGCGGTGGTTGGCGATCTCCTAGAGCCGCGGGTGCGTCGGGAAGACTATCGCCGCAGGGGAGGGCAAAAGAACAACAAGATATCGGAGGAGGGGATCGAACCCTCGATCTTGAGCGTGTTAAGCTCACGTCCTAACCACTAGACGACACCGACACTCGGGACAACAAACACCCACACTCACACACAAACCAACCCCCGGCAATGCGCGCTCTATACACACATCAACACAACCTTGCGCCGCTATCACCAATCACACGCACCAGCCACCGCCTTCCGCAGCTCTGCAGTCTCTCCAGGCTTCGCCTTGTTTACAACGTTTCGAGCGAGCGAGCTGACGACCTTCCACGCTGTTTCGGTACGCTCACCCCACCTGACGCCTGGGACGATACACAGCGGGCGACATGCCACAGGAGACGACCCCATCCATGCGGCTCTGCGAGTGAATGCAGCCAAGACCGATGGCGCGCACTTTTTCCCGCGATGAAAGGCCAGTCTGATGACGCCACCCCCGGCCCGTTTGTTTAGTATCCATAACTAGACGACGGTTCAGGAGGTGATACCAACTGCCAGCGTACCGACTCTCGTAATTACAATCGTCGATAGTGAACAACACGAACAGCACGACCTACGTGTCCTCAGCTTCGCCGTGGCTCGCTACCACGAAGGACGGCGTGTAACCGCAACAGACCGACAGCAATGCAGAGCTACCGATCTGGCGTGCCCTCTAGGCGGTGGGGTGTATGTTTTGTGGCCAGACGAGCGTCCAAACGGCGACAGAAAATACGAAAGGGATGCAAGTGATTGCGGCAAAGGGGATCGACAGCTGTGAGATTTGAACTCACGCGGGTTACCCCAATAGATTTCTAGTCTATCGCCTTAACCACTCGGCCAAGCTGTCGTCGAAATATGACGAAAACCCGCCTCGCCACCACATTCGACGAACGCTTCGATACCGATCGACCTACGCACCCCGCTCAGCCATACGCGGCCTTCGCTCGGTCGGACTCTGTCGTCAAACCCAGATCTGCCACTTCGAGCTCCTGTCTCGCCGAATTCGTCGCCACCACCACGTGAGAGAGGCTTCGTTGCGGTGGCTCCAACTACCACCGCGCTCTTCTCTGATGCGCTCGATATTGCAGCGTCCGTCAGGGACACCAGAGCCATGGTCCACAACTGTAATCGAAGTGAACAAGCTTCCTGGGGCACGTCCAAATCGATGCCAACGGGATGTAGTGGCGGCTCCAGAGTCATCGCAGAGCGATCGGCGCCCGCGGATGCGCGCGCGGATGTGTGAAGCGGTGGTTGGCGATCTCCTAGAGCCGCGGGTGCGTCGGGAAGACTATCGCCGCAGGGGAGGGCAAAAGAACAACAAGATATCGGAGGAGGGGATCGAACACTCGATCTTGAGCGTGTTAACCCCAACAAAAATATTTTTAGGATAAAAATAAGGATCAATTTTGAGAGCCCCGCTTGAAGTGTCCACGCGGACACTTGAGGCATGATCAACATAAAATGAAAGATCGCCATCTCTTTTGTCTGTAAATTTACGGATCTGCTCCACGGTCATCCAACAGCTTCATGGAGCTGCGCCAAAATCTTGGATGCTCAACGGAGGCTTCGGGCAGATTTATCCTTAAGTTTAGGATAAACTTCACAGCCGAACGGATGCATTACCTGCTTCTTGCAGACGCAGCGATCGCCGCCGCTTCTTGCTTGTGAGCCGAACGCTTGGAGCCCGGTTAGTGGAGGTGTCAACCGATGTCGATCTGTTTCGGAGCGGTGGTGGAGCTCGATTTTCGTTTGTCTTAGTCGACGTCAGTCGTTCTGGGTAGTTGCACGGGTTTGGTAGCTTTTTGTCAGCATGAAAGATGTCGAAGCACGACCGATTGCTATCCCAGCGCTTTGTTCGGCACAAAGACACCTTGCAGATGCTGCACTCAAAGCTGGTCTTATACCCTAGGCGGCTGTGGTCTTGGTTTTCAATGTCGTGGTTACGCCGGCAGCAGAGAACGCAGCTCCGCTGCAAAGCTCCTTCAATCCTTGTCTACAAACCAATTTATCAGAACTTCAGGATAGTTAGACTTAAAAGCAACGCTTACCGCAATATGTGCCTTTGCCTGCGAAAGCCGCAAGTCGATCCACTCCTTCTCGGTCTCAAAATGAAAACGCTTCTTGTAGGAGAATTCGTTGGTTATCTCAAAGGAGCTGGCTTGACGAGTATTTTCAGTTATTGTACTGAGTGGACGTGGTGCTTTGGGTCGTTGCGAGAGAGCCTCAGCAGCTTCACAACAGAAATCACCGAAACTTGGAAGATTTTGTTTGTGTTTTTGATACGCTTTATACGTAGTACAAAGCGATCTGTTCATCAGAAATGAAAAGGACTAAACTCACGTTAGCCTGAAAAATAATATATCATCGAAACCTAGTACTTACCTGCAAAAGCAAAAATGTCTGGTGTGCGTTGTACACCAACGACATCAACATGCGAAGCCACACTGTCGCGGTCGGAGACAAGCGATAGTGCTTCGACTTCACGTTTTTCAAATATCTTGAATAGACGTCGATACCGCCTTTTACGCGGTTCCAAAGTGCAATAAGCGTCGGTATGATGTGCTTTGCGGGAGGTAAAGGCTGTCCTTTGTCATCAATCAACTTAACCAATGCCTTCCACAGAATCAGGTTTTGCTCCAACGTCGATCGATCAATGCAATGTCCTAGCTGAGCAGGATCGAAGTTGGGTACTGTGTCATTGTCGCCGTAAATCCAAGTCAGATATCCTTTTGAATTGCTTCTAGTGCGGCACGATAAGTCCAAGAGACTCCAGGCTCGACGCCAACATGTACAACCCGAATGATTGCCGTCGCAGATGCGTATACAAGGAAGCCATCTTGCACGCCACCACAGGCTATATTGTGCAGAAGTTGAAGACGATGACTTGCCTCAGGAATCACATCACATAGCCGTCCACCAAAACCCATCGTGCTCACATCCACCGTCGAAAAAATACCCCACGAAGCTGCCAGTGCTCGTTCCCTCTGGACTGTGCGCGCTGTTGTTCGAGTTTTGTACTCCATGGTGGCATGAAAGCGTCCGCGTCGAATATTCAGAACCGAAGCAACGTTATCCGGGAGAAAGCAGCCACCGGCATACCTCTCCTGCAAATCGGTATTAGTACTTGGTCAGATTTGCTAGCAATAGAATTTCACGTACCTGCACAACAATCCGTACGATTTAAGCTGCTCTATATGATACATCGAATGCTTGTCAAGGAAAGTAGGGATGTGAGCAGCAATATTGTCTTCGTTGGCTGAACCAATCTTGGTATCTTGAGTTGAAAATGGTGCCATAAACCAAGCAGACAAGAGCGCCTCATCAATGATGAACCTAGCATTTTCGATCGACTCGTCATGTTCAGGCGCGGTAGTCGTGCTAGCACCAAGCAGACGATCAATCAGATCGTTTTTCTACCCGAAACCGGCAGTAGGGCGTCACGACACAAGTTCTTCAGCTCTGCGCACTTCTTTTGGTGAGTTCATCTCTTGGAAATGACTGCCCCAGCATTGTTTCACGGGAGTTCTGACTAGTTTGTTGAAGCGAAAGCAAAGAATGATAGTTTGAACGTCAGGATCACTTGCAGGATCAATCATAGTGTCGTCGGTAACAGAGCCACCACCAAAACGAGCAATGACTTTGAAGATCTTTGCTGCAACAGATCCAGTTATCCGGAACTTGCGGAGGACAAACCAATCCGGTGTTCTCTGCATCTTCGTCAACAACTGCACTTTGTCCTCGAATGCACCGATATCGGTGCAGAGTCGCCGAATGAGCTCGGTGGCGTACGTCGTGTCACGATCTGGACTAAACGGAGCTGTCCACTGGTTCAAATCAACAATCTCCTGTCTGCTTCTCGTACTCAATGCTGCAAGAATGGGGCGATATCTGTCAAAGGGCATGCATGTCTTGGCTGGTGGATAGCGCTTACTATTCCCGAAAAAGCATGACGGTGTTATGTGATAAATGCTCAACCACAGCTCCACCTCCAAAACTCAAATAGTTCATCTACGGTGACCGCTTCATCCTCAGCCAAGCGCGTTCACAAACTGTTGCAACTTCGAGAGAATTGGGGGATCCAGCCACGTGAACAGGATCTGTGATATGCTTATGCTTGCTGTGTTGTGTTGGGTGGTACCAAACATCCGATGTAAGAGCCGCTTGACGACGCAGTCTGCTTCTACTCGTGCCTTCTCCAGCAAAAGCATTTCCACGTCGTCCACCTGTACATGAACACGGCTGCAATTGACGTACTTCCAAGTCCCTGTAATTGTCTCCTCGTCATCGGAGTCGGTGTCCGACCACCACACGTCGTCGACGGATGATTCACTGTCGGACATGGCTTCTAGCACCAAGCGTGGGCGAGCAGTGCGGACAAGGCCAGTGAGCACAGCGCTGGTGCTTCAGCAGACCAACACTCTTTTATCCTAAAGATAATGTGTTAAGGATAAAATTTGTGCAGAAACGAAATACGCAACACTCAATTGATCCTCATTTTTAGGATAAATTTTGTTGGGGTTAAGCTCACGTCCTAACCACTAGACGACACCGACACTCGGGACAACAAACACCCACACTCACACACAAACCAACCCCCGGCAATGCGCGCTCTATACACACATCAACACAACCTTGCGCCGCTATCACCAATCACACGCACCAGCCACCGCCTTCCGCAGCTCTGCAGTCTCTCCAGGCTTCGCCTTGTTTACAACGTTTCGAGCGAGCGAGCTGACGACCTTCCACGCTGTTTCGGTACGCTCTCACCCCACCTGACGCCTGGGACGATACACAGCGGGCGACATGCCACAGGAGACGACCCCATCCATGCGGCTCTGCGAGTGAATGCAGCCAAGACCGATGGCGCGCACTTTTTCCCGCGATGAAAGGCCAGTCTGATGACGCCACCCCGGCCCGTTTGTTTAGTATCCATAACTAGACGACGGTTCAGGAGGTGATACCAACTGCCAGCGTACCGACTCTCGTAATTACAATCGTCGATAGTGAACAACACGAACAGCACGACCTACGTGTCCTCAGCTTCGCCGTGGCTCGCTACCACGAAGGACGGCGTGTAACCGCAACAGACCGACAGCAATGCAGAGCTACCGATCTGGCGTGCCCTCTAGGCGGTGGGGTGTATGTTTTGTGGCCAGACGAGCGTCCAAACGGCGACAGAAAATACGAAAGGGATGCAAGTGATTGCGGCAAAGGGGATCGACAGCTGTGAGATTTGAACTCACGCGGGTTACCCCAATAGATTTCTAGTCTATCGCCTTAACCACTCGGCCAAGCTGTCGTCGAAATATGACGAAAACCCGCCTCGCCACCACATTCGACGAACGCTTCGATACCGATCGACCTACGCACCCCGCTCAGCCATACGCGGCCTTCGCTCGGTCGGACTCTGTCGTCAAACCCAGATCTGCCACTTCGAGCTCCTGTCTCGCCGAATTCGTCGCCACCACCACGTGAGAGAGGCTTCGTTGCGGTGGCTCCAACTACCACCGTGCTCTTCTCTGATGCGCTCGATATTGCAGCGTCCGTCAGGGACACCAGAGCCATGGTCCACAACTGTAATCGAAGTGAACAAGCTTCCTGGGGCACGTCCAAATCGATGCCAACGGGATGTAGTGGCGGCTCCAGAGTCATCTCAGAGCGATCGGCGCCCGCGGATGCGCGCGCGGATGTGTGAAGCGGTGGTTGGCGATCTCCTAGAGCCGCGGGTGCGTCGGGAAGACTATCGCCGCAGGGGAGGGCAAAAAGAACAACAAGATATCGGAGGAGGGGATCGAACCCTCGATCTTGAGCGTGTTAAGCTCACGTCCTAACCAGTAGACGACACCGACACTTATCAGGGATGATTGTTTTTTGTTGTTGTATATATTAGGGCACACAGCACTGCTTTGCGTAGCAGGATGGCGACGACTGCGCCGGCGCCGAAAGGAGTGATCACCTGTAGGACGGCGCGGTTAAAAAGCAGATGCAGGCTGCCTACGATTGCGGCGATGCCACTCCTGAAGAGCATCATTTGGATGGTACGCTCTAAGAGGAAGGTGTGCTTTCACGCAGTGAGGTATTGTACGTTTCGTGCATTTTGGCACACACCAGCCATTCATGACGACTTGCTGAAGGAAGTACAACGAGTTAGTGCTGATATAATAGAAAATTTGGCGGGGTTAACGATTTCGAGAACGAGAAATAAGTTACGAGAACAAATGGCACTCGATGCGCGTGCCATTCGTTTTGGCATCTCGTCAGCCTAATCATCACACTCACAAGAATGACCAAGTCCAGTGACCTTCGCTGGCGTGCTGTCACACTAGTCCACGTGTACGACATCGAGGTGTTAGTTGTCGCTAGCGTTTTGGGAGCTTCCAAGCGCTCCATTCAGCGGTGGTATGGGTGGTTTTTGAGTCGAGGCACTGTTGAGCGCCATGCAAAGAAGCAAAAACGTCAAGATGGCCACGCGAGGTGTGTGAATTTGTCGCCAAGTATGCTGAATCTCACTCGTGCTTCTACCTAGACGAGCTGCGCAGTGCACTAAAGTTGCAGTTTCCTGCATTACGGAATACGTCTGAGGCTACGATCTGCAGATCGCTACGTATTGATCTCCATCTTACTCGCAAGATTCTCAGCAAGAGAGCGAGAGAGGCTGCTCCTGCGGAGATCGCTGTGTACTACAACAAGCTAATGCCGTTTTATTCCGGCTCAGAGCAACTCGTCTTCATTGATGAGACGGCTAAAGCTGGACGTGATTGCATGCGTCGGTACGCATGGTCACCTAGAGGATTACCAGCAGCTGTCGAGTTGCCCTTTGCGAGAGGAGAACACGTTTCGGTGCTGGCTGCTATGGATACTACTGGTTTCATGGCATGGGAGATGACAAGAGGGACATTTTCGCGAAAAGAGTTTCACAAAACTTTCAGAGAAAAGATTGCGTCGATGCTAAACCCGTGGCCTCTTCCTCGAAGCATTGTCCAAAAGGACAATGCTAAGATACACATGTATCGTGAGCTGGAGGAACTGGTACACTCAACGGGCGCTTTGCTATTTTTCTCCCGCCATATTGCCCCCAATTGAATCCGATCGAGGTTTCGTTTTCACTTCTTAAGCGATGGATTATGAATCACGCCAACATGGCATTTCATGCCAACCCAGAAGCTGCGATGGATGTAGCGTTGCGAGAATGTACTCGTGCCAATGACACCGTAGGGAAAATTTGTACCGCAAATGCGGCTACTCTTTAGGCCTAGTTGAACATGTATTCATCGAAAAATAAACTAAAAGGAAAATGAGCTACAGGAGCTCTTCGTCGTTTTAACTGGTTTCTTCTTCGAAACTCTCGTCGCCGTCATTGATATCATCTTGTCCTAGATTTTCATCATCAGCGTGGTCATCATCCGGCATATCATGCGGTTCATTTGTTGGTGCAACACCACGGTCACGATACGGTGGCGTCAAGTCATACCCAGGCAGTCCTAGCGCTCGCCAAACCTCCTGGATATCCAGATCTATAGGTACTAAAACTCCATTAAGGCGCACATGAATGCGACGTGTCTCGCCTGTTGCAGCTGCAGTTGCAGCAGCAAATTTCTTGTTGATGGGCTTGAGCACGTGAATCGATGTAGTTTAGCTGACGGAATGTCACGTTATCAGGCCGAACTACGGATGCATCGTCAGGCTGTCGGGCTTGGACAGTGGCCCAGTAATCGAGTGATGCCGGACCGACTGGCGAGCTGTTCGTGGCTTGAATATGCTCAGAAATTCTTCTAGTTGAACTTGCCATGCGGGCGGCAGTAGCACGGTGAATTGGATTATGGTTCTGGACTCTAGTCACATACAGAAACAAATGAAATCGATGATCCTGGCGCTTTGGGTTTGCCCATATTGCTGCAAAAGTTTCGGTGAAGGCTGTGTCGTCCTCAGGCACGCGTATGTATTCGCGGTGCCGAGCATTAACTGTTGGCTTAATGTAGCCGCCTGAATCCGGTTCCCAAGTGACGGCAGCGTCTCCAGCAACAAGGCGCTTAAGCCGTTCGCGTAGCACTACGTAACCCTCTGCTACAGCAAACGTGATCTCGTGCACAGCAAAACCTTTCGGACATCGTTCAGCGGTATTCCGGTCTTGAATGTCGCCTTGGCTTCGCTCGTCGCGGGTAGTGAGGTCTCTGCAGCGTCATCCATTTTCCTTGCAGGACGAGTTGGTTGGTGTGAAAGGACGACGATTTGCTACTGCGACAACGAAAAGCCGACAACGACTTCTAAAAGTAGACTAACGATTTGCACGACGAATAGCTGGTGCAAAATATGTGAAACGTACAATACTAACCGATGTTAAATGTTGCTTGAATGTGGTCTAGGTGCTGCCTTTCAGACTGTCTCTTGATATATTGAGTGTAAGCTTGTTCTGTGCACGGTGCGCTTTAAGCGCACAAACGGCTCGTTCAGGAATAACACGTTATGCTTGAGACGAGGTTGCGCACAGCGGGACCATCATGTATTTCGACGGACCATTCTTGCTATCCATGGTGTAGCTTAGGTGCCCAAGATGAGTTGTGTGAACGCCCCACTTAATATTTTAGCTGACGCACTAACCTCGCTAACCTCGCTGATAATGTGTGTTATGGTCTATAAATGTTGTTTGTTGGCGTGGTCCATCAAGTCTGGGACAACTTCCTCTAAGGGTGTTGCTTGGGATGACGTCTCTGTGAGCACTTTGGCCTTGAGAGCAGCTGCAAATACATTGAACGCATTCGTGTTGAACGCAAGATTCCTCCACAATATATGGGTCGCATGTATTTCACGCAGCAGAATAGCATCTTGGAGAACGACTACACCAAAGTAGAGCAGCAATTCCAAAAGAATATCAATTGATATGTGTGGCACTGACTGCTTTACATTGATAGCTTTCCAAACTTGGCAAGTGTAATGTTATACAACGCAGGCTCTAAAATATTAGGAACGGCCTCCACTTGAACACTCCATCGGAAAAAGAGATAGAGATCGAGCGTGTCAACAGAGCAAACCTCGACATTTCAATATCTAATGCACGAACCAAATTCACGAACCAAATTCACGGCGCTGGTCCTGGTCCGTCTTTCCCTATTCCACGCGCGTACACTCCCTCGTAATATCCATGAATGATACACAACATGGGTCGTGCGGTTCTATAAGTCGCTACCAGCTTTGAGATTCATAAAATAACGAGAGATTGCCACCAGGTGCTCAGTTATACAATATCCGTCCACCAAAGATCCAACACCCCGATCTACGAACTCACATGTATTCTTCTCGTGTTTCTCGTGATTGAGAGACGACAACAGAGCTTTGATCAAATTGTTTCTCGGGTGCGGGTGAGTGTACGCTCCTCTGCTATATTGGTCATTATACAAGCCAGAAATTGCGTTGACATACATCTCCATCGTCGCCACTTCGACCTTGCCTGTCGAGTTCTCCAAACGAACTTCATGACTAACAACTTTTCCATGAGAAAAAGGCGCAATTTCGCCGCCGCGCATGTTTGTTATTTTGAATTTGGGGCGAAAGTTCCGATAAAGTACGATTATGTGACACCTACCTATGCTGCTTCACTCTACTTGGCACCGATTAGGTGTTATTGTTTTCGACCAATGGGCGCCGCCTTCATATGAAGGCGCTTGACAGCCAATTGCAGCGCCGGTTAAGTCATTACGTACACAATATAACACAAATTTAGCCCAGTGAGAAATATTTAATAGATGTATTGGTATAAACTATTTACAGCCAATGGCCTATTTCTGGCGGTAGCGATGGCGACGGGTGGAGATGGCAGCGAGCTTCGCGTGGTGGTTTTGGCGGCTAGAACTACGGCAAGTCAATGGTGAACGCTACTGCAGCATGGTCTCCTGGTGCTGGTCGAGTCGTGACAGCGGCTGCTCGGCAGAAGCTGCGCTTTCAGCGACACGCCCGACATCGCCGAGATGCGCTCCTGGCATGTGGTCTTTCAGGCGCCCCACTCAAGAGCTCCTCACAGCAAACACAGTGGAGGCACTGGTGGCCAAGACCGTTGAGGTTGAGCAGTGCGCACGCGTCCCCTCGGTCGAGCAGGAAGCGCACGTAAAGTTTCCATGTTCCATCACTTTTGGTTGTGATTGCGCTAACGTTAGTTTTACACACATATCGTACTTAACACAAAGATCCCCATATATGGGCCACCACCCTGGGCCGCCTTCGGCAGCGATGAGAGCTCGGATCTTGTCCATTGAAACTCGGCGATGGGCTGATGCACGGACAGGTTCAATGTAGCAGGGGTAGACAACACAACCGAGATCGACGTCACAGTGCCAACAACCACTCGGGCATTGGATGTACATTCGACAGTACGACGGCGGTGTTGGCAAGAACATTGTAACACGCTGTGTGAACAGTTCTGGTGTGCGTACCTGTTGGTGCGTACAATCGTACGACTCGTTTATGTATTCAAGCCAGTTGCGTGTGTTGAAGGGTGACAGACGCATGATTTTTACTTTGGCGCATTTTTATTCAGAACTGCGTTCAAGGGAAATGACAGGATATTTAAATCGTAATGCAGGGATAGAGAGCGAAAGCTCTAGTATTATCTCACTCGCTTTTCATTTTTCAATCTCGACCTCAATCTTCCCAAGACTGCGCAAAGACAACTTCGTTCTGGTGGTATGATAACATATTTGTTTTGCCCCCTGAGTTTGCGCAATACTGAAGTAGTTGGACAATTACGAACCACCTGCGGAAGAAGAAATCTCAAAAGTATTGTGGGGAGGTGATGATTTCGAAGATTTTTGTGATCATATACTGTACAGATCAGCTTCTGTACAGCAGTACAGTTCGCTCCAGATCCCGTGATTCGATCAAGGCCAACCGTTCGGTGGATTCTGTGCACAGCTTATTTAGCAATCGACCAAGCTCTGCACACTTCTCTCTGTGCGACCACCACCATGAACCCAATGTCTGCCCTACCAACCGACCGCCGCCGCACGCGCTCAATTACCGCCAAGGTGATGGCGGCTTGTGTGGCCGTCCACTCCAAGGCCTCGCCAGATTCCGCTGCAGCATCAGCCAGCACCCCGAAGACGCCTACATCAAATTCGCCTACAGCAGCATGCGCCTCAATCGTGCTCGCAAGTCCACCGCCCCCAGCTACTGTCAAGCCCCCAAAGCCCACAAAACTTCTGCGAGCAGCTACTCCCGTGAATCCGACGAAGGCGACACCAACTGAACAGCCGGCATTTGGTGAAGCAGACACGAACAGTATGGCAAGCACGTCTACATCGACCGCAGCTCCCACGGCTAGTGTAGCGGAGTCGAACAACACAGAGACGGCGATAGTCATGGCAGTGTCGATGCTGTCAACACTCCCACCCCAGTCTGAACCAGGGATGCTATAAGAAAGCCTCGGCAAAAACGTAAATCTTCTTATGAATATAAGACAGTAAAAGAAGAAAAAGAAGAAGATGTCTTATTCAACAAGCATATGTATCTATCATTACCTTGGTGCTCAGCTCTAGCAGGCATCGTTTTCACTGCGCACACCGGGCTTGGGGTAATTTAGTCGCTTCATTCTCCGTCGTCGACGTTGTTCACCTCGCTTCATACTCCATCATCGACGTTGCTCGCGTCGCTGCCATCGTCGTCCGTGTCGTAGATATCAATGATATCGATGCCGATATCTTCATCCATACCGTCTTCTTCGTTTAACAGCACCGTTTCATCATTAAACCCGAGCTTACCTCGATGTTGCTGCTCGTTGGTCTTGATGAAAACAAGTTTTCTCACTCTTTCGGGCGACAGGCGATTCCTTAACTTCGAGTGGACGAAGCCAAAGGTGGAAAAGTTTCGCTCAGAAGCAGCGCTGGATGCTGCCATAGAGAAAACACGCACTGCAATGTCTTGTAGCTCAGGCCAATCGATGCAGTCGGACTGCCAGTACTTTAGAATACTCTTTTTCACCTTGCCACCCTCACCCTTCTGTCCGAGTACAGTGAAATCAACGTCGTTCAGCCTCCGTTGTTTTAAGGCTTCAATCCGAAATGCGCTGTACTGACAAAGTAGTTTTTCTTGACGTTCGACGCTAGTCTCTCCATTATAATCAGGGAACTTGCGCAAAAGCGTTTCGGTGTTTTGTCTTGTCAAGCGATCCATGCCGTCTCCAAGAAATCGTGGATCCAGGATGTTGCCGATACTGTGGGCGACACCCTCGATAAGTTTGTAGCGCGTAGATACAATCTCGTCGAGGAACTGTAATTCAACGCCTGAGAGAGTAGAAATTTGTCTGAATCGACTTGGAAGCTTCTGGAACGCTTGATACACTTCCGACACCGGCACAGCATCGCTCTGAAACGTCGTGATGTATTCGTCAATAGGTTTCAACAATGCAAGAGACTTCGTCATGTTGGCTACGAAATTTGCGTCGGTCAAGTAGCCCTTGATCTTTTCACGCAACTTCTTCTTCTTTCCACTTTCACACACAAAACCGCGCTCACCAACAATTCCAGTCAAGATGCCATCAGAATCATTGACAGACTTGAGGCAGTTTTGTAAACTTCCCCAGCGCGTTGGAGCCGGGAGTTGGAATCGACGTTTCCCAGCGACATCTTGCGCTTGCTCGAGATTTGCTTTGGGTACGTGATGCGAAGAGAAAAACTTTACAATCTCCCTGCATTGAGCAGTGAATTGATGCAAGTACTCAAACGGATACTCAGCAGGGTACTGCTTTTTGCCAGAGTCATCGACGCGAGTCTTTTGGCGCCAAAAATGTCCTTTACCAGCAGATGAAGTCCATGCGAAGCACATCCATGAAAAACAGCGATGGAAACTCCTTCTGAAGCTGGTGCCATGCATTTTGTTGGCACGAGTATTGTCTGTGATAGCTCCGCACACGAATGGGCCAATACTTTGTATCACACGGGTTAAATCGCTAGCAATCCATTCAGCATCATGCCGTACGTCACCCGTCGCTACCGATTCGATGAACAGTGAGAAATCTTCAGTGGTAGCCATGTAGTTTACGATTGGATCGTTGAGCACATTCGACCACCCATCGGAAGTGATGCACACGAGCTGGTTGTTCGACTTAAAAGTCCCGTCGACGACGCGCTTTACCTGATCGTAGCAAAGATCAAGAAGTGGACCACTTAAGTCATGTCTGCTGGGTAGTTTGATTCCGGGGCGGCACAATTCAAATGCTTGTAGAAGATACTTGTTTTCGATGCGAGAAAACGCAGTCCCCGTTGTGTAATAATGCATGGCGAGGCGCTGGTGAACGATCCCTAACTGTTTCTTCGATAGTTTGGGCAGGCCAAACTGGTCTATCTTCTTCTGCAGCTTTGGCTTTGTTGTGGTCGATGCTGGTGTGAAGAAGGCAGCGGTGAGTGTGGTCGTTTTCTGTTTTTTGTGAACCACTCCGGACGCTCATGCGTCTTCAAATTCTTCATCAGATTTGTGAAAGGCCGGCATTTTCGTAGATGGCCGATCACAGAGAGCGTTTTGTGGTGGTGGCGAATATTTTCCTTGCAGTGCTTGCACGTCACGTTGTTTGGCTTGGAAAGTTGGTGGATGTTCGGTTCGTCCGATAGGTGTGCCCAACATGTATGGACTGGTTTGCCTCTTTTACGCTTCCCTGCGGCTGTGTTAGCACCATCGCAGGAGGGTACTTGTTCGGAGCTGTCAGCTACAGTGGACATCGAACCGGGAGGGGTGGGTGGGCGGGTAGCGGTGGTGCTGTGCTGGCTGGAGGTCGAGTTGAAAAGTGATCTGATATAGCTGCTCTGGAACGTTTTGCGAGTTGAATCAAGCACAGCCGCCGAGGAAGGTAGATGAGAACACTGGCTTCGAAACCTAGCACAACAGAAACAACTATTTTAAGAACCAAAAGAAGAATTCTTGCCATTCAGATCTATCTTCTTATCCATTATAAGACAGTAAAAGAAGATTGAATAAAAGAAAGCTTACCATCACTGGTCTGAACTGATGCCACCACCAAGCCCAGCCTCAACGGTGGCTGTGGAGGAGTGGTTGGAGACCTCGAGCAACGCTACAGCTGCAGAAGCTGCCGTGGTGATGGACAAGGACCAGGACCAGTCGAAACACCGTGTTGCAAGGCATAAAGCGAAGACAGTCATCATCGTGAACGGTTACCCCTTCACGCGCTACCACACGTCTGGTATCAAGCATTCCTATCGGTGCAGCTCTTTCAGAACCTCTCAATGCAAGGCGAAAGTGCATTTCATCGTGGCGGCTACTAGATATGACTTGATTGGCGAACACACGTGCAATAGAATAGTTGACGCAGGAGCGCCCGCCATTGACGTTAGCGCCGACATGCGTGACGCCGCCGACAGGCTGGCTGTGACCGACATGAGCATGCCTCCTGAGGTGATTTGGAGTTCTGTGAGGGAGCGATTTTATCTAGCCAGTACTGACGAGGTGCTGCTTGGGTTAACACGCGAACAAGTAAAGCGGCGTGTGCATCGTGTGCGACGCTCGCATTTCGGCGGCAATTACCACGGCGTTGTCGAAGTCCCTCCGCTGTCACTTACGTCGGTCGGTGGTTTACCCTTTTCAAGTTTCATCAGGTATACATGGATGGCATAAAGTTGGAGCGCGTTATTGGTTGGGCGCATTCAGCTCTTCATGAACGATTGAAATGCAAGAACAGCTCACTGTTTATTGATGGAACGTTCAGATGCGTACCACGTGGATTCTATCAGTGTGTTTTCTTTATGGTGCACGACTTCGCTACAGACTTGTTCTTGCCTGTTTTCTTCGTGCTCTGCACGTCGAAGACCCAAGAAATGTACTGGAACGTGATCAGCGCTGTTATCGTTGCCTGCAACGAAAACTTCTACCTGAAACAGTCGTGTGCGACTTCGAAAGTGCTTTGATTGACGCAGTGAATGTCCAATTCAAAGATACTCGTGTTGTTGGATGTTACTTCCATTTCAAGCAAGCGTGCAAGCGGTATATGGAGACACAGGCGATGCTCGCAAAAGACGCCGTTCGGATTGCGATGGCGCAGGGTTTCCTCGATCTTCTAACAGTAATTCCACAACACAAGATCGGTGGACCTGGCATTAGGTATGTCACAAGAAAAATTGAAGCAAGGTGTTTGGAGATGTCGGTTGTGTACTCTAGTATGAGGTGGGAGAAATTCTGGCGCTACTTTAGGAAGACGTGGATTACGAAGTACAAGCCACAGGACTGGAATGTACACGATATCGAGAAACCGCTAGTTAGCCGCACTAACAACCCTAACTGTTTCTTCGATAGTTTGGGCAGGCCAAACTGGTCTATCTTCTTCTGCAGCTTTGGCTTTGTTGTGGTCGATGCTGGTGTGAAGAAGGCAGCGGTGAGTGTGGTCGTTTTCTTTTTTGTGAACCACTCCGGACGCTCATGCGTCTTCAAATTCTTCATCAGATTTGTGAAAGGCCGGCATTTTCGTAGATGGCCGATCACAGAGAGCGTTTTGTGGTGGTGGCGAATATTTTCCTTGCAGTGCTTGCACGTCACGTTGTTTGGCTTGGAAAGTTGGTGGATGTTCGGTTCGTCCGATAGGTGTGCCCAACATGTATGGACTGGTTTGCCTCTTTTACGCTTCCCTGCGGCTGTGTTAGCACCATCGCAGGAGGGTACTTGTTCGGAGCTGTCAGCTACAGTGGACATCGAACCGGGAGGGGTGGGTGGGCGGGTAGCGGTGGTGCTGTGCTGGCTGGAGGTCGAGTTGAAAAGTGATCTGATATAGCTGCTCTGGAACGTTTTGCGAGTTGAATCAAGCACAGCCGCCGAGGAAGGTAGATGAGAACACTGGCTTCGAAACCTAGCACAACAGAAACAACTATTTTAAGAACCAAAAGAAGAATTCTTGCCATTCAGATCTATCTTCTTATCCATTATAAGACAGTAAAAGAAGATTGAATAAAGAAAGCTTACCATCACTGGTCTGAACTGATGCCACCACCAAGCCCAGCCTCAACGGTGGCTGTGGAGGAGTGGTTGGAGACCTCGAGCAACGCTACAGCTGCAGAAGCTGCCGTGGTGATGGACAAGGACCAGGACCAGTCGAAACACCGTGTTGCAAGGCATAAAGCGAAGACAGTCATCATCGTGAACGGTTACCCCTTCACGCGCTACCACACGTCTGGTATCAAGCATTCCTATCGGTGCAGCTCTTTCAGAACCTCTCAATGCAAGGCGAAAGTGCATTTCATCGTGGCGGCTACTAGATATGACTTGATTGGCGAACACACGTGCAATAGAATAGTTGACGCAGGAGCGCCCGCCATTGACGTTAGCGCCGACATGCGTGACGCCGCCGACAGGCTGGCTGTGACCGACATGAGCATGCCTCCTGAGGTGATTTGGAGTTCTGTGAGGGAGCGATTTTATCTAGCCAGTACTGACGAGGTGCTGCTTGGGTTAACACGCGAACAAGTAAAGCGGCGTGTGCATCGTGTGCGACGCTCGCATTTCGGCGGCAATTACCACGGCGTTGTCGAAGTCCCTCCGCTGTCACTTACGTCGGTCGGTGGTTTACCCTTTTTCAAGTTTCATCAGGTATACATGGATGGCATAAAGTTGGAGCGCGTTATTGGTTGGGCGCATTCAGCTCTTCATGAACGATTGAAATGCAAGAACAGCTCACTGTTTATTGATGGAACGTTCAGATGCGTACCACGTGGATTCTATCAGTGTGTTTTCTTTATGGTGCACGACTTCGCTACAGACTTGTTCTTGCCTGTTTTCTTCGTGCTCTGCACGTCGAAGACCCAAGAAATGTACTGGAACGTGATCAGCGCTGTTATCGTTGCCTGCAACGAAAACTTCTACCTGAAACAGTCGTGTGCGACTTCGAAAGTGCTTTGATTGACGCAGTGAATGTCCAATTCAAAGATACTCGTGTTGTTGGATGTTACTTCCATTTCAAGCAAGCGTGCAAGCGGTATATGGAGACACAGGCGATGCTCGCAAAAGACGCCGTTCGGATTGCGATGGCGCAGGGTTTCCTCGATCTTCTAACAGTAATTCCACAACACAAGATCGGTGGACCTGGCATTAGGTATGTCACAAGAAAAATTGAAGCAAGGTGTTTGGAGATGTCGGTTGTGTACTCTAGTATGAGGTGGGAGAAATTCTGGCGCTACTTTAGGAAGACGTGGATTAAGAAGTACAAGCCACAGGACTGGAATGTACACGATATCGAGAAACCGCTAGTTAGCCGCACTAACAACCCTCTAGAGCGGTTTAACCGCGAAATTAACGCTGCCATCGGTAGCCCGCACCCGAGCTTACCATGTTTCGTCAGTGCGATTGATGGTCTATCCGTTCGCTACGCTCAGCGACTGGAGGACACGGCGAAGTTGCGATCAGCAAAGCGGCACCGCCGCACGCCGGACTTTGCTACCTCCTGGTGAAGTCGAACTGTCGAGTGACGACGAAGACGCTGGTGTAAACGAAGAAGAAACTGAGATGAGTAGCGACGACGACTCCGTGGTTAGTGATGTGGACATTGGTATAGGCATTGGGTCGGATGAAGACACTAGCGATAGCAGATAGATCAACAGTTTAGCTTTCTAAGAACATGGTACAAAAGTAGTTGATAGACTTTCGATCAGATCCCGCTGTTTGATCAGCTGATCCTAACTTGATCTGTTCAGTACTAGCCAATCGCCGCCGCTACGCGGCGGTGGGTTATGATTGGATGCAGCTGTGTGGACCGCCCACCTCCGCTACGCTCCGGCGGGATGATTAATTTTTCACACGAATTACTAAGTAGTGCAATCTAAAACGTACAGACTTAAAAACATGAAATATTTGCTAAGTGCCATTTGTTCAAAATAAACCTAGGTTTTAGTTCGCAGTGGCAAGCTACTACATCTAGCCTAGAAATGCACCTCGACTCCTAATCGAAAATCTGCGTGTACACAATGTTTCTCGTGTACACTCCTCCGTCCGGGTCTACCAACTCTGGATACTCAATCAATGCCTTGAACTTGCTTCGGGATGTCACGCGAGACAATGCCACATACAACTGGCCATGCGAAAAGCACGGGAAGCCAAGTACAGCCCCAAGTTTAACACCGTCTGACCTTGGGCCTTGTTAATCGTCATGGCGAATGCTGGTTGCACGGGGAACTGCTTTCGTCGAAGCCGAAAGGGGAAATCGGAGCTGTCGTCGTCGCTCACGAACATAATTCTCGGGATGAGTAGTTCGTTCTCCAGTCATAATTGCTGCTCTGATGACGTGGTCCTTCAAGTCGACGATTCGTAGACGCGTCTCGTTGCACAGTCCAAGATCTGGGTTCAGATTTCTCATCGTCATGATGGGGATGCCCTTCTTGAGCAGTAGTCTGTGAGGTGGAATCCCGTTCATGTTCTCCGAGTGGAGGAACTCCTGCTCGAAAAACGTTCCGTCATCATCCTCCACCGAGTCTACCGACAAATACTCCCGCGCTGTCTCCGGAAGTCGAGCTGCGACTGCCTCGTTGATTCTCCGTACCGTCTCATTCGTAGTCGTCAAAATGGTCCGACTGGCAAAATATCCATCCGTTGCAACCTCCGGATTCGCAACGTCGGCATACATTGCGTCAATGATGCGGGTCATACCCCTTGGTATTGCCCCTGGAGCTATTTCCTCGTCCTCGTCGTCTTCTACAGGAGGATTCGGGATCAGCATATCAGCAGGAATCTTGATGTAGTCATCGCCAAGGCCAGCGCGTTTTTCGTGCCGACCCTCTGTAACGGCAAGCACAAAATCAGAGAAGGAGAAGATATCCTCATCGTTTGGTTCCTCGCGCGGGCGGGCCAACGGACGACTATCACCTAGAACGACCACGACAGTAATCACGGTCCTATCCGAACGTTACGCTGTTGCCCGTTTTACCTTCGTTTTTGTATCAATACACAATATAACACAAATTTAACCGTCTTTGCCGAAATGAAAACAAATGTATTCGCGGAGTCTATTAACAGTCAATGGCCTGTCCCTGGCGGTAGCGACGGCGACGCGCGATCTGTCGCTGGCGGACTCGGCGGCGTCGACGACGGTGGCGAGCTTCGCGAGGTGGTAGTGGCGGCGGCAGCGGCGGCGGGCCGATGGTGACCGCCACCAGGGCCATGGTCTCCTGCCGCCGGTCCAACCGTGGCAGCGGCTGCTCGGCGGCGGTGCTGTGCCAGAAGCGGCGCTGGCCGTCGCACGCCCGACACCGCGATGCGCTCCTGGCGCGTGGCCTCTCGAAGGCATCCCACTCGAGGAGCTCCTCGCAGCAAACGCAGCGGAGGCACTGGTGGCCAAGGCCGTCGAGGTCGAGCGGCGCACGCGTCACCTCGGCAGAACAGCGAGCGCAGGTAACATTCCCACGCTCCATCGCGTTTGGTTTTGGTTGTGTGTGAACTATGTGTGCGGGGGACTACTGTCGACATCTTCATTAAGTACGTTTGGTGTGGTCCACACTACTATTGGTGTGGACCACCCTACTATTCCAGTAAAGTACGAATTGGTGTGGTCCACGTCTCGGGCCGCCTTCGCTCCGCTCGGCAGCGATTGGCCGAAACTCTTTTCGGCGAATGGGCGCCGCCGTCGCTGGCGCTCGGCAGCCAATGGCAGCGCCGGATCTTGTCCATCGAAACTCGGCGACGGACCGACCGACCGACAAACGGACAGACAGCAAGTCTCTAGTAGTAGTCTAAGATGATCACGATAAAAGCGCATCGATGATTTTGGGTCAATATCGAACATTTTTGGCATGTTGCAGCGTTTCTGTTTAGGCAACGAACTTTAAACAAAGCTGTGGTGGACGCTGAGTTAGTGGCGTTACTTTTGCGAATCGTATTTCCTTTGAATATGGTGGAGTTCGATCATTTTGCAAGTTCCTACATCCATAATGGCCCCCCTACCAGGAAGACCGAACGTAAACCATTATATTGCGCGAATGCGTTAGTAGGGTAGACTATTCTTCTCGGTGTTGATGAGCGCGCATATCTATGACGGTGCTTCCATCGCGAGTAAATGGATCATATGCATTGGGTCGATGAGGGACAGGCGATTAGGTCGGGTACCCTCATTCTGGTTCTCGTCGTGTTAAGCACATCATGGACACAAAAATATGGATGACCCACTTTTCACAAGGCAATGGACGATTGCAGACCGACGACATGACCATCAACGACACCACGGTGGAAGCGATAAATAAGTGATAAATGAATCGCTGATCAAATAAGTATCTGCGAACAGGGAATGATAATCTCGTAGTGATGCGGCACAATCAGCTCATGTTCTACAGATTGCAGTAAAAATAAAAGTGTTCAGGAAGAGGGGATTGGCTAGGAAAACGGCAAACGTTTACTCAAATATGAAATCACTAAAGTCACACTTATAAGATCCATACATTAAAACCCTATGTTTTCCTGTCTTTAATCCCGGAAGCTTAACAAGTTGTTTGTGGCAACATGTTTACAAAAAGAGCAGATGTGGTAAATAAAGGCTTTCACCATCACGTTCCTGAGACCCATCAAAGGCCACAACGACGATGTCTGGGATAAACCACCCGTTGATAGTGTTGAGTGGTAATACCAACCATTAGTTCACTCCACAGCATTCAGCGATGACACTCCGTGCCGAGCTCCATATTGGTCGCCGCGGCGCGCACGCAGGCCTTAGTGGCGGCGGAAAGTAGCTCTTCCGGGCCAGACACGCACAGCTAGAGGGTGCTAGCCGCCCCACCCGTCACCAAGTCCCATATTGCCCACCCGCACACCCTTAGTGACGGCGGATAGTACCTCTTCTGGCATGCACATGCACAGCCAGCAGGCGCAATGCAGTGCCAGATATCGCCTTACTGGTCCTGGGTTGCGTGCCGGCCGATGATAATGTGGCGCTCAAATCCCGAGAATGCTAATATTCTAAACCACTGGCTGCGACTATAGTTAAAAGTATTAGAGACCCAGGACGGTGCCTAGCATAAACATTCTGTGACACTGATAGCAGCATGTAAAATCCGAGCGGACGGTTAGTAGCTACAACTACTATTCATAGTTGAGAAATCGGAGGACTACGTAATTGGATGCGCTAAAGACTTATTCTGATGGCATGGTAACATTCGACGAGTATTATAAATTCTAGACTAACAAATACTGGAAAATGGTATGTGCTAAACATGTTTTCACTGTGCAAACAAAGCTGTGGATAGGCTATCGTGCTTGGGAGCTATTTACAAACATTTCTTGCATGCCACATCATGGACATGTCCATCCCGCTGGACGATAATTTGGCTAAGAACAATGCCTAACCAGGTGCTATGCGTGCCACACGTGCCATAGGGGTAGGACCGTACTCAGGCGACATCGAGTTCATTCCTGACCCAACCAGTTTTGTGCCACGCCATGTCAGGTCTTTGATGGTAAATTTCGTCGAGCACAGCACACGCAGCTTCGCATCTTGTGAACGTCTCTGGTGAACGGCGAGTAGACGTACAGTGTTTGGCTCTCAACGACTGACAAGTTCATTTTGTGATTGCAAAGCAGGTGTGAAGGCCAAGAGATGGAAGGAATAGCTGAAGGCGAAGTGGTTTCGAGTCGTAGTGCTACGCCGGATCCTGCTGTGACCTCCAACTGGGCCGTAGTGAAGACAGGCTCGATAACGCCGCCGACGTCGGAGGACTACTCGACCTGGACGGTGGAGCAGCTCCACAAGGAATGCACGAGCCGTAATTTGCGGTTGAAGAGGAAGCCACGGAGGAGTGTATTCAGCGCCTCAAAGCCTTTGACGAGCTTCACTGGTCGCTGGTTACGGCAACGTTGGACTCGACTACCGTTCGATGGGCCTACCCGGCGAAGAACGGCTGCGTCAGACTGCTGACGGTCCTATTCTCAAACATGTTTGCTCGATTCGCCGAGACCGGAAATAAGCCAACCTGCCGGCAGTTGGACACCAGTGAGACGCATGCAAATTCGTCTTTCTGGCGTGATGTGGCTGAGGCGTTTAACGACAACAGGGCAAAGTACAACAAGTTACACAGTGATCACGGTGCGCTTTGAGAGTTTCGACCCTTCCAACACTGTTGTCCATGAGGTGGCAAGTTTGTATGGCGTGTGGAAATTTGCCAACCTGAAGTATGTGAAGGGAACGACTCGCGTCTGGTGAGCACGGGGACGACTTCCTCAACTTTGTGACGGAGCACTCGATGTGTTTTGTCTTCGAGAGTGTCTTCAGTTGAAGCACAACCTGGCGCAGTTTGTGGAAGGCGGTATTTTCGAGGAAGACCAGTTCGACTCGCTGAAGCGCTCCTCGTCCAGCGTCGTTGAGAGCCCATCGCCTTCGGCGATGGGCTGAAGGTCGAGATCGTGGCGGCGATGAAGACGGTGACTGATAAGTTTTGTGGTAGTATGAACTCCAGTGCCGACGCGATAATGAAGATGCACCAGTTGATTGAGCACGTGGAGAAGCGCATCGACTACGCCGCCGACAACGGGGAGCCATTGAGTCGTTGCAGAAGATCTTGGACCTGTATCGCGCGAAGTCGGTCGAGTTGGAGGTAGATCTCTGCGAGCAATCCAAAGGCCATTTCCACTCGAATGTGGAGCTGGCTGAGAAATGAATTGCAGGCATCATGGCTTGCCGTCTCTGTTTGTGGTTTCGTGAACGAAATCAACGGTGTGTTGCTGTTCCTGTACGCATTACCGCCCACCAAGTACAGCCTTTTCGGGAACACGTCAGCAAGACTAGAGATCCCCCTACTTCTGGTATACCACAGTATCACCCACTCCGCGAGGACACGCACTTGTGATCGCCACGAATCGGCTGTGGTGGTCCACACAAGCCTGGACATATACTCCATGGCACTGGTAATGTCCATAGAAAAATGATGCCACGCATTTCACTTCGCCACGGCGCGGTACTTGTATTTGGCAGAGCCACCCATCGATAACTCCAACGCAGCCCCAACAATATCGTTTCCTCTCCTGGCCTAGATTTGCTTGCTGCCGACTGTCGCTGTTCCATCTTCATGATAAGGAACTATAGCTGTAGCTCATCACGTGATTCAATCGCATCCATGACAGCATGAATACAGGCATAAAACCCCGAAGAGCTTGCCCCAGATAGCATATGGACTGGGTGGTAGGAGTACCAAGCTAACCAAGACACACAGAGCTGGACTTTGTTGACCGGCGTCAGAGGTGTTGCCCCCGTTCGCCAGCGAGATTGTGCTTCGTCAACGTGCAGGCTTGGCTCCAGCAGATCGACCAGCTTCTCGAAAGATCGGAAAGACATCCGATAGTACTGCCAAAACTATCCTTCATTCAGCAGCACTTGGGGGTGGTGCTCCCAGTTGAGCCTGGTCTTCTCGTCGCTACACACAAAGAACAGCACCATGAGCTGCAGACCGAAGACAATAGCAGTCGCTTCGTTCTGAATATTGGCGCGAAAATATTGGAACGAGCGCGTACAACGAAAACTACCCCGTTGTGCTGCATTTTTTCAGTCGCGGCGCATGACACAACATGTTGCCAAGGCACTTTCGTTGTGACCACAGCGACGAACAACCCTAATATATTTGTCGATGCAGAGTCTCGAACAGCTAGGCAAACAATCTGCGTGCACACAAATCAAGAAGACATTTTTCAATGTTAACGTTACATAGATTAATGCAAATATTATAAGGGAGCGCTTGCTGGGTAGCTGGAGAATGTAGAACTACATTGAAAGTTAATTCAACTACCTCATCTTATGTCCGTTACCGAAGTGTCCTAGTGAAGTCTTAGCCCCGACGATTACCAGTAATCGCAGCCTTTGCAAACCGCGATCTTGTAACCACCGACATATGGGTTTCTAAAATACCTCGCAATTGTTTATTGAATTAGATGTTTTCATTGCGAGCACTCTGCACATCAGTTTGATATTAACGTACAAACGTTCAAACTCAGCAGCCTTGTCCACATCGGAGTTCCTGTCCGTTGTAATTCAGTAGCTCCCTCCTTCAACAATAGCTCCAATTGCTTCCTTTTCGATTTGGTGCGTAGACTGTTTCGTATTTACTTCAAAACCAGACAGTGAAGAGCTCGCTGTCCGAAAATATCTTTTGATCGCAAAACCTAGTCGTATATTTGCTGAGCCACGTGGCTATTTCCTCACGCAGGTGAAGCGAATAATTACGTGCACCAGCATCACGTGGCTATTTGAGCCCTCAGAAGCGAGTTATCAAAAGTTCAGACATCTTTAGCCATGCTCTCTCTCTCTATCCCGTCCACAGGGAAAACAACACCTTACACCAACAGAAGCAAGCAGAATGCATAAAAACTATTAACTATAAACATTTTTTCAGATTTGACACACGTTAAAAAACTTTCAAAAGCTACGCGTCTCTTGGTGGTCATATTTCCGATTGCTTCCGATGCCGCGCATTACAGTCGAACTGCTGCGCAAGCGGGCGGAGCACAATGACGGGCTCATCTCTACCCTGGAGGAGATCTCACTCCACCAGGAGGAGCTCGAGAAGATCGAGGTGATCGGCACGCTGTGTCGTAAGTTGCAGATCCTGTACCTGCAGAACAACATCATCGAGCGGATTGAAGACCTGACGCACATGAAAGAATTACGGTACCTGAACTTGGCTCTTAACAACATCAGCAAAATCGAAGGCCTGCAGAGCTGCGAGTTCCTCAACAAACTCGACCTCACCGTCAACTTCGTCGACTTTGACACATTGGAGGAGAGCATCGTACGTGTCGATAAAAACGAAAAACTCAAATTGATAATCCCTACTTACTTTTGTATTTGTCTGAGGCAGGATCACTTGAAGCCTCTGCGGCACCTCCGGGAGCTCTACATGCTCGGCAATCCGTGCCAAGCCAACTGGGAGACTGGATTCCGCGAGTACGTGATTGCTTCTTTGCCTCAACTGGAAATCTTGGACGGCAAAGAGATCCAACGCAGTGACCGCATCAAGGCACTCCAAGTTTATCGAGAGCGCACCAAATACCTTCGTCGAGAAGCCCAGAAAATACTCACCAAGAAGGCAGCTGAGCAGGTCGAGAAGATGGCGGCGATGCAATCTCACGACGAATCGGTGATTGAAGTGGTGGGCGGTGAAGCAACAGACATTTCAAACGACGATATTGACAAGAAGACCAAGAAAAATCCGTCATGGCGTCGGCGGAGAAAGTGCCGTATACGCCGCATACACGACGCGAGATGTACCTGGAGATGGCCGAGCAAAAGAGGAGGAGGAAGCTCGACGTCGCGAAAATCAACCAAAAGAGCGAAATCTCGAGGCTGAGCACGAAGAAGCGCTTCAGCACGCTCGATCCCAGGAGGAGCGCGCTGATGGATCGGTTCGGCAGTGCAACGAAGGCAAGTGGGAGTTCCGCTTGACCGATGAAGTCCTGGACATCGTCCTGGAGGTGGATCTCCCACGCTTTCTAGACACCTCGCTGGTAGATGTCGACGTGCACCCGTCGTACGTCTCGATTGTAGCCAAGAACAAGGTGCTCCGTCTCAAGTTCCCCGAGCTCGTGCATTCCGACGCTGGCAAAGCCGAGAGGTCAAAAACCACGGGAACTCTGCGGTTGACGTTGCCTAAGGCCCACGTTACACCCACAGCAGTTGCGAGCCAAGTTATACCGCGAAGAGCAGCAGATCAAGCTGACAAAAGACAAACAACGGAAGAAGACGAGCTCGACTGGAAGGGTCTTTCAACCACGAACAAAACTTTCCGACGAGGTACGACTTTGCAACCTGCTGAAGCTTTTAGCGCTTCACGAATTCACATTTCGTTTCTTGTTGTTGCAGCTGTTGGAAGCTGCCAGCAGTGCACCGTCGAACCAGCGTCGCGGTGGAGTAGTAAAAGTTCGTGGGCTGGTAAAGGGGAACGAGAATGGCGACAACAACGCTCCTCGCAAGCTGCAAATGACCCCGCTTGTGACGAAAACCCATGTCGAGGGCCCCGAGGCAGAGGACGAAGACGCCCCACCATTAATCTTCTAGCCTGCTGCATGATAAAAAAACGCAAAGTTTTAGGTTGTGGGCTTTCCAGCATCTCTACCATTTGTCAGTCGATGCTGGCTGATGCTTGTGGTGCTGTTCATGAGTATTGATCCTAGCTCGGAAGAAACCTGAAGTTTGACTGCGTAGTCCTCTCCCAATGCAGGGAACCTCAACACCCATAAACGTGGCGCCAGTCGTCTGTCTGGTCCATAGCAACCAGTCGGGAAGTTGCCACATCGAGTCCACCTGTGCTGGCCTAGCGGCAGCGCTTCGTACGTGTATTGCCATCGCCGACTTGCCATGTCCAAACCTGAAGATCGAGAAATTCGGTTGGATTTGCCGCCCAGCACGCCGCGATCGCCGACGGGAGACTACCTGCACCTCAGCGGCATCACGTCGCTGTCGATTCCGCAACCTGGAGACAGCAATGCCCCCGGATGGGTCAACGAAATGAACTTCATTCGTGCCGATACGCCCAGCCAACTGCGCCAACGATTCATCCAGATCCAAGTCACGGATCGCCGCTTCAAGGAGCCGTCATGGATGCACCCCAACATTGGCGGCGAGGCGCAGTTCGTGCAAGGAAGTGCGGCCGAGATCGCAGCAATCGGCGCTGAGCTCGAGGCCAACAAAACCAAGAACAAGCTGGGCGAGTGGAACTCGACCTCCATCAGCGGCAACGCCATTTTGTCTAGCGTGTTGTTTTCGGCGGGTCAAACCATTGCCAAGGCGGGGAAATTGGCGCCGGTCACGCAGTTCTTCGTGGTGCTTGTGGTATACTGTCTCCGTTGGGTGTTTGAGGAAGTAATGAGTGCGGTTCCATTGAACGGCGGGTTTTACACTGCCATGCTCAACTCAGCATCGAAAAAGTCGCTGCTGTAGCGGCAATCTTCTCGGTCTTGAGTTACATCAGCACGGCGGTGGTGAATGGCACCTCTGCGATGAACTACGTGAACGAATCGCTCGTGGGGCTGCCAGTCATGGTGTGCACGATTGTGCTGCTGGGTTTGTTCGCGTTGCTGTGTTTGATGGGCATCGCCGAGAGCGCGTTTGTAGCGCTGGTTTTCTTCACGTTCCACACGTTCACGCTCACGTTGCTGGCCATTTTCAGTATCATCTACATCGTGCAACACCCGTCCGTGTTCGTGGACAACATGAGCACGTCGTTGCCGGACGTGTCCATTTTCGGTGTTACAGAAAGCAGCAACGTGTTCATGGCGCTGTTCCTGGGCTATGGCACGGCGATGCTAGGTGTCACGGGTTTCGAGAGTTCTTCACAGTACGTGGAAGAGCAAGCTGCGGGTATGTTCCCAAAGACTCTGCGCAACATGTGGGTCATGTCGAGCGCTTTCAACGTGGCGTATTCGTTCTTGGCGCTTGCTGTTGTGCCGCTTGACACGATTATCTCCAACCAGTCAACTTTACTCTCCTACATGGGGCGACTGAGTGGTGGTCGATGGCTCGAGGTCCTTGTGGCTATCGACGCGTTTGGAGTTCTCGCCGGCGCGGTGTTGACAGCTTACGTCGGTATCAACGGACTATTTCAGCGTCTCGCAATTGATCGCGTACTTCCCAGCGTCCTACTTCGGCAAAATTCTTGCCGTGGCACAACACACTTTATTATCCTGACGTTTTTATCGTGTGCTCAAGTATCGTGTTCATCGTGGATGCCCAAGTGAATATCCTCTCGGGCGTGTTTGCACTGGCATTTTTGTGTGTCCTGACGTCTTTCACCGTCGCGTGCGTGTTGCTCAAGATTTGGCGTGACAAGATTCCTCGAGAGCGAACGGCGTCGTGGGTTAACGTGGGCTTTTGCTTAGGGATGCTGGTGCTGGGTATTCTTGCCAACGCGTTTTCGGACACAACGGCGCTCGCGTATTTCTTCGTCTACTTCTTTGTCTTCTTCTCCGTGATCCTGCTGATGCTGACCCGCATCAGCGTTCTGAAAGGGTTACTCTACGTTTCGCGGATGCTTATTGTTCACTTCCGAGGAGAACAAACAGCTCAGATTTCGACGCTTGGCCAAGCGTTCATGGGCAGCGTGATGATCGCTAAAACGATCGAAAAGGTGAAGAACACACCCGTGGTGTTCTTCTGCAAGGTGGCCAATCTACCAAAGATCAACGAAGCGGTGTCATACGTCATGCAGAACGAGCACACGTATTGCCTGCGACTAGTACACGTATGCGAGCCGGACGCTCCCGTTCCGCACGAGTTCGAGGACATTGTGAATCTGTTCGACCACATTTACCCCTCCATCAAGATCGACTTTATCGCGGTGACGGGGACGTTCGACCCAGCGATGGTGCAGTGGCTTTCCAACGCGATGGCCGTCCCTGTAAACATGATGTTCATGCGCCAACCTGCAGACGAAAACATTCATCGCGTATCGGCTCTAGGTGTGCGTGTTATCACCGACTAAGGTCCGCATTTTGGCATATCTGGTAGTGCACGTGTGAAGGAGATAAAGAACCAAGACACGGTTTTTCCGCCTCTGTGAAAACATCCCGCAATCCCTGTTGAAGCGAACTGATACCGTCCGTCAACAGACTGTCAAGACATGATGCCAGGCAAAGCCCATGATAAAAAGTCAGCAAAAACAATCCGCTGTCCGTGAACTGAAGCAGCAAGCATTTCGCTTGAGTATTTGGCCCGACATCCGGTTCGGACGAATGACCAGCTTGGCCGTCAGTGATGGGCACCGGACCATTTCTCCTGCGATGGCGGACGCCAGTGGCTGCAAGAAGCGATCCATTCCAAATTATCGCGCGAACCGCACGCTGTCGTAGAGCTCGCTCCTCACAGAGATGTCTTCGCTACTGCTTCTCGTCGCGGCATTGCTGGCACTGGTCGGTAATGGAAATGCCGCCACGAACCCACCGGGTTGGCCATCTCTGCACTTTGACTTCACGCTCAAACGCAGCACCGTTAAAGTTTATGGACAGTCGGCATTCGCTGTGATCGCCAACCCCAACGTATCGCCCGACTCGACCAGTGTACTCTACGATGCCTTCGCGGCTTTCAAGGGAGACAAGACGAGCTTCAGCTACTCACTCGTGGATGGAATCGCCTCCGTGTCTGAGAATAACAGTGCTCATTGCCTGGACTCGGATGCACTACCGCCGATCAATGGCATTGCGGCTGCGCTAAACGAGGCAACGGCAATTTCAAGTACGCCAACAAGCGGCAGCTCCATCGAGTGTTCGAGCGGGAAGTTATTGAAGGCTTCGGTCGAGGATTTCGAGTTTATCGTGTGTTACTTGGGGTCGTCGGGTTTCACGATGCACGGTAGCGATATGGACATCAACGTGAAATTCCTGGAGAACCGTCAAGAGATTTTGGTACCAACAGTGAAGACGAATTCGCCAAAGGAGTGTGTGGCGGTGGCTTCGTCGAGTTCGTTGACATCACTCGGAAGCGCGTTGCTGACTGGGAAACCAATTGACTCTGTCGTTGGGAGGAAGTTGGAAGCTGCGTTCGATATCTCGGGTCTTTTGGACCCTCATTCATCAACATGTAAATGCCGGTCTACTCCGCGTCCATGTGTCTTTATCCACGGCTTGGGAGTCAGGACCGAAGAGCCTGACAACCTCGACAATTATTCAGATTATTGGGGAAATTTGACCGACCACGCGCCGTGCTGCAGCTCTATGAAGTTCGCAGCCCTCAATACGGTTAACAACTCTTGGACGGACGACCTCCAGCAACAGAAAGTATGCGACCGAGTTCTTGCAGTGAGCGAGAGCAGTCGCGGCAACATTGTTTCGGACACGATCATCATCACACACTCGATGGGCGGACTGATGCTGGCAGGCGCAATCGCAACGGAGAAATGCAGTCTTGACGAGAGCTCGTCGTGGGTCGCGATATCGTCCCCTATGAAAGGCAGCATGGCCTCAGACTACTTCCAGAAATCGTGCAAGGGCGATACCAATATCGTTTACGAGAAGTTTGTCAACAGCACGGGTCTTTGTCCCGCAGACGACGGCATTATGTCTCTTGCATACGAAGGTGAAAGCTACGCCAGTGTGGGGCTGATGAAAGCATACAAGGCGGCACAGCAGGTGTATCGCGACACAGTGTACGCCCTCATGTGCAGCAACGGGTTCTCGGGACTACCATCGGACCGTCAATGGTCCTACTGGGTGTTGGGCTCTACCGTTCCGCACAAGTCGAAACAAAATGACGGCATGGTAGAATTCACGAGCTGCGCTAGCGGGTTTCCGAAGGCCAACTTTGGGAATTCCTACAAGAATCGATTTTACGTGACCAAGCTCAACCATGGAGACATGGCGTTCCGAAATGGCGATGCAGCTCTCGTAAAGTCCAAGATGCCTGTGAAGTGGTTCGAATGTCTGCTTTAGCTCGGAAGGAACACAGACATAAATATTAGCAGCTTTTCGACTCCGCAACCATCGCGTTTTCCATTTTTAGTTTACTGAGACTTGTCCATGTAGTGTTTTCAACAATATACAGAAGCGCTCGCTTCGTTCATAGCTATCTCGCAGCGCTGTAGGCTTTAGGCTTCTCGCATTCCTCACAGCAAGAGCTTCATTCTTTTCACGATGTGGTGTCAGTTACCGACAGCGAGCGCTTCAAAGCAAGCGGGCGCTGGGAGCACGTCTCCACGTCGCAAGGGCTCTCCTCACCTTTCCAGCCTTTCGTGCTCACCACGCAGTCATCAATCCAGGCCGTCGACTGCTCGACGAAGGCGTCGTCATTAGCAGGAGATTCCTCCCCACTCTGGAAGAGGATCTCGGCGTCGATCTCGACTTTGAGCGGTACGAACTGCGCACTTTCAGGCACTTCTGGCTCGCATTCAGAGCTTTCACACGTCTCGTTGGGGAACATGCTCACCAACTCAATCAAACCAATGGGCAGAGCACTCGTCTCGATGAATGGGGCCGAGTACGCTGCCAGCACGTGTCTTGCGGCATCTAAACAGACAGTAAAGTCATGAGTCATCACTGCAAAAGTACAGCAATAAGAAGTTTTCAAGCACCTTTCAAGGTCCTCAGCGGCGTCTCGAGCACTGTCCACCAGGGTCGTCCCTCTTTCGTCATGGTGTGACTCGGGACCGTTCCGTCGAACAGTCCAGCCGCATAGACGGCCGCCTTGGCCATCACCTGGGCGTCCACGATCAGACACGCCCAGGTGTTGGCGCTGTCATTTAAAAGCTCCAGGCCGCTTGCTGGAGCTTCTGGCGTTGCTGTGGGGGCAGCAGCGCAGCGACAGCGTCCACTTCTCGCCCCACAAAGGCGAACGAATGGTCCACCTCCAGCTCGAAGCTCAGTGCCAGTAGCACGTCTCCCTCTAGCTGTAATAGTCTCTCCTCCATCTCCTTCTGTCCTCCCAATGCCGTCGCTAGTCGTGAAACCGTCACTTGGTCACTGTCCTCCTCGGTCTTGGAGGACACCAGCACGCAGGCGGCGGCCACCAGCCTCTCGTTGTACTGCGTCAGCGACCGCCGCATGAAGAAGCGGTGCAGAAACATGCAGGCGGCGCGCTGGGCGGCCAGCGAGAGCCGCAGCGACCCGCCCATCCGCCCAATGAGGCGGCAGGCGGCGCTGCGCCGCAGCAGCTCCGCGTCCAGCGCCACGCCGTCGCTCTGGGACGGAGTGCGACGCAGCTCGGAGGCGGAGAACAGCCAGTCGGACGCCATGGGGGCGCGCAGCCGACAGCAAGAGGCAGGCAGGAAGAAGGACGTGGAGGGCCTTGGGACTTGGTTTTTCTTTCTTGGCGAAGACGGAACTGGATGGCTGAGAATTCGAAACACTTGACATTTGTATGGATCAGACGGGATCAGATGGCAATGAAGAAAAATAGAGTTCAGAACGTATGCATTTAGTCAGAGAGGATAACAAATGTTGCGTGCTCGGGAGGGATTCATGGGGAACGGGGATCCGTAGTCTGTGCTCACGTAAACTGGATCGCTGCAAAGGAATGGATGTGGCATCCAATACTTGATGGCGGCATTCGGAATGCCGCCATCAAGTATTCGCTAGGCGAGTTATAACTCTCGTCGGCTACTGCCCATCCGATGAAAAGTGAACCATTTCTGCGTGCCTGGCACCATGTCCAGTGGACAGTCCACCGCCGTGGTGACATTTACCGATTAGTCTGGGTCGGACGCACAGCACCTGCCGATGCGGGTCGTTTCGCTCTGTGCCGCCACGGCAGTTCTCCTGGCCTCAGTGGACGCAGCTCAGCAGAATGAAGTCGGCTGGCCGTCGCTGCGTCTCGACTTCACGCTCACGCGCAGCTCCACGAAAGTTCACGGCCAGTCGGCGTTCTCTGTGGTGGCCAATCCCAATGTATCACCCGACTCGACCAGCGTATTGTACGACACTTTCGCTGCTTTCAAAGAAGACTCGACAAGCTACAACTATTCACTGGTGGAGGGAATTGCTTATCTGTCGGAGGATAACGCTGGCGATCACTCGTCGGCGCGATGTCTGGATTCGGATGCGTTGCCGTCGATTAATGGTCTTGTGGCTGCACTGAACGAGGCAACAGCTATTTCAAATACTTCGACCGAATGTTTCGGGAGTTTACTAAAGACTTCGGTTGATGGTGTTGATTTTGTCGTTTGCTATTCGGGTTCGTCGGGTTTCACGATGGAAGGTAGCGAAATGGACATCAGTGTGAAATTCCTAGAGAGTCGTGTAGAGATTGAGCCACCAACAGTGAGGATGGATTCGCCAACGAAGTGCGTGGCGGTAGCTTCGTCGACTTGGTTAACACCACTTGGAAAGGAGCTATTGACTGGGAAACCAATTAATTCAGTCGCTGGGAGGATGTTGGAAGATGCGCGTGGGCTTTCCGACATTTTACACCCGGACGAAAAGCCATGCAAATGTCTGTCTACTCCACGCCCGTGTGTCTTTATCCATGGCTTGAAAATTGGAGAAGAAGAGTCTGGGCTTCGTGCGTCTTCCTCTGCATACTGGGGGAATCTGACAGGCCACGCGCCGTGCTGCACCTCTATGAAGTACGCTGTCCTAAATACACTCAACAACTCGTGGACGAACGATACTCAGCAGCAGAAAGTGTGCGATCGAGCGCTATCCGTGAGCAAAACCAGCGAAGACACGACGATTTCAGATACAATCGTCGTCACGCATTCCATGGGAGCCTTATTCTAGCAGGCGCGATCGCGACGGAGAAGTGCAGTCTTGATAACAGTACAACGTGGATCGCGATGGCGGCCCCGATGAAAGGAAGCATGGCATCAGACTACTTCCAGGAATCGTGCGACGACAAAACAAATATCATTTCCGAGAAGTTCGTGGAAAGCACAGGCTATTGTCCCGCTCCGGACGGCATCAAGTCTGTTGCGTACGAAGGTGGGAGCTATGCCAGTGCGGAGCTGAACAAAGCGTACAAGGCGGCACAGAAGGTGTATCACAACCAAGTGTATGCCTTGATGTGCAGCAACGGATATTCCGGACTAACATCAAAGTGGCAGCCAATGTACTGGGGGATGGGGGCTACGTTTCCTCACAAGTCGAGGGAAAACGACGGCGTCGTGGAGTTTTCGAGCTGTGCTAGCGACTTTCCGAAAGCAAAATTTGGCCGTTCTTATAGGGATCGATTTTACGTGACGAAATTGAACCATGGAGATACAGCGTTTCGAAATGGGGATGGAACTTTGTCAAAGGCCAAGATGCCGATAAAGTGGTTTTCGTGTCTGCTGTAAATGAACAGACTCGCAAAACCAAACCCTTAAAATGATGCCTCACTCCTCAGGAGTATTATCGACGACCTCAACGTTAATCAATTCGCTTGTGCCGTCATCTCCAGCTTCTCTTTCAAAACAGACAACCTCTCCATTTTGGATTGAATCCGTCGCAGCATCAGGACCTTTTGAGTCTCTAAGCGGTTCACTTCTGCAGTCACCGCTGTCTCCATCTCCGCCACTTGGTCTTCGACAGACAGCTCAATGATCGGCTTTTGGAAGCGTAACTTGCGCGCCTCACGGATCCGGGAATATTTGCGATAGGTCAGCTGATGGCTCTCCTCGCTGTAAAAGCCTCGCTCGCCATGCTGCTTGGATAAGTCTCGCCGCGTTTCGATGCGTCGCCTTCTCCCACGTCTCCATCTCAATAAGGTATCTCACTTTCTTCTCGTTTGGAGTGAGATCAAGGAAATTGAAGAAGAGCGACTGAACAAGTGCAACAATCAACACGCCACAGAACATCCCGCCTACTACCGAAAATGTTCGCCCAAGGAACGTCACGGGAAGTAATCGCCTAGTCCAGTCCCGGACTAAAGAGATAAACACAACGCTTAGCCCGCGGCATCTCAATGATAACCTTTCATCAGCACTTACCAAGGTGACAATGGTAAACCAGACAGATTGCCAATAGTTGTCGAAAACTGCTTGGACTGGTCTCTCGAGGATACGCACAATTGCGGCGGTAAGCAGCGTGATCAGCATGACCAGAGGCAGTAAAATATTCAGTGGATGAACTTTGAAGATGGCTTTGAAGTGAAAGAACGGATGCATCGTGTCCACGCCGTTCAATGATCCGACAAGCGATATCCACGGAGAATAAAGAGCCGAGGAGCTACGTACAAACCGCGCCAACAAATACAAACGCAGAATCATGAACACCCCTGTACATTACAATAAAAAAATGGTCAGTGACGCAACACTTCATCTCTTTCCGTCCAAACCTTACCAAATACTTCCACTGGGTAGTGATACACCAGATAGCACAAATCCCCCGCTTGACAGCACTAATGCCGCGTTGCTCTGACTCACACACAGAGTCATTTCCAACTCTTGGTGCTCCGTACAACTGCGAGATCTCCACTTCCCCGCCAGCCCCCGGAGGGATATGAAAGCTACAGACTAACAGCTCCAGCAACAGCAGCACCGGTCTCCACAGAGAATATTTCGCTCGTCTCGATGGTACTGCGAACTGCAGTTGATGCACTTGGGCATCGCAGCGATATCTCAACAGCAGCAGCACATCCAGCAGTACAGTGGACGCTAATACACAACTCTTCAATATCAACACCATCGGGCCTGAATTGATTGATTTTTCCTCGCTGCGCTGCATCACCTCGTTCTCCACAAGCATCAACAAGATGCCCAAGAGCCCCACAGCACACGAACTCAGCTCATAGCGTCGTCGCCGCAGAAATTGCTACAACAGTCAGCCACCAAAGCACGTTATAACATGAAAATATTATAGCGAGGCAATTGCTAGTCTTTACTTTATGCAGGTCGCCCAGGAAATGGAGCTGCGGGTTCTCACCAACGCTCTCAAAGTGCTGCGCCTCGAGCTTCATTTTGGAAAGTGATATTTCGATTGTTTTAGCCAATGAAATGGGGTAGGTACGTTCTAAGCCGTGATGACACGGACGCCGACGGTAGAGACTCGTTCGGCCGACAAAATGTCGGGCTGCGTGATGAACATCATGTTGCGAGGCACGTTCATGGAGCGAGACAGCCACTCGATCATTGCCGGACCGAACTCGCCTTGCACCGACACAAAGTCCACACGGATCTTCGGGTACATGCTGTCGAACAGTGCAGCCATCTCGCGGAACGTGGCGAGCACGGGGGCATCGGCCTCTTCGTCCGAGAACACGTGAACGATACGCAGCGTGTGGGTCTGCTCGTTACGACGCACGTAGATGATGGCCTTGTTGATGATGGTGAGGTCGGGGATCTTGCAGAAGAAGACGATGGGAGCGTTGCGGATGGCCACGATGGTGCGGGCAATGGTGCGGCCACCACGAGCTCCAGTGTGTTCTCTTTCGGGTGTTCCATCGTCGGCCATTCCGATGATCGTCTCCTTGCCAACCGGTGATGGAGCAATTTTCTTGAGCAAGGCGAGAATGCAGCGAAGGATCGTCACGCGCTCGAACATGATGAACATGACCAACATCACGACGATGAAGTACAGCGCAAAGTACATGAGCACGGACGGATCACCAAGCAAGTTGGAGAAAATGGCGACCACCACAAGGAGGAACCCCATCACAACCGTCACCCACGATGCGTGGATATCTCGAGGAATCTCGGAACGCTTGCCCTTGAGCAGCATGCACGCGCATGAGAAGAGACCCATCAAGCCGAGGAACGCGTATGTGTAAACTCCGTTCACGGTGGTGGCATCGGCGTTCAGGATCAACACCAGACTCGATGAGAGCAGGAAGTACAGGATGATGATGTAGTGGTTGGTGCCACGGGTCTTGTTCTTGGTGGCCAGGAACGCAGGCAGGACCCGATCGTTTGCTAGTCGAAGGACGAGACCGCAAATGCCAACGTAGGACGTCAGCACTGCACCGCTGAGCACGATGAACGCGTCGATGCAGATCCAAACCTCGAACCAGTGGCCGAGCGACACCTGAGCGACCTTCGCCAGAAGAGCGTCGGCATGTGCGTAGATACCGTCGTCGCCATCAAGCGGCAGCACCGCAAGAATGCTGATGCCTAATCCGACGTTGAAAAAGGTGACGAGTCCCCACATGTTGCGCAGCGTCTTGCGGAAGACACCAGGAGCCTGCTCCTCGACGTAGTTGGATGATGACTCGAAACCAGTGATACCAAGCATCGACGCACCAAAGCCGAAGAAGATGGACGTGAACACGTTGCCGTCCAGCATGGAGCCGGCAAAGTCCACCTCCGGGAACTTCGAGTGCATGTTGTCTTTGAAAATGTGCGGGTGTCGAACACCGTAAACGATGCTCGACCCGAGCAGAATCAGCAGCACCAAAATGTGGTGGAGGAAGATGCAGGCAGCCACACGGGAGCTCTCGGAAATCCCCATCACCGCCAGCAATGCAAACGCACCGAGCAGAATGATCGTGCAGAGTACAATTGGGATATTGACCTGGTTGTTGAGGTAGCTGACGCCCGACGTGGCCGACACCACTCCCGTCGCGACGTACGAGAGAATGCTCAGACAAGCAGCAAACGCGGCGGTACGCTTCGACGTTGTGTTAAGCAGAGCGTTGTAGGTACCGCCGTTCATCGGGATGGCTGTGACCACTTCCTCATAGATGAACCGGAAGAAGTAGAGCACGGTGGATACCATGATCAATGGAATGGGCATCAATTTGCCTGATTTGGCGGCCACGGACGACGCCGAGTACAGCACACTGGACAGGATATCGTTGCCGCAAATGGCCGTTGCAGGAAGTTCGCCCAGTAGCTTGTGCGGTTTGTCCAAGTCGAGTTGGATCGCTGACAACTCGTCTGGAGGGGCTTGAATGTGCTCCGATGTACCAAAGCCAGGATATTGCCATGTTGGGCCTTTGGGCGCGCTGTCGACCACTTCGATCTCAATTTTACGGCGTCGAAGGTTGCTGGTTGAACTGGTCGAGGACTCGATGACTTGAGGCGTCCCAACCTCCCGGTAGAATGCCGTGGGGATGACGCCAACAGGGCCGAGTCGGATTCTTGCGCCATCGTGAAACTTGGTCCAGTAGCTCGACAAGGAAATGAAAAGTGAACTCCGTGAGCTCCATTGCGATCATCCGAATATTCTTGGAAGACAACCATCTCCACTTGCTTGACAACACCCGGTTCTTGGCAGAGATGTAGCAGGTTGGGATAGTTAAATTTGTTGGCAGCCGTTGTCGTCATGCGGGACAAATCTGCAGTCATAAGAACATGCCACCTGATCACTATATATGCTTTATTTTGCTTCGTCGCATGAATTGACAACGATGTTGTATATACTAGCTGTTCATCAGGTCTGTATTACTGGTATCAAAGCAGCTATAAGTTCGTCCAATATAATTATGCTGTGATCACACGCACGCCTGCCGTTGACACACGTTCGGCCGACAGGAAATCCGGCTGCGTGATGAACATCATGTTACGTGGGACTCCCATTTTCCTCGACAGCCACTCGATCATCGCCGGCCCGAACTCGCCTTGCACCGACACAAAGTCCACTCGGATCTTCGGGTACATGCTGTCGAACAGTGTAGCCATCTCTCGGAAAGCGGAAAACACAGGACCGTCCTCTTCTTCATCCGCGAAAACGTGCACTATGCGCAACGTCTGCGTTTGTTCATTCCGTCGCACGTAGATGATGGCCTTGTTCAGAATCGTTAAGTCCGGGGTCTTACAGAAGAAGACAATCGGGGCACTGCGAATGCTCACAATAGTACGCGCAATGGTATGGCCACCACGTGCACCCGTGTGCTCCACTTCAGCTGAATTGTTGGTCGCAAGTCCAATTGCAGCGGCTTTACCGTACCGCGAAGGCGCCAAGTTCTTTAGAATGGCCAATGTGCACCGCAGAATCGTCACTCTCTCGAACATGACGAACATGACAAGTGCGACAACGATGAAATACAGTGCAAAGTACATGAGCACCGACGGATCACCCAACAGGTTCGCGAAGATGGCGACCACCACGAGTACGAAGCCAACGATCACCACGATCCATGGCGCGTGGACGTCTCGAGGGATTTCAGATCGCTTGCCCTTTAACAGCATGCACGCGCACGAGAAGAGAGCCATCAGACCCAAGAACGCGTACGTGTACACACCATTCACTGTGGTAGCATCAGCGTTCAGGATAACCACGAGACTTGATGATAGCACGAAGTACATACCAATGATGTAGTGGTTGGTTCCGCGAAGCTTGTTGGTCTTGGCGAGGAAAGCTGGTAGCACGCGATCGGTCGAAAGACGACGCACAAGACCGCAAATGCCGACGTAGGAGGTCAAGACTGCGCCGCTGAGCACGACGAATGCGTCGATGCAGATCCAAACTTCAAACCAGTGACCGACAGAGACTTGACCTACTTTTGCTAACAGTGCGCTTGAATTGGCGTAGATGCCGCCACTGCCATCAAGAGGAAGCACCGCCAGAATCGAAGCACCCAGCCCAATGTTGAAGATCGTCACCAGCGCCCACATATTTCTCAATGTCTTGCGGAACACGCCAGGCATTTGTTCCTCGACATAGTTCGAGGACGACTCGAAGCCGGTGATACCCAGCATTGAAGCGCCGAAGCCAAAGAAGATCGCCGTCAGAACGTTGCCATCTAGCATCGAGCCCGCGAAATCCACCTCAGGATAGCCCGTGTGCATGTTCTCGTGAAAGATATGTGGATGTTGGATGCCGTAGACCACACTGGACACGAAGAGGATCGACAGCACCACGATGTGGTGGAGGAAGATCACCACCGCCACTCGAGAGCTCTCTGAGATTCCACTCACTGCCAACAACGCGAACGCACCTAACAGGATGATAGTGCAGCCCACAATTGGGATATTCACTTGGTTGTTCAGGTATCTCACACCGGACGTGGCCGACACTACGCCCGTCGACACGTAGGATAAGATACTCAAGCACGCTGCAAACGCTGCAGTTCTCTTGGACGTGGTGTTCAGCAGGGCGTTGTACGTGCCTCCGTTCATCGGGATAGCAGTCACCACTTCCTCGTAGATGAATCGGAAGAAGAAGAGCACGGTAGATACCATAAGCAGTGGAATGGGCATCAATTTGCCCGACTTGGCAGCCACAGACGACGCCGTGTAGAGCACACTGGACAGGATGTCGTTGCCACAGATGGCAGTGGCCGGCAGCTCGCCCAGCAGCTTCTTAGGTTGGTCTAACTCCTTCTGGATCTCCATTAACTCATTGTGAGGCACCTGCACGTGCTGGGACGAGCCTGAGCCTGGAAACTGCCACGTTGGTCCTCTGCGTGCACCTTCGACGATCTCGATCTCGATCTTTCTGCGGCGCAGGTTCACAGGCCGGGAATTCGTCTCGGAGCTCGACAGCCGTGGAGAAGACGCCTCCATGTAGCTTGTAGAAGGCACTTGCAGGTTACTCGCGTCGTCGGTGGCCATGGCAGCTCTCAACGGTGTTGACTCGACTCGACTTGGACCTCGCAGATCTCGGACTGAGTGGTTCTCGAAAGTCTCGCTTGGTCTCACATTTGGATGGATACACTTCGGATTTTTATGAGACCTGAGTACTGAGGCGGGCGAGGTCTTGCCAATTTCCCGTTGGAATGCTATGATGCGACGCTGATCGAGACCTTGCAGCCCTGTCAACAGAATGTGTAGGAAAGGCACAGCATTTTCAAAGGCAAGCCATTCATAATTACACAGAAGTTACTGCCTAGATTCGTGTTATGCCGTGATCACACGGACGCCGGCGCTCGACACTCGTTCTGCCGAGAGGAAGTCTGGCTGCGTGATGAACATCATGTTGCGAGGCACGTTCATGGAGCGAGACAGCCATTCGATCATCGCTGGACCGAACTCGCCCTGCACCGACACAAAGTCCACACGGATCTTCGGGTACATGCTGTCGAACAGTGCAGCCATCTCGCGGAACGTGGCAAGCACGGGGGCATCGGCCTCTTCGTCCGAGAACACGTGAACGATACGCAGCGTGTGGGTCTGCTCGTTACGACGCACGTAGATGATAGCCTTGTTGATGATGGTGAGGTCGGGGATCTTGCAGAAGAAGACGATGGGGGCGTCGCGGATGGCCACGATGGTGCGGGCAATGGTGCGGCCACCACGAGCCCCAGTGTGCTCAATTTCGTTCGAGCTGTCGTTGGACAGACCGATCGCCGCAGCCTTGCTGTAACGAGACGGCGCCATCTTCTTAAGCATCGCCAAAGTGACTCGCAGAATCGTCACACGCTCGAACATGATGAACATGGCGAACATGACGACAATAAAGTAGATGGCAAAGTACATGAGCACGGATGGGTCACCCAGCAGATTGGCGAAGATGGCAACCACCACCAACACGAAGCCAAAGATGACGGTGGTCCACGGCGCATGAATGTCTCGCGGAATCTCCGAGCGCTTGCCCTTGAGCAGCATGCACGCGCAGGAAAACATCGCCATCAGACCGAGGAACGCGTACGTGTAGACGCCGTTCACAGTCGATGCGTCAGCGTTCAGGATCAGCACAAGACTCGACGCCAGCACGAAGTACAAGCCAATGATGTAGTGGTTGGTGCCGCGAAGTTTGTTGGTCTTGGCGAGGAACGCAGGCAGCACACGGTCCGTCGACAAACGGCGCACGAGACCGCAGATACCGACGTAGGACGTCAGCACTGCACCGCTGAGCACGATGAACGCATCGACGCAGATCCACGCGTTGAACCAGTCGCCAACAGTCACACGACCGACCTCGGCCAGCAGAGCGTCTTCGTGCGAGTAGATGTCGTCCAGAGGCAGCACCGCAAGAATTCCGATACTGAGACCGACGTTGAAGAACGTCACGAGCGCCCACATGTTGCGCAGTGTCTTGCGGAAGACACCAGGAGCCTGCTCCTCGACGTAGTTGGATGACGACTCGAAACCAGTGATACCAAGCATCGACGCACCAAAGCCGAAGAAGATGGACGTGAACACGTTGCCGTCCAGCATGGAGCCGGCAAAGTCCACCTCCGGGAAGCTCGTGTCCATATTATCCTTGAAAATGTGCGTGTGCTGCACTCCATAGACGATGCACGACACCAGCAGGATGAACAGCACTGCGATATGGTGGAGGAAGATGCAGACGGCAACGCGGGAGCTCTCAGTGATGCCGATGATGGCCAGCATTGCGAAGGCGCCCAGCAGAATGATGGTGCAGCCCACAATAGGAAGGTCAACTTGGTTGTTCAGATAGCGCACACCCGACGTGGCCGACACTACACCCGTGGCAATGTAGGACAAGATACTGAGACAGGCTGCCACAGCTGCCGTTCTCTTGGACGTGGTGTTCAGCAGGGCGTTGTACGTGCCTCCGTTCATCGGGATTGCCGTCACCACCTCCTCGTAGATGAACCGGAAGAAGTAGAGCACCGTGGACACCATGAGCAGTGGAATGGGCATCAATTTGCCTGATTTGGCGGCCACAGACGACGCCGTGTATAGCACACTGGACAGGATGTCGTTGCCACTGATGGATGTGGCTGGCAGCTCGCCCAGCAGGTGTTTGGGCTGGTCCAGCTCCTCCTGGATGTCGCTCAGCTCGCCTTGCGGCACCTGCACGTGCTGGGACGAGCCCGAGCCCGGGAACTGCCACGTCGGGCCCTTGCGTGCACCTTCGACGATCTCGATCTCGATCTTGCGGCGACGTAGGTTGACAGCACGCGAGCTCGTGGCCGAGCTGGGCATGTGAGGGGACGCCAGCTCCATGTAGGCCGTGGACGGCACCTGCAGGCCGCCCGTGGTTCCGCCTTCACCCGCGCTCGAGACCATTTCGACTTGGACTGGGACTTGAGGACGACGCACTTGACACACTTGACTCGGACGCGACGAAAAGCGGAATGGCTTGGCTGAAACTGACACACCACCACCACTGTTGCCCTGAAGGAAAGGCTCAGGCTCAACGATGTCGCCCCGCCTTGGGTTCACCTCCAGTGGCTGCCAGTCAGGCAGAGGGGCTGGTAGATGGGCGTGTCATCCCTCGTTCGCGACCAAATTCTACAGCACTACATTTAACATTTGTAAGGCGGGTAAGGAGCTCCGCTTTGCTTCCTGCTGCGCCAAAACCGGACGGAGCTGGCTGTCTTTGCGCGCTCCTGGAGCACACGAATTGACTGGCGTCGCATCAACAGGCCGAATCGTCCCCATCCAGCTTTTTGCCATGCGGTAAACCGAGCAACCGGAGCAGGGACGAAGCAGTTGCTTCAGTTCGGCGTGTGCATGCGAGCTCTCCGGAGCTGATGGGGACGACACCCCGTCTGCAGAGTATACTGAGCGCAGGTTATCTGAAAACTGTCCTCCGTCCGGTGGGTTCGGGCCAATTTTGGAGACCGACTATTTTGCCTCGTCACATGCGAAAAAATCCAGCATTGCATGAACTGACCTCGAAGTTGCTGGTCCGAGCGCTGACCTGTTGCCGGCGGCGCACACTCATTTGATGGCGGGGGCAACTGCCCCCTGCACTTTGCTTGTTTGGTTCTGGGGTAGCAGCGTTTCTAGTAAAAATGGTCTCAGCCGTTTCACAGTCTTTTTCCCTGCATGTCAGGGAATCAATATTCTTATGTCGAGGTAATAAACTATAGAAACATTGCATTTGTATCAACATGCTTGTCATTGCCAACACAGCTCATGATCCGAATTATCTCTCTAAAGTCTTGTCGCCGACATGGTGGAGACCAGGCCAAGCAATGTGTGGAGGTCGCCTGAAAGCTGGGCTGTGAGACTGAACTGGATTCCGGCATCTTCCGGTTACCTGAAGATGCAGAAGTGTTCGAGCTCCTGGAGTTCGTGCAGCAACTTTCCACACAGAAACCCTTTGCTGACGCGTTGGCAGCTCGATAGACATGTTGGCCGACCGAGGCGAAATCGTCGTGAATAAGGGATTGTTTCCGCTAGCGCGTGTAGGTGTCATTGCGCTCTAGGAATATATGTACGATGGCGAAGGTATCACCTGTCGTTTGGCGACGCGCGACGGCGAGTTGAAAGCGCCGTCTGCAGGGCAATGCCATTCACAGCGTTCAGCAAAATTTGCCAGCTCTCGGAAGCTCTGCTCACGAAGGAATGACAGGCAAGTCGCTTCTTCCATCCTTCGCTCGCGATTTGAGCTTTGGAGATGATGCGCTCGAAATTAGCAGCATTTCCCGCCAGAAAAATAACATGAATTCACGTTTGCAGATGGCGGATTCGGATCCTCGTTGACTGGAGCGACGTCGGCATCAGGGGATCGGCAATATGGTGGGGAGGGCAGACTTACCCACCCGTCCACAGCGAGGGCGATTCAGAACGGGCGTTGTTCCACATGACATCACCTAGCCGAGCAGGGAGAGAGGGATTGCTAAACTGTAGACTATCCTTAGTTCCTTCAACCTCGAGCCCTGAGGGCTCGGTCCCAGGAGCCCTGAACCATGGTAGAGGCTGTCGGGTGAACTGCGAGGGAATTTAACGCCCTCACTCATCTCATTCTTCCTTTTGCGGAGTGCGTTGCAAGTCCGAGTCAAGTCCTGTCGTCGCTGGTTCGACCGTCGCTATGAGCCTCAACTCCTGGGACAACTACGACGAAGTCATGACTCCGCAAGGGCAGAACAACGGCACGGAAAACCTTCGACGCCGCAAGATCGAAGTGGAAGTGACCGACGCGGCGAGAGGCCCAACGTGGCAGTTCCCACGCGCTGGCACCCAGCAGCACGTGAACGTGCCCGAGTCGGAGCTGGCCGAGATTCAGAACGAGCTGAACGCGCCTCGCCAGTTGCTGTCCGAATGGCCCGCCACCTCCATCAGTGGCAATGACATCCTGGGCAGTGTGCTGTACGCGGCCTCGTCCGTCGTCGCCAAGGCGGGCAAGTTGATGCCGATCCCACTGATGCTTGTGGCCACTGTGCTTTACTTCTTCCGGTTCATCTACGAGGAGGTGGTCACGGCCATTCCCATGAACGGCGGTACCTACAACGCCCTGCTCAACACCACGTCCAAGCGAGCTGCCGCCGTGGCGGCGTGCCTGAGTATTCTCGTACGTGGCCACTGGTGTGGTGTCGGCGTCGTCAGGAGTTCGCTATCTCGCCACCCAGGTGGACATTCCGATCGTTGGTTGCACGATTGCGCTGCTGCTCGCGTTCGCGCTGCTCTCGATTCTGGGCATCAACGACAACTCTCGCGTGGCGTTGGCCATCTTCCTCCACCACATCCTCGTGCTAACCGTGCTGGTGGTGTCGTGTGTGGTGTACGGTGTCCAACACCCTCACATTTTCAAGGACAACATGAAGACGGAATATCCCGAGGTGGACTTTGCGGGTTCCATGCTAAACGGCAACTTCTTCACGGCCATCTTCTTCGGCTTCGGTGCGGCAATGCTTGGTATCACTGGCTTCGAGTCGTCGTCCAACTACGTGGAGGAGCAGGCCCCTGGTGTCTTCCGCAAGACACTGCGCAATATGTGGGCGCTCGTGACGGTCTTCAACGTTTCCCTTGGCGTGGGCATTCTTGCTGTTCTACCGCTTGAAGGCGACAACGGTATCTACGCAGGTGCTGATGCGTTGCTCTCAAAGACTGCGGAGGCTTCGGTGGGGAAGTGGTTCAGCGCGTGGGTCAGTGTGGACGCTTTCATTGTGTTGTCGGGCTCTGTGCTGACGTCGTACGTCGGCATCTGCGGTCTTGTTCGCCGTCTTGCTACGGATCGTGTGCTGCCTAGCTTCCTGGCCAAGACGAACAAGCCCGCGGCACAAACCACTACATCATTGGCGTCTACTTCCTGCTGTCGTCAAGTCTGGTGCTTATTCTGAACGCTGACTCGACCATCATGAACGGCGTCTACACGTACGCGTTCTTGGGTCTGATGGCGCTCTTCGCTTCGGCAGGTATGCTGCTGAAGGCAAAGCGACCGGAGATTCCCCGCGATGTCGCTGCTCCGTGGATCGTGCTTGTCCTCGGCTTGGTCATGGTGTTGATCGCCATCTTGGCCAACCTGCTGGGCGACCCGAAGGTGCTCATGTACTTTGCTCTGTACTTCATCGTTGTGGCGCTGGTGATGTTCGTCATGTTTGAACGTGTGACGATTTTGCGCTGCATCTTGGCGCTCATGAAGACCGCCGCGCCATCCAAGTACGTGAAGGAGGCTGCTGCTCACTACTTCCGCACCCGTGACGCTCCGGAGGTAGAGCACACTGGCGCGCGAGGCGGCCGCACTATTGCACGCGCTATTGTGAGCATCCGTAGTGCCCCGATCATCTTCTTTTGCAAGGCGCCAAACATGACGATCATCAACAAGGTCATCACCTACGTGCGTCGCAACGAGCAGACCCACACGCTGCGCATCGTCCACCTGTTTTCCGACGAAGAAGCCGAAGCGGAGACGCTGAAGACCTTCCGCAACTTGGCCATGCTGTTCGACTGCATGTACCCCAAGATCCGCATCGACTTTGTGTCGGTGCAGGGCGAGTTTGGACCGGCCACGATCGAGTGGTTGTCGAGGAAGATGCAGGTGCCGCGCAACATGATGTTCATCACGCAGCCAGACATGGTGTCGTTCGAGCGCGTGTCGAGCGCGGGTGTGCGTGTCATCACGGCATAGCGTCGGCTTTCATACTCGTACCGTTAAACTCATGAACTCGTTTGTTGCTAACCCCACAATTGTTCACTTCAGCTTTTGCACTGGTACAATCTCCAAACTGTACCACTTTTCATTTCACTTGTCAATCCCGGAGGTGCTGCTGCTGTACGGTCAGTAGGCAATGGCGAAGCGCGTGCTGGGGCCTGAGGTCAAGTCGCTGCAGTATTTCCTCAACCGGTCGGCGGTGCTGGCCCAGTACCGTCAGTTCCTGCGCACAACGAAGCCGCTGGCCGACGACGTTCGGCTGGACGTGCGTCGTCAAGTCCGCGCAGGGTTCGACGCCTGCCGTGGCGAGGAGGACGAGCGTCGCGTGAGTCTGTTGCTGCGGCAATCGCGTGACCAGCTCAAGATGGTCAGCGACCTGGTGGACACGGCGGTGGCGCAGCAGCGCGAGGCACAGAACGAGCGAGACTGGAAGAAGGGCGAGTGGGCAGCAGATACTAAGACCAAGGCGGTGGACACGAAGGAGACGTGGATAGACGATCTGTCCGAGCAAAAGGACGGCAAGGAAGACGTCAAGGGACGGGTGGGCACCGGTTGGCCCTGGAAGAGCGGCCGAGGAACAGACAAACTCGACTTGCAAGGCATCAAGAGGCGGTGAAGCAGCGGAGACAAGTACGTAGAGCGACGGAGTGCATATTAGACAGGAGAAGACGGCTAAGGGAGACCAGCCATAGAGGGTCTACGAGGTGCAGCGGCGGAGGGTCGTACGCAGCCCCAACGGCAGCGGCTCATTTAGCACCTTCCGTCCATATCGGTAACATAAAATGATAGAGAACCTAAGACATGCCATACTGCGACAGATGACAGGATAATGTAATATTGGAGACGAAATGCCATATTCAAGGAGGCGACGACGACACTAGCGGGTGCGTGCATGTGCGTCTACCGTAGCTCTACGTCCGTGGTAACGCTGCCTGTGTCGTGCATTCTTCTGCCTGCACTAGTTCAATCCAAGGGAGAGCATGGCGTCGTCATCACACACCAGCCAGGCTGCGATTCTCAAGGTATGCGTCGTAGAAGTTCCAGTCCAAAAGTCTTTGCCAAAGGTTCTGCTTCTATGATTTCCTTGCTGCAGCACACGAATATCGGTCTCAACAGAACGTTCACGTCGGCGCCAGTGATGGCGACTCTGAACGAGAACTTGTTGCAACGGGTAGGCCTTCCAAAGCAAAGCAAGTCAGGCTGAAAACTCTTTGACACATTTGTTGCCACTGCAGGACGTGTTCGACTACGATTTCAACCATGAGCGCATCTTCCTGGAGATTGCAGAGGCAGAAATTGCCGCCATGCGCAAGGCTGATGAAGAGGACAAGGCTGCAGCTGCAGCTGCGGCGGAGCAGGACGACTCTGACGACGAACTGGCACGGCAGGTAACTTTGCTGGTGGTCTGATGAAGCTTACAACTACACTTACTCACACGACGACTGCTCTGCAGAGCGCCAAGTTGTCTCTGTCAAGCAGCAGGAACAGCAGCAGCGATACCCCGACCAAGCCTCGAAGCACGAGCGAAGAAGACGTCGCAGCTGCCATCTCGGCCTCTCTACGTGAGTACTAAGACGAGGAATCACAATGCAGTTCGTGTTACACTACTGCAGCTATTACCGCACGGGGCTGTCTGGATGCAGGAGGTTGTACGCCAGCCAGTACATTCGTCCATAATCCACGTACAGCTCCTCTCCAGCACTGATGTCTCTCATGGTGACCACGTCGGCCTTGTCCAGCTCCGGACGCTTGTCAAACTGCACATTGAAACCTCCTCGGTGGCCTCTGCAGTCGTTGATGTATCTGGCCAGCACGTCGGGCGAATGCAGCGCGTCCACGTACTTGCCGTCGCCTAGCCTCATGAGGTACGACTTGTCCTGCAGCTTCCAGGCCTGCTGATTGTGATACACCACCCCGTGTACGCACAAACGACGTCTCCCTGTTGGAATTTCTTGGTTGCAAACAGTCCTAGACCTGCGCCTGGGATCCTGGACGTCTTGACTTCCACTCCGTTCTGCATTGGCAACAGCAACAGCACGTGCACTTGGTCAATTAAGATTGTGTACGCTTTGTGTACACCAAGTGACCAGTCCCACTTTGCCGATCGAGCGCCATGACGTCCACCCGCAAGTTCTGCTGCGACGACTTGTTCCGCTTCAACAACGTCAACCTAGACGTGCTCACGGAGACGGTAGGGCCTCGATGCTGTCGGTCGCAAATATGCAGCTCCTTACGTGTCCATGGTGTCGTGCAGTACAACATGTCCTTCTACCTGCAGTACCTGGCCAAGTGGCCGGACTACTTTTAGTGCAGGAAGACCCCAACAACACCATCATGGGCTACAGTAAGTAGAACACTTCCCCTCTGTATCACTGTCACTAAAACACCTCTTTTTGTAGTCATGGGCAAGGCTGAAGGACAAGGCACCAATTGGCACGGCCACGTGACGGCAGTGACGGTTGCACCGGAGTTCCGACGCCTCGGACTGGCCAAGAAGCTCATGGATTACCTGGAGAACGTGTCCGAGGAGCTCTACGACGGCTACTTCGTGGATCTCTTTGTCCGAGTCTCCAATTCCCTAGCCATTGGGATGTACGAGAAATTTGGCTACTCAGTCTATCGACGTGTGCTTGGATACTATTCAAACGCGGACGACGGGGAAGATGCGTTCGGTAAGAGTTTGTGACTGTATGAAGGTACTCTAAGCAGAAGGATAACGGGGTTTTACCTTGTTTGTCGGCAGATATGAGGAAGGCGCTTCCACGAGACGTCCACAAGAAATCCATCGTTCCTTTGCCGCATCCGATCACTCCAGATCAACTCTAAGATGTGAGCCAAGACATCGACGTTTTTCAAGGTACGCGTAGATATTGACAAGAAGTATAACATTGGTTGATCATCCTCTTTTGCTCGGAAGGGGCAGCACCAGCGACGTGGTGTGATAAGTGTTAACGTACACAACGCGACTATACGGGACGCATATCCGTGACTCAAATTTGCTCGTGGGTCTTGATCGTCACTGGTGTTGCGGATTCTGCTTTGTGAGTGGGTTGCTTGGTCGGGTGAAGAGGAAGACCACTAGGTCGCTGTACTCGAGGGACAGTGGCAAGAGGTTGCAGCTTTCGTCGCGTCTTATCAGTCCCGACGATCAGCACTTCATCCTTCTCTTGATCCTCCTGTTCAGCCACCGGTGGTCGATCGCTCACCAGCTTATCTGCACTATTGCCCGATGACTGAGCTAAAGACGCGGACTCGGCAGGACCAGCTGCTCTTGATGCCGTCTCCGGACGAGGAGGAATACTCTGACTATGGATGCGACCACTTCTTCGGATGCGAGCTCGCTTGAGCTCTTCCTTGTCCTTCGTCACATCCCACAGCGATCCGCTCCTCACGTTGCCGAGAATTTGTCGGATCGCGTCGTACAGATATCGTCCGTTGGCTTTGAGGATCGCGTCCTGGAACCATTCGGACTGCACTCGCCCGACGATCTGCCTCAAGCGCGCTTCGCGCTCGCTCAATTGATTTGAGCTCTGCAGTTCGATTTGCATGGTGCCTGCGTGATTCAATATCTCGCGTAGTAGAACGTTGCCGACGCGTCGTTCCTGCGGGAGACGTTCATTGATCCGGACGACAAACTCCATACTGACGTGACTCTCGTCCAACGCAGCGCTGGGTATTCCGCCCACGGTGTGGCGCCCACGGGAAGGCTGCTTATCGTACGAGTCAACGTGTTTATTCGGAAGTTCGAGCTCGCCATTCCTGTCCTTGGCCACGAGTTCGCTCTCGCCGTATTTTGCGATCGCAGCTGAGACCATGAGCAACTCGAGCAGGTCTTGCGTCGAGTCTTTATTCTTGCGGATGCACCGCAGCACCTTGGGACTCACAATGTAGTTGACCCACGTGTTTAACTGCTCCCGACTGAACTCGCTACGTGCCTGAATCTCGCGGGTCATCTCGAGCTCGTAATTCTTGAAAAACGTGCGGAACCGACCGTACCGGGCTTCGTCAATGTCTCGGATGAGCTTGGCTCGCTGCACGCTGGAGGTGTCGACGTCGTGCAGTGCAAAGTCGATCTTGCCGCCAATTCGGGGACTCGCTTCGCTGATAGACCGCCGCAGTCTCGTCACCTCGTCTTTCGACGCCAACGACGACCGTCGACTCATGGGCATGACCGGTTTCCAGACCACCGGCGCCGGAGTAGATGACCGGGAGGAACTACCGGCCATGGTGTGGCGCCGCTGCTGCTGCGGTCGGACGTCGACATTGTCGTCCTCGTGACTCCCCGACATGATGTCGAATGAAGTCTGTTGGTCGACGCTCTCAATGGCACGCCACCCGGCGGCTGTTTTTTCATCTTATCGCAGCCCTCCCGGCGCCTATCCGCGACGCCAAGTTGGCAATCTGAACTCTGCACGCAGCTGGGTCAGGCACTTCGACATGCGAGCCACAACCATCGTACAGGCAGACGGCAGTCACAGCTTCGGCGCCAGAAGCGGCCTGGACATCCTGTAGAAGCGATGGATTCATTCTGCTCGACTAGAGCTACTGTCGCAGCAAAACGATGGCAGACTCGGAGCCAGCCGACGGCGCGGAGCGATGGAGCTGACCGCCACGGATCAAGGAGAGCGAGTTTCGTTTGTGCCCACCGTGCTCGTCCTGGCAGCGGCTATCACCGGCGGTTGTTTATCGCCAAAGTCTCGACAAGAACACGACAACGTCAGCGCCACCAAGAGAAGAGTGTTGCGTTTTCCAGGAAGCCGATAACCTACGATTTGCGTCGGTGTGTGGGCTCCAGAAGCGACGAACGGGGCGCTGCTTACGATCTCAGCTGATCGGCTCTGAATAATGGTGATCGGGAGTCGTGTAGTCCATGAACTCGACCTGTCCTTCACTGGAGACGCATTCTTCATAGGCGACACGTTCTTGACGACGGCAACGTACTTCACGGGGCACACGTTCGTCAACGGGGTGATTTCTTTCGGTTGTTGCACGTGCGTCGTGGTCTTGGTCATCCTCGCCGACTTCACCGATTTGGCAGTTAGTGGCGCAGGCGGTGGCGACTGAACTTGGCTGGTCTTCTTCTGGCTGCTCTGTTGAGCTGTCTTCTTGTCCGACGGCGCTGCAACAATGCGAACCACCGCAGGTTTTCGCTGTTGCTGCTTCCGTTGGCTTGCCATGCAGACTGGCTGGAAGCGCAGACTGGAGAGCCCGTCCATCTCGCCCAATTTGTACAGGCGGACCAGCTCCCGCTCGCCATACGTGGCAAACGCGGCCGACACGATTAAAAGCGCCGGGAGAGCTTGTCGACTCTCCTTGCGAGACGTGATGCAGGCAATCGTCTTGGCTCCGACCGCACTGCGAATCCAGCCATCCACTTGCTCGCGGTTTGCATCTGTCTTGCAGTTGATGAGGCTTGTTGTAGCAGCATCGTAGTTGGTCATGAAGTCGTGGAACTGCTTGTACAGCTCGAAGTCGTCTTTTCGGAGTTGACGAGCTCGCTGCACACTCCAGACCTTGACGTTATCGAGCGGGTACGCCTGAGCATTGCTGGTGTTATCGTTGTATGTCGGTCGAGATCGAAAAGAGATCACTCAGAAGGAATGAACGGGCTGCTGGAGTAGTCCTGGAGTTTGGCAGGGCTTGTGTCATTGTTGTCAGTAGTGGTCAAACCTTGACTTGTCATCGAGTCCTTCAATGCATTACATGGAGCAGCAAGCGTTTCTCTTTATTCACCGGCAAGAGCGGTATCGTTATCATCATGCTCCAATGGTAATGGGGAAACACGAGAGATCCTTGAGGTCTACAAGCACAATGGTGGACGTCTCCACAAACGACGGCACCGTGATGATTCTCACTTGCTGTCCCTTTGCACCTGCCAACACTTACGTTAGAGCATTCAATGCAAGTACCACAACTGCATATCATGGCTGTACCTTTGACAAGACGCGTGCTGAAGCGTGGCTGGTTCCCAGCAAAGTACACGTGCGGACAGCTCTCGAGAATGAATGGGTCCTCGTTGGCCATGGGGAAGCACGCCAGCAGATCAGGAGCAGTCGGAGCGGCATGACGCCACTCAAGACACCGCTCAAGGTAGTCCAGCGCGCGTTCCTGCTCTTGCTTCTCCTTGTCCTCATCTGTCGCCATGCTGGCATCGCCATCTACATCGTCCTCATCGCTCTTCGGCAATGTGCACTGCAGCATACTCTGGAGCGGTTGGCCTGCGTGTCCAAAGAGCTGAACGCCACCCACCTGCGCTTCGTACGGGTTGGTCACACAGCGGAACGACTTAAAGTGCGAGCTGCGAGGGAACAAACATGGGTGGAAGCTCTGCTGCGGTAGGGTATAATTGCTCGGGTCGGACGCGCCAGGCATCAAGTCCACACACATGGCCGCAGCCAACGTGGACACCAGCTCATCAGCATTCTTCAAGGGCTCTCCATCGAGGGCTAGCTCCTCGGCCGTCTTGCGCGTAATCGTCGGAGCCTGAACATCTCCCTTGGTTGTAGCTGCTAGGACATTGCCCACTACAATTGTACGCACAATCTTCGATACAAACTGCTTCTCGGCGTCGTCTCCAAGTCGTCCAGCGAGGTAGTCCACCAGTAAGTGGTTCCGTAGTGGTTGCACGTCCGAGTTGCGACCCACGCCAAGCCCTGATACTAGCGCTACGTATTCACTCTCACTACGTTCTGGTAGTGGATGCTGCGGTGGGAAGGACGCCGTGTAGATCTGTTCGACGTGAAACTGTCCTCCTCCTCCTGCTGGGGGACGCGTCCACGCACGGCGAGCACTACACCAGTGACCATGCGGGACACGTCAATGTCCCCCACTAGCTCTACTCGTCCACTCTCGTCCTCCAGCAATAGTTCGTCCTCCTTTGTCGCCAGAGGTTTCTGCAATTTCTCAATGGGGGTCACTCCGCCCTCGCTTGTCAACTCCTTGAAGATGTCTGGCTTGTCCACGAGGACCTTGAGCAACGTCCCGATGAGGACGCACTCCTGTCCATCGGGCTTGAGGTCAATCACCTTGGGCAGGATCGGCACGCGACCTTGGCACTGAGTGTCCACCTGGACGGTCACCACATCACGCAGCTGCTGCAACCGACTCACGTAAATGTGCGAGAATTGCTGGTTGTACGACTTCTGCTTGAGCACGAAGCGTTGGTACGTGGGCGTGTACTCAACGGAGCTGCGTGGGATCTACATCATTAGAGAGAAGAGAACGTCGGCTATCAGATGAGGGGTCTAAGAGCGGGATTGGCCGTCTATGAGAGCCGCAAGAGGTCCATGAAGGCCACGGGACACCCCACGTACCATCGCTGTTGGCGCCATTTTTCAATTGTGTAAACGTTGCGTAGATACTGAAAGCAAGTCATTCCATATTCAGTCGATTTTCAACCACGAGCTAGTTGCAGTTGTCGGAGTGTGTCTCTGCCTGGCTGAAAGGGAGCTGCTTGCGGCATTTGCAGCATCGTACCAACAGTGCAGAAGGGTCTGCAGGACTAGCAACTTCCGGAACTGGTTTCGGTTCCTCCGGCTCCGTTCTGGTGCTCTGGTGCACCACTGCATGCACAGCGTGCCAGTCCACACGCACCACCTCCGTCATTCGACTGTTCCACGGGATCATCGATGGCGTTAGACTGCCCGAGTCGAAGAACCCCACGACTTGGGTGGTGGTCTCTTCGTCCTGATCAAACATTGGCACGGCGTTGCATCGACTCTCGACCTCCTCACGCAGCCACTGGAACATCGACTGCTCTGTGAAGTACACACGAAGTTGCACTGGTTTCACTGCATCGTTGTCGTCGTGAGTGACCTGCACGTTGACAAAACAGAACCGAGAGCGGTCGGTGCGGCTTTTCAGCACAGGGCGCAGCAGTTGGCTGGTTGAAGGAGACGCCATGGTCGTTGAAAGCGTCTTCCACAGGTCGATCACGTTCTTATCTTGCGTCAACCAGAGCTCCGTGGAGATACAGCAAGGCCGAGGTGGTGGATCTTATTGTGAAGAATCATCTTGCTGGTGACGTCGAGCGTATTGGGCGGCATCAACTTTGCTGCTTCGACTAGCAACGTCCCAGCAAGAGCAAACTGTTCGGTCGACAAGCGGTGCAAGTCTCCGTAACACGCCAAGGCCAAAGCGAGTTGTGTACGCAATGAGTGCTCCCGAGCGAGTTTAATGGCGTGTTCCAGTTGCGACTGCGCGAGACTCGTCGAACCGACGGTGGTGGTTAGCAAAGCGCGTTGCAGGTTGATGAACCCGCTGACTAGCCACGTCAACGTGTGCAAGTCGGGCTCATCCATCGCACGAGCGAGCTCCATCGCTGAGCCAAGGAGGAAATGACAGTGTGGGTCATCCAACTCGATCTCGCTGGTGAGTTGAAGAGCAAGTAGAACTTTCGCTTCCACTGCTTTACGGAGAGCCGTCCGCCGAAACTCGAACGTCAACTGAGGCTGCTCCGAACTCGTGTATATACTCGATAAACCTTGTACGGTGACGGCGTCGTGTTCTGTTTGGCCGTACAACGCAACATCGAGGTCTTCCGAGTCAATCTCCAGTGCCAACACGACGGCGAGTCGTGATGCTGCTCGTTGGAACTCAAAGACCATTCGAGGCGATCCCAGCTTGTCAGGAATTTCACCACCGCCGCCACCACCACCACCACTTTGAGGAACTTTAACATAACTGTTTGAGATGGGACTGAGGTTGGCAAGATCAGCGTAGTCCAAGTCCAGCGTCACGTGCGGTGCAGATGCAGTCATCAGTGCGTCCAGGAATGCACCTCTACCGGAGTTGTGCTCGAACTCGACCCATAACTTACTGCCGTCCTTCACCACCACCAAGCAATCTTTGGTTCTCGCAGCAAAGCCACTGCTTCTACTAGACTCGCCAGAAGTCGACACCGTTCGAAACGTTAGCTGCACCTGCACAATCATCGCGTAGCTGATAGCCGCCCATTGCTCGAAATCGTCGTACGAAGTCACGTGTGGACATTGGAAATTGCTAGCGAGTCGTTGCTGTGAGCTGCTCTCCAGTGTGAGCTCGTGAGGTGCGACGCAGACGCACGTCCGGACCTGCGGTTGCTTCCGACGGAGAACGAACAGGTGGGCATCGCCCAAAGCGAGCAGCAGGTCCTTGTCTGCTCGATACGGAGCCTTCTTGTTGGTTTTGAAGCAACTCTGTTTGAAATCCTCTTCTTCACTCCATTCATCCACTTCGACGTACAAGCGCGCCAGGACACCGTAGTGACAGACGTTTGAGTTTATCATTTCTTCCTGCTCCGGCAAAAGTGCGTTTTGAACCAGAGGGTCCCCGAAATAGGAAAGGAAAGCTGTTGCATCCACGAGGCAGGAAGTTTGAGCTGACAGTGATCACCTTGCAACCAACAATTTCTACAAAGCAACGTGCTTTGCATAGTGTAACTGCATGGTAGATGCAGAGCTGCACAACGATCATCTTTCTTTATCCCCTCCATATAGCAGAAGAGGAAGGCAAGCCAACCCCAGTTTGACTGCCGCATCGTCCTCGCTTTCCAGTTGGGGGATAAGACTCCAAGACGTTTTAACGGCTTCGGTCTGATCGACCCGGAGGAGTTGATGATCTCGACGACACTCACTTCCCAATTCACGAGCAAGCCCAAGAGCCCCCAACAATGACGACTGCAGCAGACAAGCAAACACCGACTAAGGCTACTGTCAAGACTGCTAGTGAGTTCACTTCGATCGACATCTTTTCCATCTCGGCAGATGTCTACTCGGATGCTAACAGTGCCCAGGCGTATCCGCTCGACAACGTCAAGGTCTGGAGTGTGCAGCGAGCTCGTCAACTCCGAAAGGACGATTTTGACATGTACAAGCAGTTCCACGACTTCATGACCAACTACGATGTTGCCACAACAAACCTCATCAACTGCAAGACGGATGCAAACCGCGAACAAGTGGATGGCTGGATTCGCAGTGCGGTCGGAGCCAAGACGATTGCCTGCATCACGTCTCGCAAGGAGAGTCAACAAGCTCTCCCGGTGCTATTGATCGTGTCGGCCGCGTTTGCCAAGTATGGCGAGCGGGAGCTGGTCCGCCTGTACAAGTTGGGCAAGATGGACGGGCTCTCCAGTCTGCGTTTCCAGCCAGCCTACATTGCGAGCCACCAAAAGCAACTGCAACAGAAGCAGTTAGAGGTGAGTAAGTCCAAGGCAGCTCAGGTGGTGACCCCACCGCCTGCACCAATGACTGCAAAGTCAACGAAGAGTGTCAAGTTGACCAAGATGACAATTCAGAAACAATCGCCTGTCAAGAGCTCGCCTGTCGACAAGAAGGCGAACATGAAGAACGGAGCTACCGAGAAAGCTGCTTCGCCAGTGAAGCTGGTTTCTCTTCGGATGACCAAGAATTAACCCGCTGGTGTCGTCGGCAGTGCTGCTGGACGAGCAAACGTCTCGGGTGCAACCAAGGCTTAAGAACTAGCCAAAACTGAGCGCACTTCCAGCACAAATGAATAAATGGAATATGCATGAAGATAACTTTCACTTCAACTTGTCCTGTTCTTGTCTTTTCAAACGTGGGGTCAGGATCTTCCGGTCGTCACTTGACAATTGAGACCATGCCAACCCCGAGGAGCTTCTTGCGGTCGAACGTGTCTCGCCCGAGGACCTGGCGGGTCTTCTACGAGCCAACGCCGAGGAGACGGTGGTGGTGGATGTCCGCGACGAGGACTATGAGCTAAAGGGCCATATCGTCGACGCCCAACACCTGCCCAAGGAGAACTTCGCTGAGGACGCGGACGTTGATGCGCTTGTGGCCAAGTTCGGCAATAGGACGGACGTTGTTTTTCACTGTGGAAGGAGCAACACCAGAGGACCGACCTGTGCGCTACGTTTCATGGAGCGGGCCGAAGCACTTGGAGCGAAAGCCCACGTCCGAGTCCTCGCAGGCGGCTTCAACGGTTTCGCCGAGGTGCGTTCGGACAGGAGAAATTCACAAGAGATCTAATGGGCTAACAAGCGGTGTGTCGCTATGCAGAAGTTTGCTGATGCAGAAGACCTCGTGACACCTCCAGTGGAGCTGGCTGAGTAGGTGTTGAAAAGCACAACAACTGGTACTGGTACATGCAATAAGCGCTAAATTTGCCAGTCGGCCTTGCCACCTTCGCATTCCTAGACGTCTTACCGGTGCCGAGACACCTTATCCGCTGGCGTTATCTTGGAGTTCTTACAGCCATCCCATGGTCAGATACCGCGACATCCTCGGCACCAATACCCTCGAACAGGGACCAAGTTCAGGATAACAAACGTCTCTCACTTTGCAAGCCACCACCTCCCAAACAACCACCACCACCAACCTTTCCGAGAGCCTCCGCTCATCGCCAAGTCTCACAATGACCAAGGCAGCTAACGCTTCGAAGACCACTACGAACGTAAACAACGCCAACGTGTCGGTCAAGCTGACCACAGCGAATGCCAAGACAACGCCCACCAAGACAACCACCGCAACAAAGACCACCGCCAAGGCTGCCACGACCGCGCCTAAGACCAAGTCCTTCGCCCTGACCGACGTGACCGTGGCCAGTGTGCAACTAGCCCGTCAGCTCCGTAAGAGTGACCCCGACCGGTTCACCAAGTTCCGCAACTACTTCGTCGTGTCGGACGCCACCACCGCTGCCCAGGTCAACACCAAGAACCTCAACCCGGAGGTGCTCGCTTGCATTCAGGAGGTCCAACTGAACCAGCAGGATGTCATCGCTCTAATCACCGTGTCGGCTGCGATCGCCAAGTACGGCGAGCAGGAATTGGTCCGCAGAGATACTCTCGGCGAGATGGATAACGTGGTCGGCTCGCGCTTCGGCACGAATGGACTTCGTTCCAAGATGCAGATAGAGCACTCAGTCGGTGCGAGCTTCGTGCTGCGAATGGTGTTGGGTCTGGCACCGGAAAAGCGTGCGGGGTGCCTGCGACTCCAGGATATTGTGGCCGTGGACAGCAACTCGCGTCTGGTGCTGACGCTGTCCAACAAGGGTCTGAAGCCCGTCATCACCACCGGTGGCAAGGTGACAGACAAGGTCACTCGTGACCGTCTTCTGCGTATCACCAAACAGGCCCAGTCGACCAAGTTCCAGGACGCCATGCTGCAGGTGGGTGGCCAGTACATCTACGACGCGATCCGCACGCTGATGAAGAAGGCCGATGCGTCGGTCTGGGATGCCAACAAGGACAGGTCGGCTCTGCAGACCAAGAACATCCGTCCTCGTTCAAACAGTGGCAACACCAAGATGGACTCGCCGCGTAAACAGCTGCAGTCGGTGAAGAAAGTTGGCACACCGAACAAGCAGGAAGTGAAGAAGCACCTTCCGGTCGAGGTGAAGACGTCGGTGGTTCCTCCTCCGGCCCCCACCACCGTCAAGAACTCGTCGCCCGTGAAGAATGCTGCTCCGGTGAAAATGCGTTGACCGCGAAGAACACCGCTCCAGTCAAGAATGTTTCTCTGGTGAAAGGCATGACGACACCCGTGAAGCAGCCCCGGCCGACTGCGGTGGTGAAGGGAACGCCGTCGATTACTTCAGGCAGCCGCACTACCAAATCTCGCACCACCGCCTAAATCTTCTTGCAGATGAAGCGAGGCACCAACTCGTTTTATCAAGAGTGCTAAGGAACACAAAACTAATCGGATTAAGCTCTTTACCCCTTATATGTGAATGACAAGACTTATGAGGAAGCAGGCTCAGCCTCTTGGGCCTCTTTGTCGTCGCCCTTGTTCAGGCGAGGAATCATACCGAGCTGCATGCGGTTCATCACGATCACGTAGAAGAAGATGTTGACGATCATGACGCCGCCCAGCGTGAAAAACATGTACTCGATGTGGCCGTCGTTCAAGTTGGTCGGAATGTACTTGCCGAACAGCAGCACAATGATAGACAGCAGCGTACTGCCCATCGAGTTGACGAAGAAGCCGAGAGCGATGGACGTGCTGCGCATGCTCTGCGGCACTTCCGAGTAGTTGATGTCGTACGACGGGATGGCGATGAACACGCCAGCGAGCGCCACGAGCAGGTACTGCGGGATGGCCGTCCACCACGGAATGTCGCTCATGGCGAGCTTGCTGTCGTCGTTGATCACGTACTGCGTCACTCCGCTCTCGTCCTCGTACGTAAGTAGCGGACGACTACGTCGAATCGTCTCGTACGCGCCGGTCCAGAACATGGCGATCACGGCGATGCAGTAGCCCACCAGCACCTTGCCGTAGTTGCTCGGCGGCTTACCCGCGTATTTTGGTACAGCGGATAGATGACTTTCTCGGTGAGAGGCACGAAGACCAGCACGCCAATGGGGTTGAACATTTGCACGGTGGGGCCAGGCATCTGACTGGAGAATGGCCCGCTGCCGAGTCGCGTGTCGGTCTGCTCCACGATGGACTGGTTGTTGCCGCGTTGGTTCTGGCACACCCACCAGAACACGTTGAAGGCGTTGAACGGCAGGATGCGAATGACGCGCTTGACGCCGTCGACAAGGTCCGGGTCGAACCGACCGCCCATTGTGTCCTTGGCGCTCTCCATGAAGCTCGAGCTGCGACCGAAGTACACCCACAGCACCGTCGCGATAACGATCATGACGCCGCACGCGTACGAAATGTTGTGGCCCACTTCTCCCTGGTCCGACAGCACGGACGCAAGGATGTTGAGCAGGAAGGCGGTGATGTACAGGATCGTGCCGAGCACGACCATCTGCGCGCTGAAGTTCTTCTTGGCGTGGTCGGACACGATCTTGATGACCAATGCGATCGACTCTTTGGTAGGAGGGACGTTCACGTAGCGCTTGCGAGAGACCCAGAGCAATCCCAGGAAGATCAGCAGCATGACGAAGCCCACGAGGTAGACCGTGACGTATCCATAGTCGGCCGGGATGGCGCCGAAGCCGTGGAGCGACACCGACGGGAACACTGCGTAACCGATGAACGCGCCGATGTTGGCCGTCCAGTACTGGATGCCGAAAAAGAGGGCCTTCTCGGTCGGAGGTGCCGACGGTGAGAACTGGTCGCCTCCGTACGAGATCACGAGCGACCGGAGGCAGATCTGCGAGACTGCAACGCCGAGAAACAGACCGACGTTGAAAATGACTTTACTGACCACGAGGTGGTGGTTGACGATGGCGGGCAGTGCCGCGACGACGAGGAAGAGTAGCCCCACCGAGTCGAGTGTCGCGGCGGACAACAGCGTCTTGAACTTGCCGAGTCGCTCGTCGGAGATGTAGCCGGCCACGATGCACATGAACTGGCTGAACGAGTCGAACGTGAGCTTCATGGAGGTGGAGCCCTTGTTGGACCACCCTAGTTTGGTGAAGAAGTTCTTGAGCGACTGCCCGATGGCGAAGCTCGTCACCTCCTCACACGCCGTGAGGACAAGCAGAAAGATGCACACATGCTTGAGCACGTTCTGGGCGTATTTGGCGGGGCGTTCGTCCCAGAGCTTGGTGTTGACGTAGCCGGTGACGGACGGCGTCAGTTGGGGGTGAGCACCGGCGACGGTGCAGATTTGCTGGCCATCTGCGCGAACGGAGGCGAGTTTGAAAGTGAACTACCGAGACAGATTGGTCGGGGCGAACGCTTGATCGAAACGACATGCCCAGTCGAGGGCTCCCGCTCGGCTGTCGTGACAGCTTTGACAGCTCTCCGACTACCCCGAACCGGACAAACCAGCCGATTGTCGGGGCCCACCTCACGAAAGCTGAAGTGTAGGCCGCGATTGGCGGTGTCATTGGCCAGACCTAGGCCAATTAGGACTGGCACCACGACGAACGAGGGCTTTTTGTCGTTGCTCTTCTCCGTGGGGCAGCACCGGCGGCAATGTATCAGTGCAGCAGGGACCGCGGAAGCGGAAGACGAGTCTCTATGAAGCACAACGCTAGGCTTTGACCCCAGCTGAAGCTTTCGTTTCCGACGGCACCGCGTGACGAAAGCGTCAACGACTTGAAGGCGGTTGCAACACGGAAACCGAATTGTCATTATGATGCACGACGGGCGACTACAAAAGTTTTTGCTAGCTGTGCCAGAACACTAGTTCGACGATCTGGTAGCAGCAAAAGCAACGTCCTTGGATCTTTTACTGCATCTGACAACAACGTCTTCGAAGGTGAAAGCTACGCAGCCGGCGTCACGGACGTAGCGCGAGAAGCTCTGACCCGGGTGATCGTCGTGGTCGTGTACGGGAAGCGCTACGAAAACACCCTTGCATGCGTCAAAGCCCAGCAGCAGCATGTTAACTGCGCTCCTCGCTCAGCGATGTCGCGACCATCGAGATGCTTCAACTTGCACTGGGAACGCGTCCGAGATCGCGGCAGCGATTCGCTCGCGGTCGTTCCCGTCATTGCACCGGCCGAGCCAATCACGCCGGTCAAGACACCGGATGCACATTTAACAGCACCGACGACACGGTCTCCGCTATCGCCCGTGCGGTCGATTGGCCTGGAGCAAGATCCAATCAACCACACCGCCACCACCACTGTCATCTCACGCGAAGAGCGCCAGGAAAGTGATATTCGCGTCGTGCGATGTGCAGCGGCGATGCTTCGGAGCCTTGCACAACGATGATATTCTTTCGGTGACGGCATTTCGGACGCGTCTTCTTCATCTTTTCGCGTCCCCCAAACAAGATCGCGGATCTCACTTTGCGATTCTCCACATCACCGGACTACCGTCGCCATGGCCCCCAACACCAGAACGCCGACAAGGCCAAGACGTCGTCGACCACGGACGCCGCTGCCACCAGGCCGGCGGCGGTCAAGAACGCGCTGCTGCAGGACCCGGTCAAGCACTCCGAGTTCGAGCACCCGGAGCTGCTGAGCGTGTACCCGGAGACCAAGTACGACCCCATCCCAGTCCTCGACGTTGGCGAAGACCGAGCACTCAAGGCCGACCGCACTTTCAAAACCTGCTGGCCAACGCTGAAGTGAAGCACCTGGCGCCAAAGATTGGCACCGAGCTGTCCGGTCTCCAACTGCACGAACTCACCAACGCCCAACGCGATGAGTTGGCTCTTTTGGTGGCCGAACGCGGCGTCGTCTTCTTCCGCGACCAGGAGATCAACATTGACCAGCAACTGGAGCTGGGGCGCTACTACGGACCCCTGCACATCCACCAGAACTTGGGCCACCCGGAAGGCTACAACGAGGTGCTGGTGGTGGAGAACTCGGTCAAGACGAGCGAGGGCTTCCTCAAGCGCCAAATGTACGACCCGTTCAACGCCTGGCACAGCGACATCTCCAACGAGCGTCAGCCGCCGTCGTACACGAGCTTCAAAGTGCTGACCAACCCCCGGTGGGTGGTGACACGCTCTGGGCGTCTGCATACGAAGCCTATGACCGTCTCACGCCTCCGTTCAAGGAGTTCATTTCCGGATTGACAGCGATCCACACGGGCAAGGTACGTTTGCAGTAGTGCGGTGGTGTTTTCAATAGCTAACGCTGTGCATTATTGCGGACAGCCTCAAGCTGAGGGAGCTGCAGCTCGCGGGCAGGTCATTCGTCGTCCGCCGGTGGAATTTGAGCACCCAGTGGTGCGTACACACCCCGTCACGGGACGTCGCGCTCTCTACGTCAACCCTGCGTTCACGAAGCGCATCGTGCAGCTCTCGGCTGCAGAGTCCGGTACGCAGTTCACGTACTATTCGCCATAACTGTATGTGTGCATCGATCTCTGACACGTTGTGGCATTTTTGCAGACGCGGTGTTGAGACTGCTGTACCAGCACGTGACCGAGGGCCACGAGTTCCAAGTGCGCTACAGCTGGACGAAGAACGCCGTCGCGATTTGGGACAACCGCGCCACGTTCCACTACGCCACGTTCGACTACCTCCCGGGCAACAGACACGCCGTCCGTGTGACTCCGCACGGCGAGATCCCGTACTTCGACCCTGAGCAGCAGCCCAAGTAAAGGGATCGACTGTAGCGTCGGAGTGTATAACCGAGATCGAAAATTGATGTAGTGGTGTCTAGCAGAACGAGGCTATAGGAGGCTGTTGCAGGAGTAAAGCTCAACGCATTCTTTCTCAAAAGTTTTCGCTGATCGGTCTTGGGTCTGTCGACTATCCCAGCGGCCATCTTGCCGACTCTGAACTTGCAGCAAACCGCCGGAAAGCGTCAAAAGGCTTTGCAGCTTTGTCAGTCTTGTTTGTCGTGTTGATTCGCTAGCAGCCGCCCAATCGAAGCGGCTCGGTGCACTTGCACTTGCACTGCTTTTTTCACAGCTGGAATCGACAATGCGCTTTTGGAGTGACGGTTCAAGATGCAGGGCCAATTGGAGGCGCCGGAAAACGACAAGTCACCACCAACTCCAGCAACCCTACATGGCCCACCTCTCCGAGGAATGACCGTGCAAGGCTTCTAGTGCATTCTACTGCTCGATCGCCCAAGTCCTCTCGGTTCACCACTTTCCAATTCACCACCAAGTCCCGATGGCTCCTCAACAACAAGAACTCCAGGTCGTCTCGACCACCACCGTCCCGACGCCGTCCCCTCTGAAGACGGCGACAACTACGTCGACCCCAATTGCAGTGAAGAACGCGCTTCTACAAGAGGTGGAGCACGCCGAGTTCGAGCACCCAGAACTACTGAGCGTGTTCCCCGACGCGACGTCCGAGCCGATCCCAGTCCTGCCCTACGACGACCGCGCACAGTATGCCGACCGAACGTTCAAGAACCTTTTGGCCAACGCTGAAGTCAAGCATCTAGCCACGAAAATCGGCACCGAGCTGTCGGGTATACAACTGCATGAGCTCACGGACGCCCAGCGTGACGAGCTGGCACTTCTGGTGGCCGAACGCGGTGTGGTGTTCTTTCGCGACCAAGAGATCGACATTGACCAACAATTGGAGTTAGGACGCTACTACGGTCCGCTGCACGTGCACCAGAACTTGGGCCACCCAGAGGGTTACCCCGAAGTGCTCGTGGTCGAGAACTCGGTCAAGGACACGGAGAAAATCGTCAAGCGCCAGACGTACGACCCCGACAACGTGTGGCACAGCGACGTGTCGAACGAGCGCCAGCCGCCGTCCTACACGACGTTGAAAGTACTGACTAACCCTGATGTCGGTGGTGATACGCTCTGGGCTTCCGCCTACGAAGCGTACGAGCGGTTGACGCCTCCGTTCAAGAAGTTTATCGAAGGACTGACGGCAATTCACAGCAGCAAGGTACGAACGTTTTTGGTGGTGCTGTGGTGGTGAAAAGACCATTCTCACGGAATTTTTCTTCGCTGTAGGCTCAAGCAGAGCGCGCGACAACGCGTGGACATACAATCCGCCGCCCACCGGTCGAGTTCGAGCACCCGGTGGTGCGCACTCACCCTGTGACCAAGCGCAAGGCTCTCTTTGTGAACCCTGCATTCACGAAGCGCATCGTCCAGCTCTCCGCTGCCGAGTCAGGTATGAATTCGTGCGGTACTGTGGGTTTGAATTCCATCTAACGTTTTGTCATGGTTCGTACAGCTGCGGTGCTCAAGCTCTTGTACAAGCACATTACACAAGGCCACGAGTTCCAAGTGCGCTTCCGCTGGACGAAGAACGCGGTTGCTATCTGGGATAACCGCGTGACAGCCCACTACGCCACTTTCGACTATCTTCCGGGCAACCGTCACGCCGTCCGAGTCACCACTCAAGGAGAATCTCCTTTTATCGATAGCGAAGCCGCATAAAACTTCTTGGTATGCTGAGGCAAACTGCATTCCCTGAATAAATAATGTACTTTTACTTGCGGATTGAATTCAAGCGTATTCTCTGCTCAACGCACTGGAAACTCTACTTTGCAGGAGATTATGTACACAACGAACAAGGCTGGGCATGTCAGAAGCAATTCAATTCTTATTCAGTTCAAGTTCAATTCTACGTCTCCAGCCTTGTAGTCTAACCTGGCTACGGTTGACCTATAGGGCAGTTCCCTTGGATCCGTTCTAGCGGCTTCCCGTCGTAATCGACGGCGTTCCCTTCACCACCGCAGTGTAGTATGTCCCGGGTAGTTGTAGTCTGATGACCAACACAACACACAACAGTGTGGGAGCTACCCCACAACAATATAGCTGAATGTATTGTATGAAAGCTTCCCAAGCACTTGAGGGCTTGGAAGCAAATCGAGAACTGGCGTTGTAGGTCAGCTACAACGCTCAATGCAATCGTAAATGTGCAGTTTGACATACAAACTCCAAGTACAGCAACCGGGTCAGGCACTGGCAGCCTAGCCGGTTGCATCGTATGCAGTTCGTGTCCACAACTGGGAGCTGGTGGACACTTCTGTTATCGAACTCTGGCGCCTGTATAGGTGGAGTCAAGCTGAAACGCCTGGAATCCACTACACGCAGTCGGCCGGGGCTGCTTCACGGGTGTCGTCGTGCCTTTCACCAGAGAAACATTCTTGACTGGAGCGGTGTTCTTCGCGGTCAACGCATTTTCACCGGAGCAGCATTCTTCACGGGCGACGAGTTCTTTACGGTGGCGGGGGCCGGAGGAGGAGCCACCACCGACGTCTTCACTTCGACCGGAAAGTACTTCTTCACCTCCTGCTTGCTCGGTGTGCCAACTTTCTTCACCGACTGCTGCTGTTTGCGCGGCGAGTCCATCTTAGTGTTGCTACTGTTTGAACGAGGACGGATGCTCTTGGTCTGCAGAGCCGACCTGTCCTTGCTGGCATCCCAGACCGACGCATCGGCCTTCTTCACCAGCGTGCGGATCGCGTCGTAGATGTACTGGCCGCCCACCTGCAGCATGGCGTCCTGGAACTTGGTCGACTGGGCCTGTTTGGTGATACGCAGAAGACGGTCACGAGTGACCTTGTCTGTCACCTTGCCACCGGTGGTGGTGACGAGCTTCAGACCCTTGTTGGACAGCGTCAGCACCAGACGCGAGTTGCTGTCCACGGCCACAATATCCTGGAGTCGCTGGCAGTGTTCCGACATTTCCAGAAATTACTGGGCAATGCAAGAGAAGACCAAGCTTTGAAAAAGAAATTACATGCGGAAGGCGTAGTAGTGTTCTGCCATTATCTGGGCATTGATTCCAATGGACACGCGCACCGACCGAACTCCAAGGATTATTTAAACAACATTGCGTTAGTAGATGAGTTAGTGGAGAAGACGTATCGGATGGTGGAAGACTTTTACGAGTACGATGGACGCACGGCGTACGTGTTCACTGCGGACCACGGAATGGGCTTGAAAGGTGCTCACGGTGACGGCGATCCGGCGAATACTCGCACGCCTCTGGTTGTTTGGGGCGCAGGTGTGCAGGGACCAACTGTCGTTAACAGAGAGGAAAAAGGGTTTGATATTGATCTGCCAACACAGTCACGAGCACAGGTACGAGCTCAGTTACAGGCACAGGAAGATCAGGAACAGGCTGCAGTCGGTGAATGGGGAGCGTTGGACAAATTAGTGAGAAAGGATGTGATGCAGGCAGATGTGGCCCCACTTATCAACGCGCTGTTGGGGTTACCTTACCCACGTAATTCCGTTGGCGTACTGCCGTTTTCGTACCTTGCGAAAGGAGCGTACCGTGCAAATGCGGTGCGGTCCAATGCACAGCAGTTATACCTTCACGCTTTACGGAAGGAGCAGGAGAAGCGATCGCGTACGCTGCTGCGATTTGTTCCGTACGGTCCATTCCGTGACCGAGTCCCTGAGCTCTCCGGGAGCTTGCAAATGCTTACGAAGCGGCTATTCAAAATGATGAAACATTCAACAGCTACGGACGTGTGGAAGTGCTGAGTCAGGAGCTGATTGAAATCTGTCTGGCCACACTAGAGTATTTCCAGAGATACGACTGGTTCTTCTTGTTCAGTATCGTTGTGTTGGGTTATATTGGGTGGATGGTTGTCGTTGGTGTGGCGTATCTACATCCCAGAGACTTTAGTGTAGCTTGGTTACTCGGAGTGCATGGCAAGCAGCTGGATATAAAGCTGTGTACTACGATATTTGCGGTTTTTATCTATCTGGCGCTTGAAGGATCCCCCACAACGTACTATTTGTACGTCTTGTTCCCACTACTTTTTGGCATCTTTACCTGGAACCACAGAGACTTGATCCGTGACGCATGGACTTTTAATGCAGACAATAACCGTGCTACAACTGGGTGGAAGTGGTGGGCAGAACGCATTTTGATTGTCATGTGTTTGGAGCTTGTCGTCATGGGCTACGAACGTCGAGAGATCTTTGGAGTACTTTTCTCGTTGTTAGCGCTGTGGCCACTGGTCGGCAGATCTGCGAGCAATGATCAAAATGAAAGTGAAGATGCTCGTTGGTCTGGGAAATTCCCATCACCAAGTCGGTGTTGGTCGGTTAGTTGTTTGCTCATCTCAGTGTTCCCGTGTTTACCAGCTGAGTACGGCGAGCACACGGCACTGGTGAATATTGGGGCTCTTCTAACCTTGTTATTTGCTGGTGTTGTGTCGAGTTTGACCACCTCCAACCAGCAAAACATTTGGACAAACCCGTCTTTCATCATAAGCACAGCACCATTGGTACTATCGATTGCTACGCTTCATGGTACGATGCAGTACTCGGACGGAGAGCGTAGCAAGCCACCCTTCTTGCTCACAGCTGCCAACTGGGTGTTGTCTGCTTTCCCGATCGTCGGGCTACTCATGAAACTGACAAAGCGTTCGTCCAAGCCTTCGATTGCCTTAGAAGTCGGGACTGGCTGTCGTGATCCGCTACTACTACAAGCAGAAGTAGAACAATTTGTAGTGCGGATTGTCGATGTGCTGTTGGCGTTCGCTCCATCGTTCACTCTACTCAGTATCGCCTACGAGGTGCTATTCTACGTGGTGCTATTCTACGTGGTGCTTTGTGGTGTTCTCGTCAGTTGGCTGCTGCTGGAAGCTGAAGCTTCGTCTGGATCGTCCCCATCGATATGGCGCGAGGTTCAACGTGCATTTGTCTTCTTGCTGCTCGTCAACATCGCGTTCTTCGGTACGGGCAACGTGGCAAGTATGAGTAGCTTTGAAATTTCGTCGACATACCGCTTTGTCACTGTATTGCTCCGTTCGCGATGGGAGCGCTACTGGTTGGGAAGATTCTGATTCCATTCGTGGTGGTAGCTTGTACGTTTCACCTCATTCTGCTGCTGCCATCAGCGGAAATTTCGACGTCACAGAAGCCACGTCTGCCAGCTACGCGCTACTTCCTGCTGCTGGTGGCGATGTCGGACGTCCTCGCGCTCCATTTCCTCTTCTTCGTCAAGAACGAAGGCAGCTGGAAGGAGATTGGCAACTCCATCTCAATGTTCGGAATCGAATTGTGTAAAAGCAGCAAAAGTGGAGATGCTGACCATGCGTCAGCCATGCGAGGAGCTTATAACTGCGCCCTCAAAATCATGTGGAGGTAGTTGCGGGAGTTTTGAGGCCGACGTTATCAACGTACGCCACGATGATCGTCGTGTCATCGATGACCTGCTCCTCCTTCATCCAGCGGCGGTTGGCCTCCATAATCAGCAGATCGACTGCCACTTTGGGATCTTGCTGGCCCATGGCGATCTCCATGCACTCTTCGTTCGACATGAACTCCCACAGACCGTCAGTAGCGACGATCAAGCAGCGGTCGTTCTCATCCAACCACCGAGAAGTAAACTCAGGCTCGGACAGCACACCAGCAGTGTGGGCGACAGCATCACCCAGCGATCTCGACATGGCCAGACCTGGGACGTCCATGTGGCCAAGCCACACACGCGGAGGGCCGTCAATACCATCGTCGTACTCCACAGCGAACACGCGACCACCACTGGCAATAATACGAGCCTTCTCATCCGGACGGTCGGGCTTGTGGTCGACCGACAGCTCTTTGCAATCCATCGCCTCGGGGCCTGCAGCTCCCAATTTCTTGACAAATCCACGGGTAATGCGAGAGTCGCCGACATTGCCCACCACCACGAGGTTATCTCTCACAACCGACACCACTGCGGTGGTTCCGCTGAACTCCGTGTCGATACTCGGGTCTCGTAGCACCATCTGCTCGACGGATCGAATCGTTTCCGCGATGGCCGTCTTGATGCCGTCCACATCTTGAGCAATCGCTTCCTTACGAGCGAAGTTTGCGTTGGCGAACAATTCCGTTGCAAACTTGTCGCGAATGGCTCCAGACACGCCGTCACCAGCTTCACCGTGGCCGTCGAACACACAGAGCAGCAGAGACTGAGTGGTCTGGTCATATTTGATGACCATGGCGTCCTGGTTCTTCTTGCGGGGATTATACGGCGCGTATCCTTTCTTCGAGAGACCGGCAAAGGCCACCACGGCACAAGTGCCGTCCGCCAAGACGTGCGCACTGCTGTCGACGTCTTCCATAGTGGCAGCAGCCATTCCGTCGACCAATTTGTTGTCGCTAACAACCGACAATCGACGATGTTGCAGACCCAGCGAGTGGTCCCCGCCAGTCTGCGCCAACGGGATCTTGCCCGGTCGTGATCCATTCAATCCTGACGCCCATGCTTTCCTGTCGCCATTGCCATACGAGCGTCACACTGAAATTCCTGAATGGCAGCCGCACAGTTGTGGCGGCATCCTGGTCGGTCCCTCCACTTTGGGCCCATTTCGGGCCCATTTCGGATCTAATGTGCGCTTGGGATTTCGACGTGCAGGGATGCTCGAGGCACTTACCCCGAACTACAAGGCCGGTGGTCGACCTCGCACCATCCGAATCCTGGTCAGACCCTCCACCTTCCGGCCCAAGACACGCGAAGCATGTGGGCACACGGATTGTGTAGACCCCCCAAAAAAAATAAAAATACCGGTATCAGATCGCTGCCCTGGTGCCTAACATATGTGGTTCACGTAAAGTTGTGTACAGATACCGATATTTGCACATCAATCAGCATCAAAAATGGTTGTAACGACAGTTCTAAAGAACTGCGAAATGTGCTTCGGAGACTTCGTCCGGAATGCCAGGATATCGAAATGGTAGAACACTGTTTTTTTCACGTGCCCGTCATTAGAACCAATGTGGAGCGAACTATGGAGCCGGTGGTCGACGTTCTTTTGCGTCGATCGAAGCTGGAGGTTGCTACTCTTCCCAAGATTGCAAGACCTCCGTAGGAACAGGAGAAGTGAGCACAAACAACTGATACTTCTAAGGAGGATCTACACAGCGATAGTGTTTCACGCAACATGGCGGCTCAGGAACGACATTCATTGCCAGGAAACGACAGCTGAAGTGCCGAATATTCTCAATCTGCTGAACTCGTTCAAGATGCACTACCAATTCCTCTACCAACACACACATGAGCTTCATTGCAACCGCGCTACTGTGGTTTGCGTGCTGCAAAAACTTGGTTTTGATCCGCCAGAAATCAATACCCCGGAACCGATGCACCACATGTGGACGACACGAACGTAACTCTCACGGATAGATAGCTTATCACCTTCAGACGAGAAATCCGCTAAACAGTTAATCAATTCAATTTCCTTCCTTACTGGTCAGGCTAGTGAAGATTCAAAGCTTGGCGTCGTGGAAGTGTTTGATTTTGATGAAGCGGTACATGGAGCCGATGTGTTCGGCGATGATGTTTAACCAGACAACCTTCTGAAGACTTGGTTTAATTGAATGACGTATTCTCAAAACGGGGCACGCGTACTTTTAGTGGGCAGCACGGGCGGTATGACGGCTGAAGATGTGAAGGGCGTTCTGTTTATTCTGCCGTCAGAACAGGACTCCACCTTCTCACCACGAACGACGCGGTAATTTATACACGGCTGCAACAGACTGCATAGCCAACAGACGAAAACTTATTTTACAGACTCGATTGCAATACGTCGTATGCCGTATGCGCTTATTTTGACCGTCGTACCAGCCAAAGTCAATATCTCTGGCGGAGAAACATATTTCACACAAAACAAGGTGCTGCAGAGGCAAACAACATTTGAAAGCGCTTCTCCACCTCTCTGGAATGAAAATATTCTGAAATGTCAAGTCAGAGGTGTCGAACCTGACACATCCCGAATCCAGGCACGTGTTGCATCCACTCTTTTCGTCTTCACTGAAAGTTCGAATGGAGAAGATCGGACCACTAAAAGTCAAAGGCCAGAACGCAGAACGGGGGCGCAATCGCCACCGATGCCCCATTGATTTCCTTTCACCACAGTATTCCTTCAATCGTAGCTAACCACATAATCCTTCTGGGTGCTCGGTCGGTTCCGAAATTGCATCCATCGAAAGTTCAAACAGACACGCGTTTTCAGTTGGAACATGGTATTGTTTTTTTAACCAGCAAGGAAGTACTTGTGTTGCATGTTCCCTAGCACGCTTCTTAAGCCCGGAGATCGCTACGCCTTCTTATTGTTGGCAACCGCGTGCATCTTACGGTACATCTGCACGAATGAGTTACTGGAGTCGTAGATGTTGTGGCCCTGCTCATTGGTAAACAAAGGCTTGACGCCCATTCTGGCGAGATACGTGTCTTCATCTTCACCCTTCTTGATGGCCTTGAGCGTATCGCGCTCCAGGTAGGGTTTTAATAATTTCGCCTTGACGTTTGAGAGTTTCTCTTTGACGTTTATCTTAGTCGCTTGATACTTGCCCTTCATGCCGTTCAAAATGCCGGAGGCCCCTCTTCGCTGTCGTCGTCGCCAGCGACTCGAAGCGAGCGTTGATCGGTACTTCCGGCGAAGGCCGTGGCGAAGAGCACGACCATGGCAATGGTCAGCAGGTGGAACGCGCGCATGGGTCTTGAGATGTAGTAGTAGTAGTCCGCGGCGGTGGCTGGTGAATTGAAGAGTGAGGTCTTCTACCAACGCCGAATGCAGAGACTTTCGACGGCAGATCAATCCTGTTCAGAGACAGCTGATCTCGTGGCAAGCTGCGTGCACCGAACAGGATCTGCCACGGAAAGAGAGAAATGCCAGCGAGAGTACTCGAAAGCAACTTCATCCGAGCGCGTGCAACCTGTAGGCATCGCGAATGATGCTGCGCTTCGTAGCGAATTCCAATGGCCAAGACCCGACGAAAGTATGCATTGACGAGCTCTCAATCCATGGAGAGAGCTCTACACTACAGTAATGTGTTTATGATGCGGCATCATTGATGCCCCAATGTTATCACTCGACTACAGGACCATACTCACAAAATGTGGGCCCAAGTCAGCGCTGACTTGAGCTAAACCCCAGCAGCTGGCACCAGCAACAGGATGTCCCTGTTCTGAATACATTTACGTACAGTATAACGCCGGGTCCGTTTACGTCAGCCACCAAAGGGACCTACATATAATCAAAGTCTTCAGGTGCCTTCTGATCCTCCGTATATTCATTCCGGGATTTGAATCGTTCACTCAACTTTTGTGATGTCCGTCATTGGGAACTCACGCCACAGAACCGCGCTACGTTTTCGGTTTTCTGCTCCAGGTCTGACACCAGCTATGCATACAAGCGAGCAGATCTCATTGGTCTCCTCCTTCTTTACCAATGTCCACGCCGCAAAACTCCGTTTAAATAAAATGCCTGGAAGTTTTGTCCATGAATTCCACCACGGCCAAAAGATGTAACCCTTCTAGCCCCAAAATATACAGAATGAAGCTCCATACTTTGGCAGCCGCCGTGGAAGCCACCCCGTGGCTGCTGACTGCCTAGCACTTCGTGCGCTAGCACCTCCGCTTCCATCGCTCAGTTCGCCATTTGCTCGCTCAAACCTAAGCTCTGAGCTCCGAGCTCCAGCGCAATGCACGACGTGTGCATCTGGCGACGAACACCACCGAAGGGCATGCTGCCAGTGGTCCCCTCGAGCCCGTGCGTGAGGCGGGACCTTGCGTATCGAAGCCCCGTGGCTTCCCCAGTGTCGTTCCAAGCTCAAGCAACCCCTCTCAACTCCCAAGGCAGGAAAAAAATCAAGCACAAGCGTCATCGCGACGGCGTACCAGCTGTAGAAACAGTTAACTTATGGTACAGCCGTCATGACGAAGGCTTTTCCTCCGGCGTGGCGGATAGCGAGGGTAAAGGGGTTAATACTTCCCTCATCTTTATTGTTGCGTAGGTCTGTAGAGATGGATCGAAAGATGCCAGGAAGAAGAAAGCCGTTGATTAACTGGTATCCGCTGGCCAGGAAGACGTCTAGCGCTTCAGCATAGGATTTTGAAAAGATATGTTTTTCAAAAATTAAAATTTCATCAATTTAGCTTTTTAGCATGGTGGTCAGTGGCTTGGCTCGCCTGCTGATCCTGGGCGTGCTGTTCCACGCGCTGTATGTACTGAGCATCTTCGACATCTACTTCACGTCCCCCGTGGTGCTGCACGTCGAGAGCGTGGCGTACACGGACTCTCCGCCAGCCAAGCGCGTCGTCGTCTTTGTGGCCGACGGCTGCCGCGCAGACAAGTTCTTCGAGGCCAATGTCTCTTCTTTAAATGATCAACTTCGGGTTTCCTTCCTAAGGGACATACTGAAAACCAAAGGAAGTTGGGGCGTATCCCATACTCGAGTCCCTACAGAAAGCAGACCGGGCCACGTGGCGCTGTTTGCAGGCATGTACGAAGACGTGAGTGCAGTGACCAAGGGCTGGGCCGACAACCCCGTCGACTTTGACTCGGTGTTTAATCAGAGCAGCAGCAGTTTCTTATCTGGCAGTCCAGACATCGTCCCCATGTTTGCCAGACATGTCCCCCATGCTAAAGAGGAACACTATTCCCACGAAGAAGAAGACTTTGCCAAGGGAGACTCGTCCGAATTGGACGTCTGGGTGTTCCGACATTTCCAGAAATTACTGGGCAATGCAAGAGAAGACCAAGCTTTGAGTAAGAAATTACAAGCGGAAGGCGTAGTAGTGTTCTGCCATTATCTGGGCATTGATTCCAATGGACACGCGCACCGACCGAACTCCAAGGATTATTTAAACAACATTGCGTTAGTAGATGAGTTAGTGGAGAAGACGTATCGGATGGTGGAAGACTTTTACGAGTACGATGGACGCACGGCGTACGTGTTCACTGCGGACCACGGAATGGGCTTGAAAGGTGCTCACGGTGACGGCGATCCGGCGAATACTCGCACGCCTCTGGTTGTTTGGGGCGCAGGTGTGCAGGGACCAACTGTCGTTAACAGAGAGGAAAAAGGGTTTGATATTGATCTGCCAACACAGTCACGAGCACAGGTACGAGCTCAGTTACAGGCACAGGAAGAGCAGGAACAGGCTGCAGTCGGTGAATGGGGAGCGTTGGATAAATTAGTGAGAAAGGATGTGATGCAGGCAGATGTGGCCCCACTTATCAGCGCGCTGTTGAGGTTACCTTACCCACGTAATTCCGTTGGCGTACTGCCGTTTTCGTACCTTGCGAAAGGAGCGTACCGTGCAAATGCGGTGCGGTCCAATGCACAGCAGTTATACCTTCACGCTTTACGGAAGGAGCAGGAGAAGCGATCGCGTACGCTGCTGCGATTTGTTCCGTACGGTCCATTCCGTGACCGAGTCCCTGAGCTCTCCCGGGAGCTTGCAAATGCTTACGAAGCGGCTATTCAAAATGATGAAACATTCAACAGCTACGAACGTGTGGAAGTGCTGAGTCAGGAGCTGATTGAAATCTGTCTAGCCACACTAGAGTATTTCCAGAGATACGACTGGTTCTTCTTGTTCAGTATCGTTGTGTTGGGTTATATTGGGTGGATGGTTGTCGTTGGTGTGGCGTATCTACATCCCAGAGACTTTAGTGTAGCTTGGTTACTCGGAGTGCATGGCAAGCAGCTGGATATAAAGCTGTGTACTACGATATTTGCGGTTTTTATCTATCTGGCGCTTGAAGGATCCCCCACAACGTACTATTTGTACGTCTTGTTCCCACTACTTTTTGGCATCTTTACCTGGAACCACAGAGACTTGATCCGTGACGCATGGACTTTTAATGCAGACAATAACCGTGCTACAACTGGGTGGAAGTGGTGGGCAGAACGCATTTTGATTGTCATGTGTTTGGAGCTTGTCGTCATGGGCTACGAACGTCGAGAGATCTTTGGGGTACTTTTCTCGTTGTTAGCGCTGTGGCCACTGGTCGGCAGATCTGCGAGCAATGATCAAAATGAAAGTGAAGATGCTCGTTGGTCTGGGAAATTCCCATCACCAAGTCGGTGTTGGTCGGTTAGTTGTTTGCTCATCTCAGTGTTCCCGTATTTACCAGCTGAGTACGGCGAGCACACGGCACTGGTGAATATTGGGGCTCTTCTAACCTTGTTATTTGCTGGTGTTGTGTCGAGTTTGACCACCTCCAACCAGCAAAACATTTGGACAAACCCGTCTTTCATCATAAGCACAGCACCATTGGTACTATCGATTGCTACGCTTCATGGTACGATGCAGTACTCGGACGGAGAGCGTAGCAAGCCACCCTTCTTGCTCACAGCTGCCAACTGGGTGTTGTCTGCTTTCCCGATCGTCGGGCTACTCATGAAACTGACAAAGCGTTCGTCCAAGCCTTCGATTGCCTTAGAAGTCGGGACTGGCTGTCGTGATCCGCTACTACTACAAGCAGAAGTAGAACAATTTGTAGTGCGGATTGTCGATGTGCTGTTGGCGTTCGCTCCATCGTTCACTCTACTCAGTATCGCCTACGAGGTGCTATTCTACGTGGTGCTATTCTACGTGGTGCTTTGTGGTGTTCTCGTCAGTTGGCTGCTGCTGGAAGCTGAAGCTTCGTCTGGATCGTCCCCATCGATATGGCGCGAGGTTCAACGTGCATTTGTCTTCTTGCTGCTCGTCAACATCGCGTTCTTCGGTACGGGCAACGTGGCAAGTATGAGTAGCTTTGAAATTTCGTCGACATACCGCTTTGTCACTGTATTTGCTCCGTTCACGATGGGAGCGCTACTGGTTGGGAAGATTCTGATTCCATTCGTGGTGGTAGCTTGTACGTTTCACCTCATTCTGCTGCTGCCATCAGCGGAAATTTCGACGTCACAGAAGCCACGTCTGCCAGCTACGCGCTACTTCCTGCTGCTGGTGGTGGCGATGTCGGACGTCCTCGCGCTCCATTTCCTCTTCTTCGTCAAGAACGAAGGCAGCTGGAAGGAGATTGGCAACTCCATCTCAATGTTCGGAATCGAATTGTGTAAAAGCAGCAAAAGTGGAGATGCTGACCATGCGTCAGCCATGCGAGGAGCTTATAACTGCGCCCTCAAAATCATGTGGAGGTAGTTGCGGGAGTTTTGAGGCCGACGGTATCAACGTACGCCACGATGATCGTCGTGTCATCGATGACCTGCTCCTCCTTCATCCAGCGGCGGTTGGCCTCCATAATCAGCAGATCGACTGCCACTTTGGGATCTTGCTGGCCCATGGCGATCTCCATGCACTCTTCGCTCGACATGAACTCCCACAGACCGTCAGTAGCGACGATCAAGCAGCGGTCGTTCTCATCCAACCACCGAGAAGTAAACTCAGGCTCGGACAGCACACCAGCAGTGTGGGCGACAGCATCACCCAGCGATCTCGACATGGCCAGATCTGGGACGTCCATGTGGCCAAGCCACACACGCGGAGGGCCGTCAATACCATCGTCGTACTCCACAACGAACACGCGACCACCACTGGCAATAATACGAGCCTTCTCATCCGGACGGTCGGGCTTGTCGTCAACCGACAGCTCTTTGCAATCCATCGCCTCGGGGCCTGCAGCTCCCAATTTCTTGACAAATCCACGGGTGATGCGAGAGTCGCCGACATTGCCCACCACCACGAGGACCAATTCCTGCTCGCCGTACTTGGCGATCGCAGCCGACACAGTGATTAGAGCCATGGCATCCTGCTGGTTCAGTTGGACCTCCTGAATGCAAGCGAGCACCTCCGGGTTGAGGTTCTTGGTGTTGTTGACCTGGGCAGCTGTGGTGGCGTCCGACACGACGAAGTAGTTGCGGAACTTGGTGAATCGGTCGGGGTCGCTCTTACGGAGCTGACGGGCTTGTTGCACGCTGGCCACGGTCACGTCGGGTAGAGCGAACGACTTGGTCTTCATCGCGGTGGTCTTAGTGGGGGTGGTTGTCTTGGTGGGCGTTGTCTTGGCATTCGCTGTGGTCGGCTTGACCGGCACGTTGGCGTTGTGCAGTGGGTAGCGGCATGAAAGCCCAACCACCACACGCAATGCAGTCGGGTCTGGCGCGAGTAAGCGACTGGTTGCAGTCAGCCACGGCAGGTTGGCTAGCAGTGAGCTACTGCTACAGCTTGTGTAGTGTACGTCAACTCAGGCTGGTACAGGTGGTGGCACGTGCCATCACCATGTCGAGCCACTACTGGGACGCTGGTAGTGGAAGTGTAGAGCGGTTAGTCGGCATGCATGTTTAGTTTGATCAGTTTTACATTTACCTCGAAGCCGACAGCAATACACTCGGCAAAAACTTAGCCCCAACAAAAATATTTTTAGGATAAAAATAAGGATCAATTTTGGAGAGCCCCGCTTGAAGTGTCCACGCGGACACTTGAGGCATGATCAACATAAAATGAAAGATCGCCATCTCTTTTGTCTGTAAATTTACGGATCTGCTCCACGGTCATCCAACAGCTTCATGGAGCTGCGCCAAAATCTTGGATGCTCAACGGAGGCTTCGGGCAGATTTATCCTTAAGTTTAGGATAAACTTCACAGCCGAACGGATGCATTACCTGCTTCTTGCAGACGCAGCGATCGCCGCCGCTTCTTGCTTGCGAGCCGAACGCTTGGAGCCCGGTTAGTGGAGGTGTCAACCGATGTCGATCTGTTTCGGAGCGGTGGTGGAGCTCGATTTTCGTTTGTCTTAGTCGACGTCAGTCGTTCTGGGTAGTTGCACGGGTTTGGTAGCTTTTTGTCAGCATGAAAGATGTCGAAGCACGACCGATTGCTATCCCAGCGCTTTGTTCGGCACAAAGACACCTTGCAGATGCTGCACTCAAAGCTGGTCTTATACCCTAGGCGGCTGTGGTCTTGGTTTTCAATGTCGTGGTTACGCCGGCAGCAGAGAACGCAGCTCCGCTGCAAAGCTCCTTCAATCCTTGTCTACAAACCAATTTATCAGATCTTCAGGATAGTTAGACTTAAAAAGCAACGCTTACCGCAATATGTGCCTTTGCCTGCGAAAGCCGCAAGTCGATCCACTCCTTCTCGGTCTCAAAATGAAAACGCTTCTTGTAGGAGAATTCGTTGGTTATCTCAAAGGAGCTGGCTTGACGAGTATTTTCAGTTATTGTACTGAGTGGACGTGGTGCTTTGGGTCGTTGCGAGAGAGCCTCAGCAGCTTCACAACAGAAATCACCGAAACTTGGAAGATTTTGTTTGTGTTTTTGATACGCTTTATACGTAGTACAAAGCGATCTGTTCATCAGAAATGAAAAGGACTAAACTCACGTTAGCCTGAAAAATAACATATCATCGAAACCTAGTACTTACCTGCAAAAGCAAAATGTCTGGTGTGCGTTGTACACCAACGACATCAACATGCGAAGCCACACTGTCGCGGTCGGAGACAAGCGAGAGTGCTTCGACTTCACGTTTTTCAAATATCTTGAATAGACGTCGATACCACCTTTACGCGGTTCCAAAGTGCAATAAGCGTCGGTATGATGTGCTTTGCGGGAGGTAAAGGCTGTCCTTTGTCATCAATCAACTTAACCAATGCCTTCCACAGAATCAGGTTTTGCTCCAACGTCGATCGATCAATGCAATGTCCTAGCTGAGCAGGATCGAAGTTGGGTACTGTGTCATTGTCGCCGTAAATCCAAGTCAGATATCCTTTTGAATTGCTTCTAGTGCGGCACGATAAGTCCAAGAGACTCCAGGCTCGACGCCAACATGTACAACCCGAATGATTGCAGTCGCAGATGCGTATACAAGGAAGCCATCTTGCACGCCACCACAGGCTATATTGTGCAGAAGTTGAAGACGATGACTTTCCTCAGGAATCACATCACATAGCCGACCACCAAAACCCATCGTGCTCACATCCACCGTCGAAAAATACCCCACGAAGCTGCCAGTGCTCGTTCCCTCTGGACTGTGCGCGCTGTTGTTCGAGTTTTGTACTCCATGATGGCATGAAAGCGTCCGCGTCGAATATTCAGAACCGAAGCAACGTTATCCGGGGAGAAAGCAGCCACCGGCATACCTCTCCTGCAAATCGGTATTAGTACTTGGTCAGATTTGCTAGCAATAGAATTTCACGTACCTGCACAACAATCCGTACGATTTAAGCTGCTCTATATGATACATCGAATGCTTGTCAAGGAAAGTAGGGATGTGAGCAGCAATATTGTCTTCGTTGGCTGAACCAATCTTGGTATCTTGAGTTGAAAATGGTGCCATAAACCAAGCAGACAAGAGTGCCTCATCAATGATGAACCTAGCATTTTCGATCGACTCGTCATGTTCAGGCGCGGTAGTCGTGCTAGCACCAAGCAGACGATCAATCAGATCGTTTTTCTACCCGAAACCGGCAGTAGGGCGTCACGACACAAGTTCTTCAGCTCTGCGCACTTCTTTTGGTGAGTTCATCTCTTGGAAATGACTGCCCCAGCATTGTTTCACGGGAGTTCTGACTAGTTTGTTGAAGCGAAAGCAAAAGAATGATAGTTTGCACGTCAGGATCACTTGCAGGATCAATCATAGTGTCGTCGGTAACAGAGCCACCACCAAAACGAGCAATGACTTTGAAGATCTTTGCTGCAACAGATCCAGTTATCCGAAACTTGCGCAGGACAAACCAATCCGGTGTTCTCTGCATCTTCGTCAACAACTGCACTTTGTCCTCGAATGCTGAAAACAAACCGCCTTCCAGGAAGTTATTGCGGGGTGCAGGACGAGTCACGTACGTCCAATACTCAGGTCCAGCAATTGACATCGTTGTAAAACCCAACGCTACTTTTCCTAGTCCGGAGCGATACGCAACTGCATACGCATGCACTGGTAATGTGCCGGGGCTGATAGGAAGCCGCTTGCTGGCTCAGTAAGCTGACTGCGCACCCTTTTCACCTATTGATTGTTGATACTGACTTGGGGTTTTCCCAAAGGTAAATGGAAATCTCCCTGTGCGCTTGTGCGTACCAATAATGCTGCCACCAACATCAGTGATCTGCTGATTGACAGCCTCCGACTGGTAACCTCTGTCTAGAGCGTGGATGATTCCAGGTAAACGAATTTGACTCTCTGTTGAAGCCCCGCACATTGAACGCTGAAGAATGCGCACAATGTCCACAGTAGACTCCCCTCTAGCAGCGACATGACCTCCAAGGAATATTCCAGTAACCAGTGAAACTACTCCATGCTGCACCGGTCCATACCTACTCACGCATGTTTCTTGTAAGCACGGCAAGCCAGTCAAGTGCGCTGATGAATTACGGTACCCCTTTTTCGGATTGCGGATATGAGCTAGTCCAATATCATCGACGCTCGCAGAGCGTAGTCGTATGAGGTCATCGTCTAGCGATGCAATAGTAGTTCCAGAAACAAACCCGATATCGGTGCAGAGTCGCCGAATGAGCTCGGTGGCGTACGTCGTGTCACGATCTGGACTAAACGGAGCTGTCCACTGGTTCAAATCAACAATCTCCTGTCTGCTTCTCGTACTCAATGCTGCAAGAATGGGGCGATATCTGTCAAACGGCATGCATGTCTTGGCTGGTGGATAGCGCTTACTATTCCCGAAAAAGCATGACGGTGTTATGTGATAAATGCTCAGCCACAGCTCCACCTCCAAAAACTCAAATAGTTCATCTACGGTGACCGCTTCATCCTCAGCTAAGCGCGCGTTCACAAACTGTTGCAACTTCGAGAGAATTGGGGGATCCAGCCACGTGAACAGGATCTGTGATATGCTTATGCTTGCTGTGTTGTGTTGGGTGGTACCAAACATCCGATGCAAGAGCCGCTTGACGACGCAGTCTGCTTCTACTCGTGCCTTCTCCAGCAAAAGCATTTCCACGTCGTCCACCTGTACATGAACACGGCTGCAATTGACGTACTTCCAAGTCCCTGTAATTGTCTCCTCGTCATCGGAGTCGGTGTCCGACCACCACACGTCGTCGACGGATGATTCACTGTCGGACATGGCTTCTAGCACCAAGCGTGGGCGAGCAGTGCGGACAAGGCCAGTGAGCACAGCGCTGGTGCTTCAGCAGACCAACACTCTTTTTATCCTAAAGATAATGTGTTAAGGATAAAATTTGTGCAGAAACGAAATACGCAACACTCAATTGATCCTCATTTTTAGGATAAATTTTGTTGGGGTTAGTGGAAGTGCCAGCTTCCCTCGCCAAGTGTTACCTGTTATCTGAGACCCACTACACGTTGTTTACGTTCGTGGTGGTCTTCGAAGCGTTAGCTGCCTTGGTCATTGTGAGACTTAGCGATGAGCGGAGGCTCTCGGAAAGGTTGGTGGTGGTGGTTGTTTGGGAGCTGGTGGATTGCAAAGTGAGAGACGGAGAACCTGACTTGGTATGTGCAGGTGTTGGCGCTGTTGATGGCGAAGGTGAAGTTACCGGTAAGATATGATTCCAAGAAATACGAGAACGGAGATAACTCTTTTTGCTCGCTAGTCGAACGAGACAGCTGGAAGACTGTATTTGATCGAGGGTCTCACCAATCGATCTATCCACAGCAGCATCGTTACTTGGGGTTGTGCTTCAGCAGCCACAATCCCCAGTTCACTGAGAAATCGCCAAAGGCTTCGATCGATCCCAGCGGATGCGAGTCCTCCGGATACCAAAGTAGCTGCGTCGGCACCCCGTAGCTAGCGATCGTGCCGCGATACTCCAGTCCTTGGTTGGGTGGGACGCGTCGATCCTTCCCACCAAGTCCAAACAGCGACGGAGTCGTAACTTTACTCAAGTCGTTGCCGACGGGCGAGTGTTGCCACAACTTGCTGAGAATGGCCAAACGCGCCTCCGGAGTGAGCACTGGGAGCTCGTCCTTGGCATGCTGCAGCTTCTGGGACGTGTGGATCGACTCGAAGCGCTGAATTCCAGTGCACGCAAGCCCCCAGTCCTGGATGTCCGACGTGTAGAACACACTCGACATGTTGGTGACGGGGTTGCGGGTCACCATGGACTTGTAGAAGCCTGGGAACTGCGCGATCAAGTGGGTGACCAGGAAACCTCCGTGGCTTCCACCCGAGCAGTGCACACGAGAGCTGTCCAACTGCAATCCCAATCTTAAACTCTTTTCTAGCAGATAACACAGCGCGTAGTGGCAGTCGTAGACGTCCTGCGTCCCCACCTTTCCGATCAAAGACTCCAACGCCTTGATGCCGAAGCCAGTACTGCCCCGGTAGTTGACAGTGACAATGGCAAAGCCCAACGCAGCCCAGAAATCGCACATGTATCGGTACATGGCAGGCGAGTTGCCGTGCGGCCCACCGTGAAGTTCCAGAATGACAGGGTAGCCGGCTTCTGGTGGAGCAGTACTCGGCAGCATCAACGTAGCCTCAAAGTCACTCGAGCTGGACACTGAAGGGATCAACAGGTCCTTCAGCACGGCAGGCGTTTCGGGTAACTTTTTGTTGGCAGCGGGGCCGTCCGAGACAGACGTTGGGATCGAGTACACTTCCCAACGTTTGATGTACTGCGTCGCTCCCTGTTGGTCGTCGATAGAGATTGGCGGACTCCGGTACTTCCCCGTCGCTGGGTCGATGTGGACGAGGAACACACTCGGGGGACGCACAGGGGACGACACCGACACGAGGAAGTGGTCGCCTCTGCGGTCCAAGACCGTCTCGATTGCGACGCCGGCACCTTCCACATATTCAGGAGAGAGCAAGCGCTTGGTGGCGACTTCCACGTACTTCCAGACCTGCCGAGAACCCACTTGAGTGACCACGTAAATGTACTTCCCATCCGGCGACCACGCGTTCGCACCCAACGAGCCGATAAACAAGCCGTTAAATGTCTTGGTCACGTCCAGCTCAGTTGGGTCGGGCTCGTCCTTGATGGGGATCACCGTCGACGTCTGCTTCGTTCCCCATTCGGCTACACACAAGAAGCTGCACGTGCCGTGGGTGGCAATGTCGCGCGTAGCGAGGAACGCGAGCTGCTTCCCGTCAGGAGAGAAGCGCGGGTTACGCATGGTCCCGATCTGCTTACTCTCTTCATCCGCAGGGACGAGGTCCAGCTTCGTCACCGAGTCCTCTTGACCCAACACCACGTGGTACAGAGCAATGGGGCGGTTGTAGCAGTAGATGATGCCCAATCGCTTGGGGCTGTCCGTGGCTGTGGCAGCGAACACCAACTCCTTATCCCCGGTACAAACGCTACATCAGCGCACGTGAGGTTGTCCGGCACGCCCTTGACCTCTTCGATCTTCCCCGTCGCCAGCGTCGCTAGGAAAATGGACGCCGTCTTCTTGCCTTCGTACTGCTCTCCCCAGTCATCTTGGAACTCGAACTTGTTGCCTGGTAAAGGCGTCTTTGCCTCCTCCTTCGTGTCCTTCTTGGAGTTGACGTTCTCCCAGAAAGCTGGTGACTCTGGCGTCTTCTTCTCGGCAATGTACGCGACTATCTTCTCGTCGTGTGACCAGGCGATTCCGCCCTCCCGTTCTCCCAAGTAGATCGCTCCGTGGAGCGTCTTGGGGCCTTGAAGCTCGACACCATCGAGCCGTCTTGAAACACGCAAAAGACTCCTTCAGGAGGTCCTTCGCCTTTGCCCTTGTCCAGCTTGAGCGTCAACACTCGTCCACCCGAGGGAGACGCTGGTGTAGTCCACCGCATAGCTGACGGGAAGCCCAGCGAGCTGACCGTCGGCTGCGTCTTGAGCGAACTCACTTGGCTCTGCACTTGGTACTTGTGCGTCACGTTATTGACGAGGTCCGTCCTCCCCCACACCAACTGCACACTGGCCGCAGCCTTCTCTTCATCCACGGACAGGAACCCGTCCACTAGTGACTTGGAGGCCCCCACTACCTCCGAGAACAACTCACTCACACGCTCGTACTCCCCGTCCATCGTAGCAAGATCTAGGAATGAACAGAACCAGGAGACCGTTCCCCAATCAGACACACGCCACAGATACACACATCAGTATGGTCGCCACCACCACCTTCTTCATGGCAAGAACGACTGCCAAAGTGTCTGCAGCCTTGTGCGATGGCCCTCAACACGCTAAGGCTCCGACAGCCCAGCGGCTGCGCTGCCAGCGCGTTCCTTGGGTCAACAGTAAAGTCCAGACGTTGTCGTGGTGGTGGAATACGTCGGTGACGTAGTTCCCCACCACCACCTTGCAAGGCTAACACAGCCCGCCCGTATTGGCGCCACCGGGACTGTGCCGGCGCTCGGCCCTGCGACGACCGGACGGCATGGCGCAGAAACCCCTCGGTCTCATGACCCGCAATGGTGTCAGAGCCAGCCGACGATAGGCTGGGCACAGTGTGAGATGGCTGCGCCGTAGAGGTCTCCTTTAGTCGATGAGCCCCGTCGTGGCTGGCGTTGAGTGTGTTCGTTCATCCACTGTCGCAATTCCCTCGGGTCGCCGCCGCCGCTCAAGATGCTGCGCAGCTCCAAGCCGTCGGACGCCGACGTGGTGGTGGACGTGCCGGACACGGCCCCGCTGGTGGTGGGCGAGAGCAAGAAGCCCAAGGAGCGGGCCCCGGCGCATGCAGTCCCGACCAAAGTGCTGTTCCTGGACGGCGTCCGCGGCCTGGCCGCCCTCATGGTCTGCACGTCGCACTCCAAAGAGTACATGGCCGACATCGACCTCGGCGCCATCGCAGTGGACGCGTTCTTCGTGCTGTCGAGCTTCCTATTGACGTGGCTGTTCATGAAGAAGAGCATCAAGCTGCTGGCGCAAGGAGCGAGTCTCCGCAAGTGGGGGTTCACTCTGGCCGACTACTTCTCCAAGCGGTTCTGTCGAGTCTACCCGTTGTTCGCAATGGTCAGCGTCGTCGTGTGGCTGCTCCCGCCGGACGCCAAGAAGCGCTACTACTTGATCGAGAAGCCCGAGAGCTTCGATCTCTTCAAGGTGCTGACGTTCGAGTTCGACCACCGCTACTTTGTGTTCTGGACGTTGCCGTTGGAGATCTCGTACTACTTTTTCATCCCAGTGATGGTGTTGGGGGTGCTCATGCTGCGTCGCTTGTGGTGGGTCCCGTTCGTGCCGGCCTACTACTGGGTCATCACCGAAGGCTGGTACGAGTTCCGCACGAGCCACATGGAGCTGCGGCCGCACTTGCCGACGTTTGTCGCCGGCTCGATGGCCGCCGTGATCTTCGTCAAGTTGGACGCGTGGATCAAGAGCACCAACTTTGAGTTCCGCAGACTCCACGTCTTCTGCATCCGTGTGGTCGAGTACATCACAATCGCCGTGTTCCTGAGCGTGACGTTCCACGGTCTCTTCTTCCACTGGGTGCATCCCAACCCTGCGCCGAAGGAGAAGGGCTTCTCGTTCATCAGCGTGCTGCTGACGGTCCTGTTCGTGATCGAGATGATCTTGCCGTCCTGCGTGTCCGGCATCTTCGAGTGGAGCGTGCTGCGCTATTGGGGCAAGATCAGCTTCTCGGTCTACTTGCTGCACAGTTTCGTGCTGTACGCCTACGTGGTGGGCCACCAGCCCAACTGGTACGACAAGGTCTTCTCGCGCTTCGCGCTGATCCTCGTGCTGTCGACCGTGTCGTATCACGTGGTCGAGTATCCGTCTCAGTTACTGGCGCAACGCATCACCAAGGCGCTGAACGAGCAGGAGCAGAACGGCTGCGGCGGTCTGTCGACGTTGCTGGGGAGCCCCAAGCAAGCGTTGGCGAGACGGCTGCAGTGGGCACAGCAAGCCAAGTCCAACGGCGTGGTGAAGACGGTGGTGAGGAAGCTACGCACCAAGTCCATGGACAAGAGTCAGCACGCGTCGAGCGCGTGATGTCCTAGGTACATCCATGTTTTTGCTTGGTTGTGAACATTAGAAGCCCCTTGAGCCGGAGAAATCGTGTCGGAGAGAGCTGCTTAGCAGTAGGAGACGTCTGTGAAGTAGATCAACAACAACAAACAACAAGAAGCCCCGCTCCGATCTGTGTTCTAGCCTGGACGTGCCTTCGAGGCCACGTCTTGGTGAGGTCGACCTGAGGTCGAGTTGAACTGTCAGGAGGGATCAGGACAACCCCATGGCATGCAGGAATGCAAGAACGCTCCTGCCGTTGGTCGGCAGGATAAGCGACCGAACCACATCCACAATCTGCTGCTAATCGACAGCGCTAAAGATTTCTGAAGTGGGATAAGCCGGCAAGCACTTACACTCATTAACAAAAGAGCCAGCGACAGTAGCCACCCGAACAGCAAAGCACCACATCACTTGTGGTTTTAGTCGATCGAGTGCACCTCTCGGTAGTGCCGGCAGATTGCAATTATGCTGCGAGCACACCCCAACGAGCCTGAACAGGAACCCCAAGCGACCGATGCAGAGGCCATCGCGGTCGATGTGCAGAGTATCCCCGAGGACAAGCCGCTGCTGTCGACCGACGAAAACGACAAGGACGAGGCCAACAAACCGGTCAAGGCCAAGAAGACGGCGGCGGCTGCAGCGCCACCCACCAAAGTGCTTTTTCTAGACGGCATTCGCGGCCTGGCCGCCATCCTCGTGGTCACGCAGCACTCGCACGAGTACATGCAGGACCTCAACTTGGGCGCCGTGGCGGTCGACGCCTTCTTTGTGCTGTCGAGCTTCCTGCTGACGTGGCTGTTCATGAAGAAGAGCATCCGGATGCTGAGCCAAGGCGCTTCCGTCAGGAAGTGGGTCTTTGCATTGGCCGACTACTTCTCCAAGCGGTTCTGTCGAGTGTATCCGCTGTTCGCACTCACCAGCATCTACATCTGGACGCTCTCGGACGACGACAAGAAGCGCTACTATCTGGTGAAGCAGCCAGAGAATTTTGACCTGTTCAAGGTGTTGACGTTCGACTTCGACTACCGCTACTTTGTGTTCTGGACGCTGCCGCTGGAGATCTCGTATTACTTCTTCATCCCGGTGTTCGTGCTTGGGGTATTACTGCTGCGTCGGTTCTGGTGGGTCCCGTTCGTGCCGGCCTACTACTGGGTCATCACCGAAGGTTGGAGCGAGTACCGCACCAGCCACTCGTTCCTGCGTCCCCACATCCCGACGTTCCTGGCCGGGTCGATGGCTGCCGTGGTCTTCGTCAAGTTGGACGCGTGGATCAAAGCCAGCGGCTTCCAGTTCCGGTCGGTACACAAGGCGATGGTTTGGGCCATCGAGTACAGTGCTCTGGCTGCCTTCCTCAGCATCGCTTGCCGTGGACTCTTCTTCAACTGGGTGCACGAGAACACGGCGCCAAAGTCCCCGGCTTCCCGTTCGTCAGTGTGTTGGTCACCACCGTGTTTGTCTGCGAGATGATCCAGCCATCACCGCTGTCATCAGCGTTGGAGGCAAGTGTGCTGCGGTATTGGGGCAAGATCAGTTTCTCCGTCTACCTACTGCACAGCTTCGTGCTGTACAACCCGCACGTGAGCACGCAGAAGACTTACTACGACCGCATGTTTGCTCGCTTCGTGCTGCTGTTGATGTTGGCGACCACGTCCTACCACCTTGTCGAGTACCCGTCGCAGCTACTTGCTCAACGGATCACCAAGGCATTGAACGAGCAAGAAGCGAAGCGATCTGGAGGCTGGACGGTGTTCTGGGGGAGTGGGGAACCCGACCAGAGTGTTAGCGGACCGATTGGCCTGGGCACAAGAAGCCAAATCGTCGGGCAAATGGCTGCAGTTGCTGGGCCTCAAGAGCGCGCCCGAGGCAAAACAGCAGCCGCATGAATCGGCCGCCTAAGTCATGCATATTCATGCGTTGGATTAAAGGCCATGGCACTGTACTTGTAGTGTCCAACTTGCACTAATGGATCAACTGGGAAAATGGTTTTGCTGAACGATAATGAGCCGCTCAACAACCCTGGACTGGAGCGAAAACCCAACTCCTGTGTGCCCATGCCAAAGTCCACCACCAGAGTAAGAGGAGCTGGTACTTCGCAGCTTCCTCATAGATCTTGTAATACATGTATAAGAGGTAGTTTGTGTTCGTTAGCACTCTAGGTAAAATGAATTGGTGCCTCGCTTCATCTGCAAGAAGATTTAGGCGGTGGTGCGAGATTTGGTGGTGCGGCTGCCTGAAGTGATCGACGACTTTCCGTTTGCAACCGCAGTCGGCCGGGGCTGCTTCACGGGTGTCGTCGTGCCTTTCACCGGGGAAACATTCTTGACCGGAGCGGTGTTTTTCATGGGCGACGCATTTTTCACCGGAGCAGCATTCTTCACTGGCGACGAGTTCTTGACGGTGGTGGGGGCCGGAGGAGGAACCACCACCGACGTCTTCACCTCGACCGGGAGGTGCTTTTTCACTTCCTGCTTGCTCGGTGTGCCAACTTTCTTCACCGACTGCTGCTGTTTGCGCGGTGAGTCCATCTTGGTGTTGCCACTGTTTGAACGAGGACGGATGTTCTTGGTCTGCAGAGCCGACTTGTCCTTGTTGGCATCCCAGACCGACGCATCGGCCTTCTTCACCAGCGTGCGGATCGCGTCGTAGATGTACTGGCCACCCACCTGCAGCATGGCGTCCTGGAACTTGGTCGACTGGGCCTGTTTGGTGATACGCAGAAGACGGTCACGAGTGACCTTGTCTGTCACCTTGCCACCGGTGGTGATGACGGGCTTCAGACCCTTGTTGGACAGCGTCACCACCAGACGCGAGTTGCTGTCCACGGCCACAATATCCTGGAGTCGCTGGCACCCCGCACGCTTTTCCGGTGCCAGACCCAACACCATTCGCAGCACGAAGCTCGCACCGACCGAGTGCTGCATCTGCATCTTGGAGCGGAGTCCATTCGTGCCGAAGCGCGAGCCGACCACGTTATCCATCTCGCCGAGAGTATCTCTGCGGACCAATTCCTGCTCGCCGTACTTGGCGATCGCAGCCGACACAGTGATTAGAGCCATGACATCCTGCTGGTTCAGTTGGATCTCCTGAATGCAAGCGAGCACCTCCGGGTTGAGGTTCTTGGTGTTGTTGACCTGGGCAGCGGTGGTGGCGTCCGACACGACGAAGTAGTTGCGGAACTTGGTGAACCGGTCGGGGTCACTCTTACGGAGCTGACGGGCTTGTTGCACGCTGGCCACGGTCACGTCGGTCAGGACGAAGGACTTGGTCTTAGGCGCGGCCGTGGCAGCCTTGGTGGTGGTCTTTGTTGCGGTGGTGGTGGTTTTGGTGTTGGGTGTTTTGACGGGGTGGCAGCCTTCACAGGAGCGCTAGAGTTGTTTGCCTTGGTTGCCTTGGTCATTCTCAAAGAGTGACGGTTCTTGACAGCTTGTTGGTGGTGCTGGTTTGGTTGTTGGCGAATTGCAAAGTGAGAGATGCATCGGGTGCCGAGCACGAGTTTCCGATGGTGGTTTTGAGTATTTTTGTAGTCGACAAGATGAATAAGACGCAGGACGCAACGAATGTGGTCAGGACGTGAACATCTTTGCCAAAGCACTTCAAAGATTGAAACGAACTGAAATGCATTAGTTAACAGGATTGTTTAAAAATTCTACCAGGATCTTGTCATTCATGTAAATACCAGCAGTCTGCTGGGAGTCGTCGAATCTCTTCGTCGTCGCCGGAAATTTATGGTCGTCCAAAACGGTTTGCTTGTTGTCCATATAGTGCACGCAATGAGGTGCAATTCAGAACCTTGCTGAAAGCTGGAAGCCAAATCAACAACACCACCTTTCCAGCAGACAAAGTGGAGAAATGCAATTCACCGACTGCACTCAGACTCAATCTTCATGTTAACAACGTGCAAAATAGTATACGTAGTGAGGTATACCATCCCAGCACAACATGAGTCTTGATTGATCCCCAGCACAACAGGCGAAATCATATCCAACAAATACTCATTGGCATGTGCCCATGACGGCACCACTCAAATCGGGGTGTTGACGAATGTCGATCGCCTCGGAAAGACTGAGACCCACTCGATGGACACACTGGCCGTTGTCGCCGTCATGGTAAAACCATCGTCGCGAAATGCTAACGATCGTGAAAGACAAAATGGTTTGTTTATTGCCAACGCTCTGCCCAAACGCGCACGTAATGAGGTGCAATCCAGGCACGTAAGCAACGAAGCTGAAAATCACTATGCTGAAAAGCGTCACCTTTCCAGCAAACAACATGAGGTGAACCTTCAACCGAGAAATAAAGCAAACTTACAGCACTTGTCCCCAGTCTTTATGCCAACAGCGTGCAGCAGCGTATACGTAATGAGGTGTATCGTTGCAGCCACAGCATGAGTCGTGATCCAAGCACAGTAGCGACCGTTGTTGATTTCAGTATGAAGTCATAACTAGCTCATCAGGCAAGTACTTACAGTCACGAAATGAGGTGCAAACAGCATGGATCTCCACGCAAGGGAATGAAGCGCACGGATCGCACCACTGCGGTAGGGCAGCATGTACACGAAATGGGGTGTACAAATCGCCATCAATCGCAGCAAACAAATCCAAACCAGGCTTCATCGTCAACCATGCGCGAAATGAGGCGCAGTTGCAAACGAAGAAGCCTCAGATATCCACTGTAGTCATTTTCCATGCTTGAATCTCTAAGTGGAGCACGAAATGAGGTGCAACCACCTGAAACAGCAACAATAATTTGCAATTGGTCGTTCACGTTGGTATGTGTCCAACGCGTACGTCATGAGGTTAAATCTTGTAGTAGATGCCTTCTGATACATTTCCTCTTCCAGATGAACTGATTCCTGAGCTTGCACGTAATGAGGTGCAGCTCAAGCGAAACAATTGATCCGGAGACTCGAGAGTGTCATCAAGCCACAAAATAAGAGTTACCACACACGAAATGAGGTGCATGACAACACAAAACTCCACACTTGGCGAATAAGAACTTCAGCACAGCAACGCACGTAATGAGGTGCGTTTCCTGCTCAACCTTCCTCGCTCTTGAGCCGTCTCGAAAAAAATGCCCACCTTCCACTCTGATACACATTGGTGGTACGCTAAATAAGCACGACTAACAGGCCCGCAATGACGCGGAGCACAAACGAACAAAACAAACTCGGCTTCCACTTGAAACGTTGGAGACGTAACCAGGAAGACAAGAACCGTAATGAGGGTCCTGTCCTCCCAACTCGTCTTCCTCAGTTCCTAGAAGAAGCGGATGGCCACTGACGTCGTCAATCCTGCTGGGAACAGATCCCTTCTTGGAACTCCATGGCTGTGCTCGTTCACGTAGAGATGCGTAATGTCCTGCAATGGGATGCGCTTCCTGCGCTGCTTCTTGGTGACTTCGATGGTCTTCTCCGTCGACTCTCTCCTGCTCTTCTTGCTCTGTTTCTTGTGTTTCTTCTTGTCCTGTTTACTCTTCTTCTTGCTACTCTTCTGCTTCTTCTCAGTCGCTTGGGTTTTAGCTGTCTGGTCGGTGGCAGTAGCCTCCTGTTGCCTCTCTGCTCTGCTCTTGTCCACGTGGCTCTGCGTCTCCTGCTTCTTGTTAGGTTTCGACTCTTCTTCGTCTTCTTCTCGTCGTCTCTTGAGGGTCCTGCGACTGACCACACCCTGTTCTAAGCGACTGCTACTACTGGGGCTGCGTCTAGGAGGTCGTGGGGGCGTACGCGCCACTGCTGGCGCTGCAGCTCTGGGGCGGACACGACGACGGATGATGTAGCCCCAGTTCTCCTTGTTGCTCTCGTCGAAGAGCTCCAGCTCGCGGTAGATGAGCGGCAGCAAGTGGTCCAGCATGGCGGTCGATCTCTATAACAAATGCGCGCGCAAACCTTTCGAACTCAAATGAGCGTTTGGCGCGAAAAGATTTGGTACCGAATAGATGGTACAATATGTACCAGTATTTTGGTACCTGACCTCAACTACGCGGACTTTGTTGCTTTCCGTTCTATTCCATGACTGCACATGTGTCTCTACAGCTTAGGCGTCGTCTTCTAGCAGCGTCTTCGCCAGATCCATGACGCTACGCAAGTCCGTAGCCTGTGCGCAACGTAGACAGAGCCGAGTCTCGGCTGCGTCCACCTCTGGCGCGTACTTCCAGCAGCGTGGGCATTTGTGACCCTTTGCCGGTGTCAGTACGAGCTTGACATCCATAGGAGCGTCATTAGGACCCATAGCCAACTGACAGGTGGCCTTGAACTGCTCCACGCCGTCGATATCACTATCAGAGGCGACAACTTCCACACCAGAGCACAGGAGCACGTCCTCAAGCTCCGAGGAACGACCAGCAAGTGGTGACAGCAGGTTGGCAACGCGCGGGTCCGAGTCAGAGGCAACGACGTACACATTGCACTCGAGCTGGCTGCCAACGCGGCCAGCCTGACGCATCTGCTCAACTACACGGTTCACTTCGAAGCGCAGTTGACGGATCGCAGTCCAGTCACGTGCTAGCTCGTCGTTCTGCCACTCCGAGGCACTAGGCATCCAACCTTCCTCTAAGAAGATACTGCCGGGAACTTCCTCCAGCGGAATATCACCTTGCAGTTGAGCCATCCAGTACAGACGGATGTCCTCGGCCGTGTGGGGCACCACAGGAGCCAATGCGCGCGTGAGAGATTGCAGCGACAGCCACAGCACCGTTTGAGCCGCACGACGCGTCTTGGAGTTCGATGCATCGCAATATAAGCGATCCTTCGTGGCCTCCATGTAGAAAGCTGACAAGTCGGTCGAGATGAAGTGCGACAAAGCATGTTGCGCACGGTTAAATGCAAAGGCATCGTATGCAGAGGTCACTGACTCAGCCAATGCGTTGAGCTCGTGCAGCATGTAGCGATCCAACGCAAACTGCATCTCGCTGTGAGGAACGGCGTGCTGTGCAGGATCGAAGTCTTGCAGGTTGCCCAACAGGAAACGTGCAGTGTTGCGGACCTTACGCAATCCGTCGCTAGCCTTACCGACAACGCCCGGGCCGATGCTCACATCGCCCGTGTAGTCAGTGGTTGCAACCCAGAAGCGAAGCACATCAGCACCATAAGCTGGTACCTTAACTTGCTTAACTTTGGGGGTCTTCTGAGGCTTGTCACTGTTCTTCTTCGCCTTCTTCTTATTGTTTGAGCTGGCATTGGCGACTGGTACGGGCATCGTGCAGCCGTTGATAAAGTCGTTGGGCACAATGGTGTTACCGAGCGACTTAGACATCTTACTACCTCGTTCATCCAGCGTGAATCCATGCGTGATAACGTTCTTGTACGGGGCTGAACCTTGCATGGCCAATGATGTGAGCAACGACGATTGGAACCAGCCGCGGTGCTGGTCTGAGCCTTCAAGATACACATCAGCAACCAGCTGTCCCTCTTCGTTCTCGTTCAGTCCAAGACCAGGCAGCACAGCGTGCCAACTACTGCCACTATCAAACCACACATCGAGTGTATCAGTTCCCTTTTCATACTGATCGGCTTGGTCTTGAAGCGACTCCGGCAGCAGCTCGCGAACGGACAAGTCCCACCAGCAGTCAGCTCCTTCACGCTCAGCCACACCGTCTTCGCCTTCAACACGGTATGATCTAACGACGTTCTGAAGATGCTCAATCGTAGCCTCCGTGATCAACGGCTCACCCGTAACCTTGTGGTAAAACACCGGGATAGGCAACCCCCAAGAACGCTGACGCGAGATACACCACTCGTGACGGCTCGATAGTGTGGCTTCGAGACGACGGCGAGCGCTAGGAGGGACCAGTTGCACAGAGTTTTCCAGCACACGCTTTCCGCGTTCGTGGAGCGCATCGAGGCGCGCGAACCACTGCGCAGTAGCACGCAGGATCACAGGCTTCTTTGTGCGCCAATCGTACGGGTATCGATGGTGATACTCGCCAATGGAAAGCAGGTTGCCAGAATTCTTTAGCAGATCAATGACCGCGGCATTGCCCTCATCTAAAACGCAAAGGCCTTTAAGACCATCTCCAGCCTCGGCGGTGAAGCAACCGTCAGCGTCAACAGGACACAAGATATCTGGATGCTCGCCAGGCACCGAGTGGTGCGTCATCCACGCAAAGTAGTCATCCTGACCGTGTCCAGGAGCTGTGTGCACAACACCCGTACCAGCATCCGTTGTCACGTGCTCACCGACCAATACAACCGCCTTCCTGTCAATCAACGGGTGCGTAAAGTGCATGCCTTCGAGACTTGCGCCCTTCAGAGTATCTAGCACTTCCAACTCCACTTCCGACTCCGACTCCGACTCACCCTTCAATACAGCAGCAAAACTCTCCTGTAGTGCACTAGCAATCAAATAGCAAGCATCGGATTCCGCGTCGCGAGGACGCACGACCACATAGTCCAGCTCAGCATTCACACATAGGGCCTGGTTGGATGGGATGGTCCACGGCGTCGTAGTCCAGACCACCGCCGACAGCTTCTCTCCATACTTCTTCAACACGTTCGCTGCTTCAGAATCCTTATTACTCCCCGTAGACGCGAAGTGGAACTGCACGTAAGCAGCATGTGAGACGTGATCATCTTGGTACTCTAATTCCGCTTCAGCCAGGGCTGTCCGCGAGCTCGGCGACCAATACACAGGCTTGAAACCTCTGAAAACGAGCCCGTCATGCACCATTTTCTTGAGCACATCATATTGGCTGGCTTCGTAGCTCGGGTTCATCGTCAAGTAGACACTGCCTTCTTTGCCACTCCAGTCTGCAAGAACGCCCCAGCGTTCAAAGTCCTTCTGCTGCTCCTGCACCGCACTGCGAGCCAATTGTCTAGACAAAGCTCTCACTTGAGCTGGAGAAAGCTCCGAAGCTCGCAGCTGCAGCTGCGTCAGTGCCTTGTGTTCTATGGGCAGGCCGTGGCAGTCCCAACCAGGCACATAGCGAACCTCGCGCCCACGCAGCAACTGGTACCGATTGATGATGTCCTTGAGTGTCTTGTTGAGGAAGTGGCCCATGTGCAGACTGCCGTTGGCGAAGGGCGGGCCGTCGTGCAGCACGAACAAAGGGCGAGGCTTGTCAGTGGAGCTCTTGGGCTGGTCATTGTAGGCCAGGGACACGCAGCGACCCTGCAGTTGCGGCTCACGCACGGCAGCATTGGCGCGCATCGGGAACTTGGTACGCGGTAGGTTAAGCGTCTGCCGCATGGCCGCAGCCAGCGCCTTGGCGTCCGCCGCCATGATTGATACAAGCTCAGCCGCTCGTTGCCGATCAAAAAATAAAGTGCATCTTTACTGTACCTGGAATGCGGTACTATGATTTGTGTACACCCTTTTGTCCATTTTGGAATCAGGCGTGTGTCATGGCGGAGGAGGCTGTATCCGAGCTTCTGTGCGTCCATCTCGGGCTGGTGGACGTCAATGCGCTGCCGGAAGACGCGGTGAAGGACTTCCGGGACTTGTACCGCTTGCCGCTGCGCTCGTTCAAGGACAAATGCGCGCTGTTGGCTGCTGCGGAGGCCTCGGGCTGCTCGGCTGTCATCCTGGACGTGTTATTGTTTGTGTCGGAGACGATGGCGCCGTCCTTATTCCGCAAACAATTGGCCACTTTGCCCTTGGCGTTGAGTCAATGGGTACACTACCTGGTAGAGCAGTGCATGGTCACCAATGAGACCGTGTCGCTCAGTGCATTGAAAGGGTTATTGGACTTGTACGCTGCCACTCAACGGTACAGGAGCTGGCAGCCATGCTGCTGTCGCTGGTGTTTTACGACCGAGACTTGGCCAGATCTTTAAAAGTCACAGACGACGTGCTGGACATTGCCAAATACTATCGTCATCGATTCCCTGTGTGGATTCTGGACTTGCTCCATGAATATGTGACGCTGTCTAAACTGCAGCTTCAAACCGAGAAGGAGGATGCCAACACAGCGCCACAAGTCCGCAGGATGGAAGCGTATCTGGACAAGAGAGCAAGAGGAGTGGGGAACCTACAGGCCAACTGGAGGATGAGATACGTGCAGCTCATCGAGAAGGAGATCGTGTACTTTAAACATGATGAAGACAAGGCGAGTAAGTCCAAGCACCGTCCGTTCCAAGATATGAGGAAGAAAGGGAACAAGAAGGGCAACTTGCCGTTGGCGAGAGGTATGCAGGTAGAGCCGTTGGATTACAGGGGAAAGTTCTCTCTTCGACCGTGTTGCGTCAAAATTTGTGACGCTGCCGGGGCGGAAGAGCTCATCTTGGACGCATTCACGCCCGAGGTGCAACGCCAGTGGGTGGCGGCGATCTCTGCTAATGTCAAACGTCTGGAACTCGACCCGCGATGGTTGGCATTCCCACGTCGATGTGTGCACCGCATGACTGTCGGCGAGTTCTTGAGGTACTCAATGTTGTACCATGGCGACGCCAAGAAAAACCATACGCGACACAGCGAATGCCAGCCAGGAACATTGCGCGAGCGCTTCAACATCGACCCGAAGCGATACTTGTTCTCGGCACTGGTGACTTGTGCTCTGGTACGTGACTGGAAGACAATGGAGGCTCTTGTCCAGCCTCGTAGCGCCATGTCCGCGATCCGATCGCTATTCCCAGCCGGGAACAGTGCCAAGCTCGCCACCTCCTCAGCTCCCGGGTCGTCCTCTGTGTGGAGCTCAACGCCGCCGCCCGCACCGTCGCGCTACTCGATCTGGTCTAACAGCACTGACTCGGCTCCATCGTCAGGCCGCCAGTCTGTTTCCTCGGTTGCCACTGCTCCTCCAGCGGCAACTGGAGGCAATAGTGTGCTCCGAGGCATGGTTGATGCAAGTGCCATCGGCTACGGAGCTATCCTCGACATTGCCGAGCAGCGAAATGCTCCGCCCGATCTCTTGATGTTGCTGGAGTCACTGCACGAGAAGAACGACGCCAAACGCGGCGGAGCTGCTGGCTGGTCCTGTCGTCGTGATGTGGACGCCAACGACGCCGCGTCCATGAAGATTACCATTGCCATTCCCGAGAGTGTCCGTGCCGACACGAACTGGGAGTGAGAAGTTGTTTCATATCAATACATGGCCGCTGTCCAAACTTGTTGCTGTGTTTCGCTTAGACGAGTCTTGTCACGTTAGCACAGAGCAATGCTGCTAGTTCAAGACCGTTTCTCATCGTCCAGGTAGAGTGTGTTGTCTTTGATGATTATCTCAATCAACAACCTCCCAGGACATGCAAAAGGAGCTTACCATTCCCCCGGATGGACGCACCATGCATCTTACAGCACAGCACGTAGTTTTTTTCTCGAGTAGAAGCTTATGCTTTCTCTAGGGGATGCGGGCGCGTGATGACGTCGAAGCGGTCCGGGCCCACACCAATCCACTTAATGTGCGTGCCCAGGAGCTCCTCCACGCGAAGCACATACTTCTGAGCAGCCTCCGGCAGCTCCTCGAACGTCTTGCACTTGGAAATGTCTTGCGACCAGCCAGGCATCGTCTCATACTCCACGACCGATTCCTCCAGCAACTGCAGGTTCGACGGCATACCGTCCAGCTTCTTGCCCTTGTGCCAGTATGCCACGCCGATCTTCACCTTATCGAGACCAGTGAGCACGTCCAGCTTGGTCAAGTTCAGCTCCGTGAAGCCGTTGACCATGTTGGAGTAGCGCATCTGCGGGATATCCAGCCAACCGCAACGACGCGGTCGGCCAGTGTTGGTGCCGAATTCAACACCAACGGTGGCAAGGTGGCGACCTACTTTGTCGTGTAGTTCTGTCGGGAACGGACCTTCACCGACGCGAGTGCAGTACGCCTTGACGATACCGATGATACCTTTCAGACGGTTAGGAGAAATGCCACCGCCAGTGCACACACTGCCGATGCTCGGGTTGCTCGATGTCACGTACGGGTACGTGCCAAAGTCGATGTCGAGCATCGTGGCGTTGGCACCCTCGATCAGGATCTTCTTGCCAGACACGTACGCGTTGTTAAGGTAGGCGACCGTGTCCACCGTCATAGACAAGATCTGCTTCCGGATGGCCTCGTACGCCTTGATCTCATCCTCAGCGTCAGCCTTGAGCTCGGGGTAGTTGTCCTTGTAGAACTTGACCAGGTCGCGCATCTTCTCCGAGAAGTCATCCCAGTAACGGAGATCGCCGACACGGATGCCGTTGCGCAGCATCTTGGACGAGTATGCCGGACCGATGCCCTTCTTGGTCGTGCCGATCTTGTTGCGGCCACGACGCTCCTCATTAAGACCGTCGACTTCCTGGTGGAGGTCGAGTACCATGTGAGCACGGTCCGAGATCAAGATGCGGCCTTCATAGTCGATCCCCATCTTCTTGAGCTCCTTCAGTTCTTCCAACAGACTTGGAAGGTGAACCACCACGCCATTACCGATGACGCAGATAGCGTTGGGGTTCAGGATACCTGACGGCACAAGACGAAACTTGTACTTCTTGCCTTCGTGCACGATGGTGCGACCGGCGTTGGAGCCGCCAGCCACACGCACAATGACATCGTAAGACTGGGACAGACTGTCCACCAGTTTGCCCTTGCCTTCGTCTCCCCATTGGGCACCCAGCACCACATCCACACCGGGGTTTAGACCGTCAGAGTGACGGTGAGGATTGGCCACAGCACTCTCGATGCGGTTGAGCTTGGCCACAACTTCCTTGAGCGTAGCTACGGTAGTAGCTTCCTCATCCACTTGTTTACCCCAGCACTTGGCCTCGTCGTCCGCAGTAGCGACACCAGCTGCCCCAAGCAATGCAGCAGCAGCAGCAGCCACTGGCAGCAAACGCGAATATCCACGCTGGTTGGCTTGACTGGCTTTCACCGCCAGCGCAGAACGCAGCGTAGCGTTCACATGCGCAGCACGGAACTGCTGACCTTGACACTGCGCCGAGAAGCGCGCAGCCACATGAGCAGCCTTGGCCACGACGTCCAGACGCATCTTGGTCTTCTGCACACCCGAGAAATCGAGATGTGAGCTGCTTGCCAACCAAGCAGAACCCAACAATCGGTTGGCCACGTGCGTGTTCAGCCCTCGCTCATCTATGTCGGCTGGACGGTTTACGTCTCGCTGCGTTTCTGCCAGTGACTTCTTCTGCGAAGTCGAACGTGGCAGCGCAGTCGAGTTGCTTGCTTGCTCAGCCTTCCGACGAACTCTGATGCTGGATGAACACTCTCTAATGATGGCGCTTTCATAGCGCATACGAGGGCGTTAAGCACCGCGTTTTGAACAGGAAGATGCCGGGGATCTCAACTTGCTGGTCACGCAGCAAGGAGGGCGTTCTGCTGGAGTCTGCGGCAGCTAGCGGCGCCGAAGTCGCCCATGCAGCGCGGTCCAATGCTTCATTTTTGGCAAGATGTGGCTGACATCTTGGCGTTTGTATTGACCTATAGAAACTTCAAGTTTAACAAATATTGCCGTGTTCGACACCCTTTCATCGTCCAATCACTGTAGATATTACCGGAACCGAACGCGTGTACGAGAACATGCATTCGGGTATGAATTCAGTATGATACTTTGTACATAGCATGACAATTGATGTGAATCAGGATGGATGTCATGTGCCTAATACTCCAGATGAGATACGATCACCCCTCTCCAATGTATCCGGGACCTTTAGTAACTACATGTGTTGCTATCTTTCACGGCCATCTACTAGTGGGAACTGTTTCAAAACAAGATCAGCGAGCGGCTCGCACCACTTCCAAGCAGTCTGGCATGACGGAGCGGCAGTTCAAGATCAAAGTGGGCACTCTGCGCCGGTATGAGGCCTTGTCCGCAATGCATGGTATTGACACTAAATAAGTATCCGTCGACAGCGTGAAGAAGGACTTGGAGTACTACGCCAAGGAGCTGGACGCGCAGAAGAAGAAGATCGACAATATGCGTACGGACAGCAAGGACGAGTACGACATCCGCAAACAAGAAGAGGTGCTGCTGGAGACAGAGACCATGCTGCCAGACTGCCAGTCGAGACTCAAGGAGGCCGCCAAAGACGTCGACAGCTTCATCAAGGCGCACCGCGAGGGTGGAGCCGCTCGAGAGCTTCAAAGAGGCGCAGGCGTTGTTCGAGGCGCTGCCAGGTATCCTGGACTAGGCAATAGATTGTAATACCCACTCTGTTGATGGTATTAGCTATGTTGATGGTATTAGCTATGACTGGAGCTTCGTTTGTCCGGAGTCTTCATTGCTGTCCGCTCTGGAGATCTGCTGAGAGGTTTGTCCGGAGATAAACATGGTAGCGAGACCTTGACTGTGTGTGGAGAAAGTTGCAGCTGGTGATGACTGCGAGAGCTAACCAGCGGTGTGTGAGCTGCTCGAGATGAGTGTTCCGGATGCGGGTGAACTGCGTGGCAATTCTGTGGACGTTCTGGTCGTTGGGGTTCTGTCGTCAGCGTAGGACCATGAGACCTCGCTGCCGACGTAGACTTAACTGGAGATAGCTCTCGAGGTTCTGCTGGCGGCCCTGAACGCGGCAAAGGGGTGTCTCCAGCAAGCCAAGCGTGTTCCAGCACTTGGTCGATGGTAAATCGTCCAGACGGATTTTCGCAAAGCATTCCTAGCAATACTGCACGCAGCTTGGTTGAATACTTCCAATCGGAACTATGGCACAATTCGCGTACGCGTGCTAACGCCTGAGATTGAGACCGTGAGTGTTAGTGATAGTTATCAATTGTGGGGACAACAATTACGTACCGCCTTGATGCTCTCCGAAAACTTGGCGTGGTCCTTCAGGATGGACAGCTCATACACAGACATCCAAAGAGACGAAAATTGGGTATTTCCTAGCACCAACTACTTAGCATGGATTAGTATCGAGGCAGCGATATCGATTGGCCAAGCAGAGCTCGCACCTCTAACAAAATGCAGCCAATACTCCAAACGTCCACTTGAAGGCCGTCGTAGCTGCCGAGAAGCAGAACTTCAGGTGCAAAAGCCCGGGCTGCCACAAAAGTCTCGAAGCGTGTGATCTTGCTCACTTGCTGCCTTTGTGCACAGACCGAAGTCAATAATTTTAACTGATTGAGCACTTCCTGGCGAGTACAAAATGTTCTCTCTGCAGTTAGCAGAACGTGTTAGACAGTAGACGTCCTTCAAGCAGGTTGTAGCAACAACCTACGGCTTTAGGTCGCGATGACAGTAATTGTGGCGATGTAGAACTTGAACAGCTTGTGCAACATGCTGCAAAAGTGGGCGTATTGTATCTTCAGGTAGGCCTTCCAGCGGCGCGCCGAAAACTCAAAGAGATCCTTTCCGCCACGTTCTGTGACGAGATATACATGCTTCCGTGTGTGAATAACATCTATCAACTGTAGAATACCCTCATGACGAATGGCGGGATCACTCAGTGACGCGATCTCGGAACTGACGCGGTGCAGTGATACAAGGTCGACAAGCTTATGTTTGTCGATCGCCTTGATCGCAAGGTGGGGATGCTCCGGTGTGCTGGACGAATATACCACCGCGTATTGGCCATAACCTAACACTTGTTCAAGCTGGTATTTGCCGACTGCTGTCGCTGTTTCTGGCAGCTGAGTGGACATTCGCGGAATAGCACGTAAACTCGGATCCCGAGCAGGTAAATACTCCCACATCAATTTTCGGTGATTCTCCGCCAGCTTGTCATGCTGCGTCTTCATTTCTCTGACATCGTCAAAGAATTGCTCTTGCTCCAGCTCCAAATGCTGCGCCTTTTGAATGGCATCGTGCGCTTGCGCTCTGAAGGAATTCACCTGCTCTGACAGAAACTTTATCTTTTGCTTTTTCTTCCAATCTTTCGGAGAAGATCGCTGTTTTCGGTAGACGTATTTGCAGTTGAAGCTTCTGCAGGATTGGAGTTGGCTGATGATGGTCTGCTGTCTATATTCTCTACAGACTTGTTCCCGACAATGGCAGCAACGCCGTCTCGGTCCAGGTGCAGTCTTGATACAATCTGATAGAAACAATGAAACAAGATCAGCTCAAGCCGCTTGCCACATGTTAGGACAATACCCCAACTTACTACTTGATCTGCTTGCAACTCTGCAGGATGCTAACGAAGAAAAAGTCCTGAGTATTTGAGACTAATGTTGAATACAGGGGCTACTGCACCTACCGGCGGTAAACTTGTAAGCGCGTCGATTTGTGATGCTACGTCCAAACGGTAAAGAGTTTAGTGCGAAGCAAAACCTGCTCTCTGGGTGGTATCGAAAATACCTTTCAAGACGCTCATAACGGCAGCATAGAGTGCGTCCGCGCTACCGTTTGCAGCTAAGACCAGGACCTCCATCGCGTAAGACACCTGCACCAGTACGCGTAGCAAAGAATGGGTCGAGGTGGCTGACGACTAAGCGTTTCTCCATGCTAAAGTTATCTGAGCCCCTTGGTATGTTAAACACTCCCGCTTATTCAAAACGAATAGTCAAAGTCGATGACCCGTGTTTGAGCTAGTTCCACTGCTGTCTCTTTTTCATGTCATGTGCATTTTCCAATTGTACCCTCCCTTTACTGTCGATGCGATGTCTGCTGATGGTAAAATTCCTCCAGCTTTGCAAGGATGTCCATCGTATTCTGCTTCAGAAGCTTCCGCATAGCCATCACAATCTCTTTACCAGTAAATTCCGTGTCTTCATCGAAGGCATCCTGGAAGTGGAAGTAAATGTCGTTCATAAACTCCTTGAAGAGCTCACTTAGTGCCGCGTACTCTTGGTCGTTTTTCGCTGCCAGTAGTTGAGTCATTTCCTTCTCCTTTGAAGCTAGTAGCTCTTCCAAATGTTGCACTTGTGAGTGCGAACCTTCTGTTTGCTGCTTCAATGCCATCGATTCGCTTTCTAGCTGTTGAACTCGGTTCACCAGCTCCTGTACACGCGAATTCTGAGCAGCCTGCGACTTGGCTGACTCGTCTTGAAGCTCTACCTGCTGGTTTTGCGCCTGACTCAATCGTTTAGCCATCACTTCTCGCTCTACATCCCACTGCTTCTTTGAGCTGTCAGTTCTACAACCTGTGCCTCCAGGGCAGCCTTTTCCGTCGCCATTCTCTCCATGGAATCTTTCGATCCTTGGCGCACCTCGTCTTTGACCTGTTGCTGTAATTGCTCTAATTGTTTGTGCGTCTCTTCTTGCAGTCTCGCTTTCTCTTTAGCAAGTTGCTCGTCTTTAGCTGCGAGTTCCGCCCGAAGCTTAAAGTTCTCTTCTTGGTAAACCATCATTTGCTCCTGCGTGTGGCTTAACTGTTGCTGAACGCCTCGAAGTTCCATGCGAAACTTCTCTTGCTGCAAGTAGTTACCATTCTGTAACTTGTCTAGCAGTGTTCGATTCTCCACCTGAAGTGACTCTTGCTGACTCTGGAGATCCTCCATGTTCGACTCGAGCTCTCCGTTCGCTTCTTGCAGACGAGCGTTAATATCTTGAAGCTCATCGCGCTGGGCTAGAGCTTTCTCAAGATTTTTTAGCAGCATCGAAGATGACGACGACGAGGATGATGTGGACGATGAAAATGAAGCACCGCCTGCATATTTTCCAGAGTTTGCAACAAATTTACCCGCTTTCATCGAGTTTTGCAGGTTAAGCAGGCGATCCATTTTGGACTGCAAGTCCTGTAATGTCGACTCGATCGACGTCGATGACCGCTGAAGACGAATGATGCCGTTTTCGACATCCGCCGACGATCCTAGTGTTGCTCCATTAGTTGATGAATAGGATGAGAACGTTCGGCTGTTGTACGGCATTAAAGACGATGCATACGGACTTGGGGCGGGCGGAATGGCAGGAGGTGGCTGGGAAGGAAGAGCAAACGCCGACGGTGTAAAGGAATCCAACTTGGGTGGGGTCCATCCACTACTGGTAGTAGAAGTTCCGTACGCCGATGACGTTCCAATGGACGGTGCGTTTGAGCCCATCAGCGCAAACGATGACGGCGTAAACGAAGACACCAACTTACCTTGACCGGGTTTGTGCTCACTTGCACTGGCAGATTTACTGCCAACACCATTCTTCGAGGTAGTCGGCACTACTTCATTTGATCCAACATCGTCGGACTGCAGTTTGCGCTTGTTTTCTTCCAGCTCTGCACGTAATCGTGCCAAGTCAGACTGTTCCTTCATTAGCCGCTCCAAATCGCTCGACATTGCTGGCAGTTGTGCATGCTTCCCCATGTTTTCATCCGTTTTTATAGTCGAGTTCTTCAGCGGTTCAATTACCTTCGCCGCCAAGGATGTCGCGGACGTAGTAGAAGCTGGTTCGAGCGCGTGGTTTTCGACTTGCTCGACTGCCGAAGATCGGAGAGAGCCCCGTCGTTCACCTGGGAGTTGCAGACCTGCCAACAGTACTGGCACATATCCTGCTGGAGCGTCATCCGTCTGGCCAAGAGAAGACATCCTACGAAGTGAGGTATCTACTTCGCCGTTCGGCTCTATCGACGACCGACTCTCTAGCTTGGTTTTCACACTCGCAATGAGTCCAGACCCCTGGCTACCCATCTTAGACAAACTGGCCATGCGCTTGACCAGTTCGTCACGACCATCCTGATCCTGGCCCTCACCTTCTGCTGCCTGTGCACCTTCCGTTTCAATCGGAGCCGCACTCTCGTGTTTGCTCGCCCTCTTGTCCTTTTTCACCTTCACCAGCTCCATCTCTGCAATGACCCACTCCTGGGTCTGTGGGAACGCGACTGTCACGACTCTCTTGCTCATCTTGGGCATGCTCACAAGCGCTTCTGTAGCCAACACCTTAAGAAAAGGGTCTTCTTCTCCACTCTCTTCTAGCAGTTTGATCCTTTTGACCTCTCCCTCTTTCGTCTCCTCATGCACCTGCTGCTTCATAATCTCCAATGGGTTCTCCGTAAAGAACTCTGCTCTGCTCTGTTTGTTTCCCTGCCATTTCTTGAGCGTGACACCCGCCACGTCGCCGAAGGTCAGTGGGGCGTCGTCTTTGCCCAATGTCAACTGGTCTACCAGCACTAGTGGCTTGGTTCTGCTTTGGTCGAAGGCCTTGCTGCTGTGAAGTAACACTTGGGACTTGGTGTAGGCCACTGCAGCTAGGAAGCTCTCGCTACTGGTCGCGTCCTTGAAGCGCATGGCGTAGTTCTGCTGCGTCTGGCGGTCGTAGAAGTTGACGTAGTCATTCTGCTGCGGCACGAAGCGCACGCTGGGCGTCACGGGCAGCTGGAGCTGCGGCTTCTTGTTTGTGTCGTACAGTAGGAGGGAGAAGGCGCCCTCGTCGCTCAACAGCACGCAGCCCAGCACCGAGTCCGTCTGCTGCGTGTACGAGCCTTGCTCCGCGTTGTACAGGAACAGGTAGAGCGACCAGGACTGGAGAAGCACGCCATCCGCCATGGTCGTTAGTCGAGTGCGGAATCGGAAGAGTGATTGCGGGGAGTTGAAGACCAGATCGGATTTGAAGGGGAAAACATATTTTTAAATAAATTTAGATAAATATTCTTTTTTAAGTGGGCATGATAAATTAGAGACACCCATGCTGACCAACACTGCCGGCTGGGCAAAGATCGACAGGATAAAAACTGACTGGGCATGGTCATCCGGTATGTGCCAAGGACAGACATTGATTTGCCCCCATCGAAAGTCGTTGGATTCGTTTGTCATACGGTCAGCTCCGTCAGCACCCAAGGATTACGAAGTACTTAATGCTGCACCGCTTCGCGAGTTCAAGACATCTCTCGTAAGCTTCAGCTCTACATATCGCTTGGTTTGAAGGAGCTTAAAGAAGCTATTGAAAGGAACTCAAGATTGGGTAAGGTGGGGCTGTTTTGGTGCTTCAAGAACATTGTACGTATATATGATCGTCATACGGGCAATTATTTTCACACGGTTGGTAAAAGGGGGCGGTTCTGTTTTTGCAGCAACGGAGATGACAGCGAGTTGCAGTATCTTGATTACGCTGGCCATTGACTTGGATACAGTCTTCATTCGAATAGTAATGCTAGGCAAGAACACATCACTTCACGCATCACCACCGTCACTGTCCAATTAACCCGTGGACAGTGAAGGTGGTGAAGTGATGGTGCGCCGTGACGGCATGTTGCAAAGCCTTGATCGTCTTGTTCGTGACATGGATGCTTACTCACTCAGCGTTGGCACAGTAAGCGTCTCTCTTTTCAATTGGGCGATGTCGTCCGGTGTCTACTGGGTTTCAGAGATGCAGTCCAGCTGCGTCGAGCTTCGTCAACTCGGTGCTGCTACTGGCCAGGGGTAGCAGCCGATGGGCACCCAGAAGGCAGTCGCTAACTAACTAACTCAATCAATAACAGTTCTCTATTCTGCTTTGACTACATCCTAGACCGGTCGACATCACTCAACTCGAACAGGGGATGACGCTAATAGGGGTGCCGTGCGTCGCCGGGCTTACGGGCTACGATACTGTGAGAGTTGATTACTTTGGCGCCTCTGACGTGGAGCACGGACGCGGGCTTCGGTACCACTCACTCTAGTGCTGGTGCGGGCTCTGATACCGCCGGTTTTAATTGCCGCCACCTCTGTCGACAGTCGTCTACACCGTGAAAACCCAATAAACTCCTTGTCCTTATTGTTGTTCGTGTTCTTGCTTTCTCTGCTAATTGCAAACTAGCCTGCCTACCATATGCATGCACGGCGCGACCTTTACTTCCTTGCAATCTTCTTTCATCAGCCGTTTTGTTCACGGAGGGTCGTCGCCGTTGCCACCTGAGGGCCTCGGTTGCCAGCCCATTCCCCACCGTTATTAGTTACTGCGGAAGCTACCGACGCGAGGTCTTCACCTCTGTCCGGGTAGTCCTGTGCCGCTCAACCATCTGGCCTACCGGGACATACGTCGCCGCATGCTGCTCGTCGTAGTCGTAGTAACTCGCTCAAAATAATCACCAGTTGAAAAACCGCGCTTATCACTCCTTCAAACTTTAATTCAACGCTGCTGAAATCTTCACTCTACTAACAGGGAAAAGCAGCATTTTATCTGTTAACCAAATTGAACACGGGCTTGCAGGTCAGCGATTCGGCATCTGTTTTAACAGTTTTAGTTGTGCTACCAACTTTATTGAAGTCACTTCATAATGATAAACCTGCGTTCGAGTTTGTTTTGATAGTGAACTAAAAATGATACATACTACATATATCGCAAGAATGGATTGTTGATGAAAACTTTTGTTTTGAAAACTAAAATCTTCGGCTTGCAAATTAGCTGATAATAATCCTATGTCAATAAATTGACATTTTTGTGAAAGAAGTGGTGGTAGTTGCATACTTGAATCATTCATGGTTGTTCAGTTATAGTATAACAAATATGGAAATGGCTCCGTTTTGTCTATAGCCAAAATAAAAATACCATTCGATTACACTTCCTTACATGTTTTCTGTATTCTTGGGCTGCATGTGTCCTATCGAGTTATTAATTTATGTAGATATAACATGACAAATCGTATGATGTAATTGCTCATTTTCGTTTTTCTGCTAGACGCTGTTTTGTCGGGCAACTTGTCAGCTGCATTTGAATAGATACCTTCGTTTAAATATTTAAGCCCACTTGAAAGCTCAAAACCTAGTCGCAAACAGGTAGTTCGGTTAAGAATATGGCTAGTTGTATCCCCAACTCAGCGGACTAAAATATACGTGAAGCCATTCACTTGAATAGTTGGCAATGAGCGGACGATCTCGTCGGTGCGGATTTACGATGCAACTTTATTTAATGTTAAAAACCCAATGCTTCGCGGTACCGACCAAAGAAAGCATCTTTCAGGGTGCCACCAAACTGAACTACCCTAGCAGCAGCAAACAACTAACGCAGACAGTAAACATAACCGTTGGGGCAGCACCGAGCTAACATGCACGAATTCCAGAGCGAACACAACCCAAACCACACGCTACATTGGATTCAAAGCGAGAGTGAATGCGATTTTGGAAGAGCAGTATTTTGTTTTGTCGGGACCACAGATACAGTGCTGGCGGCAGTTATACTGCCCCCAGTTTTCTGTGTATTTATACCAATAGGTTGTTCTATACCAAGCTGTTTAGACCAATCGAAAGCCCACATCAAAACGAATCGAATGGAGGTAGAAATATTCAATTTCATTGGGTTAGTGCTGAGTTATGCTAAAAACTATCAACTTCAGCTTTAACATGTCTGGCGATGGCTATACTGCCACTTGGCTTTATTGGTATTAGCTCCAAGAAACTCTAGTACGGACACGCATCTCTTAGGCATAGAATTTAAAAGCTTCGTCATGAAGTCCAGCGTGACATCCTCTCAGCATTTCTTGATTGTTGAAATTAGAGAAGCACGAGACTGGAACTGGTGTCCATCGGCGTAGACAGCACGCGCTAGAGCTCCCCACATGTTCTCAATGGGGTTGAGTTCTGGGGGCTTTGCTGGCCACTATATCGTCGTCATGTTTTCCTCTTCGAGGAAGGCCTTGGTAGCCCTGGAAGAATGAATTGAGGCATTGTCTTGTTGGAAAATACGGTCTCGACCATACATTCGATCAATGTAGGGCAGCAGATGCTCAAACAAGGTATAGATGTAGCGTCCACGGTCCTGTGTGCCCTCCAAAATCACCAACTCGCTCTTCCCCTGCTCACAAAAAGCTCCCCACACCATCACAGTTCCACCTCCGTTTTGACGGCGGGAGGATCTCTGTGGTTCTAACCGTAGATCAAACCAGTAGAACTGGAGGCCACCAGGGCCATCCAGATTGAACTTTTTCGTCCGATAAGACGACATCGGACCACTTTTCAGCATCCCACGTCACCTTTTCTCGAGCCCACACGAGGTACCCCTCCTTGTACTTCTGGGTCAGCACGGGCGACGCCACGCGCTTCTCGTACTTGAAGCTGGGGTTGGCTTGAAGAATCTCAAGAATTCTGCGTTTACTAATAGGGAGCTTTAGCTGTTTTTAAAGCTTGGCAGAGCTTAATTTCCCACGAGAGGCTTCTCGAAGCAGCCACCGCTCGGCCGTAGGTGTCAGTTTCTTCGCTGGCTCCGGCCTTTTGATGATATTGTAGGCCGTCGGGTCGGCGAGGAATGCGGGCACTATCGGCGTCGAGCGCTTGACAGCATTAGCAATGGATCGTTCGCTTAAACGTTGCTTCTGTAGAGCAATTATTGCCCTCTTTTGCTTCTCAGTCAATGCCGGTCCTCTTGGCATTGAGAATGGCGCCAACGCTAACCACAGCGCATGTATAGAAACGCTAGAATTCAGGCCACAACATACTTCAGTTTGGGGGCAGCAACACGGCGTTTACATTTGAAAAAGCGAGGTGGCAGTATAGCTACCGCCACCCGCTCGACGAGGCCACACACAGTGTTGGCTGCCTTGAAGGGGGCAGGTTGGAGGATGAAACGAAACGGGTACCCTTCGATTCGTTTTGGTCTGGGTTTTCGATTGGTCTAAACAGCTTGGTCTAGACCAGCTTACTGGTGGAAATACAGAGAAAATGGGGTATAACTGCCGCCAGCACTGTAGCACCCCAACAGATGGGTGCTTCACTCCATGACCCAGCACTGACGGAAGTTGTCACTGGAAATAAAATTGACGCTGAAAAACTGACTATAGATTACTGCATCAACTACGAAAGCGACGCGGATATTGCTTCTACGGAACGAGAAATTGGTTCGGAGAAATGATATCAATGTCAAGTGGCGGCGGTATTTAGTGAGCAGAGAAGGACACAGTACAGAAGGTATTCCGCGATAACGATGAAGTTTAACTATGTAGACCTGCTTCTGAAATTGATAAGCGCATCCGCCGTTGTTTTTAAACCGTGGTAAATGAGTTCGTATAATGAACACATACGCGTTAGAAGCGCCGCCTTACTGCAAACGCGTTGGTGCACCGTTGTGGACTTAACAATCTAAAGAGGAAATCATTGAAGGGTGAAGCTGTCCGACTGATACTGCTCTTTACTGGCGTTGTACACATCTCCCAAATATCCCACGACAATAATCCATATCCAAACAGTCCAAATGCTGCTAACACTGAAAGTGCCATTTGATGACCGTAGTGTGCGATAATGTTGACCAGGATGATAGCATTGTGGTGTGTAAATCCACTACCAGTGATGCTGGGGAGCCAAAAGATGAAAACTTTCGTTGTGGCAGTCAACCAGAGAGATGCATCGAGTCCACCACAAGCGGAATTTACACATAGTTTGATGAGGACTACCCGAGCATCCGTCGTCGCTGATGACGAACCCCAAAATATTATCCATAACGAAAGGTAATGGCTTGTGCATATCAGAGGCCAAAACAAATACATGATATTGCAATCCACCTTGCAGTACTCGTGCTCGGGGCGACATTCAACGTTAACCCTTTCTAAGGCAGATGTATGATATTGCTGAAAAGCTTATGATTTGTCCGCGAAGCACAAGCTTTTATGGTAAAATCAACTGATTTCAGATGCCCGTCTTCAAACAAGGGCATGAATGTTGCAGCTTGGGGGAGGGGTAAACTTCATTAATCGATCGAGCCAAAAAATGATATACGGGGAGTCCGTATCCAATTGAGAACTGAAGCCAAATCAATTTGCGCTAATACGTATAAACTAAACCATGATCTTAGGTTGCCCATACCATCTGCCGTTAACAAGGAAATCATCGTCGTCTTCTACAAATTCATATAGGTTATCTTGTTATAGCGGCAAATTATTAACACTGATAAGACTATAATGTTCTGCAAAATCCATGGCGGCGACAACGGCCAGTGTGTCCATCGAGTGGGTCTCAGTCCTTCCGAGGCGATCGACATTCGTCAACACCCCGATTTGAGCGGTGCCGTCATGGGCACATGGCAATGAGTATTTGTTGGATATGATTTCGCCTGTTGTGCTGGGGATCAAGACTCATGTTGTGCTGGGATGGTATACCTCATTACGTATCCTATTTGCACGTTGTTAGCATGAAGACTGAGTCTGCGTGCAGTCGGTGAATTGCATTTCTCCACTTTGTCTGCTGGAAAGGTGTTGTTGTTGATTTGGCTTCCAGCTTTCAGCAAGAGCCTGAATTGCACCTCATTGCGTGCACTATATGAACAACAAGCAAACCATTTTGAACGACCATTAATTTCCGGCGACGACGAAGACATTCGACGACTTCCCAGCAGTCTGCTGGTACTTACAAGAATGACAAGATCCTGGTAGAATTTTTAAACAATCCTGTAAACTAATGCATTTCAGTTCGTTTCAATCTTTGAAGTGCTTCAGCAACGATGTTCACGTCCTGACCACATTCGTGCTGCCCTGCGTCTTATTCATCTTGTCGACTACAAAAATACTCAAAACCACCATCGGAAACTCGTGCTCGGCACCCGGTGCATCTCTCACTTTGCAATTCGCCAACAACCAAACCAGCACCACCAACAAGCTGTCAAGAACCGTCACTCTTTGAGAATGACCAAGGCAACCAAGGCAAACAACTCTAGCGCTCCTGTGAAGGCTGCCACCCCGTCAAAACACCCAACACCAAAACCACCACCACCGCAACAAAGACCGCCACCAAGGCTGCCACGACCGCGCCTAAGACCAAGTCCTTCGTCCTGACCGACGTGACCGTGGCCAGCGTGCAACAAGCCCGTCAGCTCCGTAAGAGTGACCCCGACCGGTTCACCAAGTTCCGCAACTACTTCGTCGTGTCGGACGCCACCACCGCTGCCCAGCTCAACAACACCAAGAACCTCAACCCGGAGGTGCTCACTTGCATTCAGGAGATCCAACTGAACCAGCAGGATGCCATGGCTCTAATCACCGTGTCGGCTGCGATCGCCAAGTACGGCGAGCAGGAATTGGTCCGCAGAGATACCCTCGGCGAGATGGATAACGTGGTCGGCTCGCGCTTCGGCACGAATGGACTTCGTGCCAAGATGCAGATGCAGCACTCAGTCGGTGCGAGCTTCGTGCTGCGGATGGCGTTGGGTCTGGCACCGGAAAAGCGTGCGGGGTGCCAGCGACTCCAGGATATTGTGGCCGTGGACAGCAACTCGCGTCTGGTGGTGACGCTGTCCAACAAGGGTTTGAAGCCCGTCACCACCACCGGTGGCAAGGTGACAGACAAGGTTTCTCGTGACCGTCTTCTGCGCATCGCGAAGCAAGCCCAGTCGACCAAGTTCCAGGACGCCATGCTGCAGGTGGGCGGCCAGTACATCTACGACGCGATCCGCACGCTGGTGAAGAAGACCGATGCGTCGGTCTGGGATGCCAGCAAGGACAAGTCGGCTCTGCAGACCAAGAACATCCGTCCTCGTTCAAACAGTGGCAACACCAAGATGGACTCACCGCGCAAACAGCTGCAGTCGGTGAAGAAAGTTGGCACACCGAGCAAGCAGGAAGTGAAGAAGCACCTCCCGGTCGAGGTGAAGACGTCGGTGGTGGCTCCTCCTCCGGCCCCCACCACCGTCAAGAACTCGTCGCCCGTGAAGAATGCTGATCCGGTGAAAATGCGTTGACCGCGAAGAACACCACTCCAGTCAAGAATGTTTCTCCGGTGAAAGGTGCGACGACACCCGTGAAGCAGCCCCGGTCGACTGCGGTGGTGAAGGGAACGCCGTCGATTACGACGGGAAGCCGCAAGAACGGATCCAAGGGCACCGCCCTTTAGGTCGACGGCTTCGGGGCTGGAGAAGTAGAATTGAATTGTAATCGAATAACATTTGAATTTCTTCTTGCATGGTTTGTATCTTTCATCCATTCACTGCAGCCTTCTTGTCGGTAGGCGGACGTGGCATTGTTTTGCCTCCTGATCGCTCGCCTTGGTCGAGTGAATGTCATCCGATTCTCAGCTATGATGTTTGGGATGCACTGATGGATCTAGACCACCACTTTGACAAACATACCATGTCGACCAAAAATCAACTGCTTGCTTGACTGGCACAATTTGATTCGATTGCCTCGACGATTTTGATGAATCCCAACGCAATACTTTTATCAACTGTTGTGCATGGCCTTCTCGTCAACAGTACCACAGCACGTAGATAGCGCTGAGCAGACTGCAAAGCACGTTGAAGAAGACGAGCGTGCTGTGCCCTGCATCACATCGCTGTTGCTGTAGTACGAGAGATAGCACCAGTAGAAAGCTATGTTGTTGAGCCAATAGCACGACCCGAAGATAATCTTCAGCGCGAAGACGAAATACCGCTCACTTTGCCTTGGAGCCGCAAGTGATCGATTACTGCAATCATCCAGAAGAGTTTCGCGTCGCTCGCTGGAACGCTGAAGGTTTAGGCCCTGGTGGCGTTGAAGGCATCGGATCAGAGTTGGCGAGGCGAAGTCGTGGCGAACAAGTTTTGACGGCCGGATCGGTGCTTTGTGGTGGTCGCAAGCTTTGTGAAGCTGGTGGGCCGAGCAGCAACAAGTATCTTTTGGCTAGTCGGACGTGGCGTTGTTTTGCCATGTTGGCAGAGTGCTAGTAGCGAGGATCATACCGGGTATTCCTTGGATCATGTCTTGCTTCCTAGCTAGAACCGATCTTACAGGGCTCTGCGGTGTTTTACTCGGGGTCTTTCTATCAGTGCCAAGTGTGTGAGCGACCTACTTCCCCATGGCTGTAGACCAGGTGACGGCATGGAGACATACTCGAGAACCTCTAGGTGGCCAAATTCTGCCGCACAATCTGCGGTGGAATCACCGTCGACTTTATGGTGCAAATCGGCGCCGTACTGAGCGAGGAGTTCGACAACTTCCAAGTGCCCCATCAAGGCAGCGAGCCAGATCGGAGTAGCTCCGTCTTCATCCACTGCATCAAGGGAAAGGATGCTGCTGGACGATTTGGTGAGCTCCTGGATTAATGGAAGCGCGCCAAAGAAGGCCGCGAGATGAAGCGCTGTGGTCTTTTGAGGGTCGAACGTGCCAAGCATCGACTCGCTTTGATTTGACTGCGGCGGGCCTGACAGCGGTGGCAACTCGTCTTGATTCGCACAGTTTGCTCCGTGACGAAGAAGAACTTTGACTGTTCTGGAGCGGCCATGTCTGAGTGCCAGTAGCAGTGGCGTGTTTCCCAGATCATCACAAGCATTTGCGTCTGCTCCAGCTTCGAGGAGACTCAGTACACAGGAGATATGACCATTCTGAGACGCTAGATGCAAAGCAGTCGTGCCGAACGTGTCGTCAATCTCCGATGTCGTGAGCTCAACGTTGGCGCCGTGGGCAAGCAACAAGACGAGTCCGTGCTGCCAACCGATAAACGCAGCAAAGTGGAGTGCCGTCCAGCCTTCGTGGGTTTTACAGGCTGGCGAAGACAGTCGAGAATTGATGATAGTGTGGTCTTTCAAAGCTTCACGAAGACGTCGCAAGCTTTGAGCTTTGCAAGCTGCGTGCAAAGCGGATTCCTGGAAATCCGTCAAGCTCCCACGCAGCCCCACAGACTCTTCTACGGTCGAGAACTCGGTCTCCCACAAACTCTCCCGCTCATGGCTCCATCGCGACCAAAAGTGTTTACTCTTCTTGGCCTTCGTCGCCACTGGTTCGGAATATCGAGTTGTATCGTTCAACCAGGAGGGAGGAGGTAGCAGAGACTTGATCTTGTGGACCCACTTGGCCACGCCAGTGTACGCGCCGTGGTCTACAAGCGTTCGAACGACCAAGAAGTGGCCATGACGGAGAGCGCATTTCAAGGCTGTAGCGCGATCACTAGCGCGTCGGATATCGATCGCTGCGCCTGCACGGATCAGAGCATTGACCACATCCACATGTGCGGCATCCGACAGATACTGCGTCGGTGGTGATCGATTCTCTCCAGTCTCAGCGTTAGGATAGTCACAGGCATGGTGCAGTGGCGTCATCCCGTACGCGTCTTGAGCATTCACATCAACATCAAATCTCATGGCTAAGAACCGGACGACGTCCACTCGACCAAGGCGAGCAGCCAAGTGCAAGACGTTGATCTCTTGAAGCCCTGCGTTCGCTCGTCGAGATCGAGCGCTGCTGCAGTGACCAGGAACTTGAGGATTTGGACGTGGCCGCTTTCAGCCGCAAAGTGGAGACAGGTGCCCAGTTCTTCTCCATGACCAAAGTCATTATCCAAGGTAGCCGTTGCGTCGGTGCGAGCACCGTGTTGCAGCAGCACTTGCAGGATCTCCAGCTGGTTGTAGCGCGCCGACAGTAGCAGGGGCGTGAAGCCGCGAGCATCCCGAATCTCCGTGTCGGCGCCGTGGCGAAGCTGCATCCGAGCAGCGTCCACTTGGCCGTTCCGAGCGTACGTGTGCAGGGCGAAGTCCATCGTCCATCGCACCGAATTCGAATGCGTCTGAGGCATCTCGTCGAACGTGTAGCGGAGACCGCGCGAGTTGGAGAATGGCGGAGTGCCACCGAGAACAACCTGCCAGAAGTGACACACGAGCAGCTGAGGAAGCCGACTTAACGTCGACCCATCTCCAGCGGCGGGATAAGTCCTTCCGTCGCATGCTACGGCAGGGTAAATGACGTGGTGAACAGCTCGATGGTTGCTACCAGCACTCAATGCATGCGACCAGGAGGATTCAAATGGTGTACCCATACCAACGTGGCAAACCAATGCCACGTCTGACTAGCCAAAAGATACTTGTTGCTGCTGCCACCAACTTTGCTTATCAAACAGAAATTTAAACACAACGTTAACCCTCTTTGCACAGCAAAGTACTTTGGCGCTCGTAGCTTCTTGGAAGGATCATCTCGCACTTGTCGAAACGATGAGAGTAAAGCACTGCAGATCCTTGTAAGACCGGTAACAAAAGCAAACTACATTAGCTCAAGTATGACATCCTTGACCGCATTTCATTGCCAGTGGATAGCGCTCAAGTTCATCAGCTGATCACTTGATGCCGAGCTGCGCCTTGCAGTCGTTGCAGTACCATTTCCTGCCGGTTGGTCGGTGAGTCCGACGCAGCTGAAGTGGAACCACTCGTACTTGCAGTCGTCATTATCGCAGCCCACCATTTGCCCAAAAGACACACGGCGACAGCTGCAGTAAATGGGCTCGTTGGGGTCAATAGGCAGGTCTTCGGCCGCCAGCACTGGCGGTGCCGCTGCAGTGGCTACAACGACCGCTTCCGCCACAGATCTCTTCCTCGTGGAGCTACTACCAGCCTTAGAGACTGCAGGAGCAGCCACCTTGTCCTTCACAGCCATTGCTGTCGAGTTCTTGCTGCGTGCGTGCTGCACATGAGCCGTAGAATGGCTCTGACTCACACTATGCTGATGCACTTGGTGCACCACTGAGCTGCTGGTCTTCTGCTTCTTTCTAACTGGCCTACTGTCCTCGTACTCTCCATTGGCCTTCAGTAAGGCCGCGTAGTTCTCCAGGTCTCTGTCCAACCGACGGATATGGTGGTCCACAATGTCGTAGCTTTGGGCGGCGATGGCGATTTTCTCGTCTAATTTCTGGACTACCCGGTTGTGTTTCTCCTGCAAGGTCTGCACAGCTTCGTCTGCTGCAATGAGCTCGCTCAGTTCCTGCTCTGTGGGCTCCGCCAGGTTCTTATCGGCGTAACGAGCGAGAACTTTCGATCTCGCATCGGTTAAATATTCCTTTTGAGAGGTCTTGAGCTCTTCCAGCAGCGGGTAGGACGTCTGCGAGCACCACAGCGTTAGCTAGGGGGCTAGCAGGCCAGGGGACGACAGTACACACCTTGTCCAGCTCCCGCATGAGGTCGAAGTTGCGCTTGATCTCCGACGGGAGCATGTACATGCTCTCCAGGTAGTCTTCCACGTACGTCCCCATGCTTAAATTTTACTGTTTGCAATCTGCACAATGGAAATATAAAATCTAAGTAAGTAAAATGATGTTGAAAGATGGTATCAGGTTCTATTAAATTTAGAACGCTGCATCAATTGACGCTCCAACTTAATGATGCGGAACGCCGTCGTGCCGCTTGGACCCAGCCTCACCAACGCCACACGCTCTACCCGCCTCTACAAAATTGCACTTAAACTATGGACGCGTTTGCAGCTTTCTCGGCTCGGCCACTACTCCGCAGCTCGGATCGACCGGTTGAATGACTATTACGAGAACACGTCAACGTTTCGAGCAGTGCTCGTGTGCTGCTCTATGCCGTGGCCTGCCCTCATGTTCGAATTGCTAATTGAATTAATTCCTCTTCAAGATCCAGCGGCAGGATGGAAGGCAAACACTGGAGCGTGGGTCCGACTCGGTCTCGTCATGGTCTTCGCTGCAGCCGGGTCCTTGCTACAAGTTCGAGCCACGACGCCCGGGCTTTCGATTCGGAAAATGTTCGCAATTACTGTCGGGACGTCAGTGATTGGGACAGCAATTATCCTGTTAATTTCCAGCCAGTGGGTCTTTCCGCTGCCCTGCGGATTCATTGGAGCCGGAGCAGTCTGGGCTTCGGTCTTTGTCATGTGTTTATTGGTGTCGATCCGACACGAGAACTCGCAATTGGTAGACGGCCCGCTCAAGAAGAAGATCTATCTGATCGTTTTACAGGTGGTTTTTGTGGCTATCTACAACGCCTTCAATATCGTGTTTGATCGGAGTGCGACGTTTGCTCGCGTCGGACTGTTGATATTGTTGCACTTCATGAAGCTCACTTTCCGAGACGTAGTGGCAGGTTTCTCTTCTGACGATACAGATACAGTGTTGGCGGTTGTAATTTTCTCTGTGGATGTTCTACACGGACTGTATTGCTCCATTTGCATCCAGTCGACAGGCTCCTGGTGGGCTGCAGTGATGATTATTTTCCTGAATGGAATGCACGGAACTTTTTATTTACTCAGATCAGCGAATCGGCGAAATCTTTCAAAGAGCAAAACAGACAACGACGGAGCTCTCGAGAGCGGTCGCTAACGTTGCTAACGAGTGCGAGACTGGCCGCTTCTGAGCGTGAAAGCGTCCAAGTACTTCATTACGACAGCGAAAATTTAAAATCAAGAAAATCGCAAGTGCTGACTTCGCAGATTCTATTCCAATTGGAGTATCGAGCTTTGGTGGGGTATATCGAGGCCGTCATTCCACTAGTTTACACCGTTCATCTTGCGGTGTTGACCCACCTTCCTAGTGCCAAATATTACCCTCACACAAGCTCCATCACCCCGAAAATCTACGTACAAATGTCGGCAGCATTTTGGCGTACGCGTCGATGGAATTTGTGTCGCTTGCGTGGCTCCAACTGACGGTGAAGCGGAAATTTGGGTTTTCATTGCTGTATCAACTCGGCTTTATACTGGAATCGGAGACTGAGTTACTACAAGGCCGATTATTTGTTTGGATCGTGGTTCTACTCCAACTGACACTTGTGCACTTTGGTACGTTTGATTTTGACTGCAAATATCGAAGTATTGGCTAACATTATTTTCTGCTTGCAGGAATGGATTTTAGTTTTCAATTCGCTTGGATGCATAATAATTTATGAAAATATAGTAAAATCTCTAACACATGTGTTGTGTATCTTGACATTTTTCATCGAGCCAGTCTCTTAGTCCACACTGGTCTTCAAGACCAAATATAGGGTGTTGCTCAATATAGTTGTTGTCCTAGTTCATCCCAGCATTAAACGAGTTATGACGCTAAACGCTGTTGTGCCAATTAATCCCTCAGTGTCCAGTATACGTCGATATCATCCCGTTCGTTTGGTTGACCAAGTCCTGGATCTGTGGAACTGCTTCGATATCGCTCTGTTCGGTAGATATTCAACCATTCGTATCGACAGATTAATCGCGTACTGCGAAAACTCCTCGCTTTTGCGCGTACTATTGGTTTGTGCTTTGATGCCATGGCCTTCATTACTATTGGACATTTTGGTCGAATTGATTCCTCTTCAAGATCCGAAGGAAGGTTGGAAGGTAAATCACGGCGCTTGGATTCGTCTTTGGATTGCCGTTTTCGTGGGTTCGACTGGAGTTTTGTACCAAGTTCGAGTGGCAGCTTTGGGGCTATTTAATTTGAGAATCGTTGTGATCTCGACTGTCACCGCTTGTATTGCAACTGGTGCATGCGTTTTGGTATCAAAAATGTGGGTCTTTCCTGCACCTTTTTGTATTTTTTGGGCGGGTATATTGACCACACTTTTACTCGTCATGGTTTTCGTATTTGCCGTCTTTCGTGTCAAGACTAAGCATATCTTCGGTAAACTATTGCGGCGCAAAATTTATTTAATTGTGGTCCAGGCTTTCTTGGTGTTGGCGTATGTCACTTTCAGCGTCTTGTATTCTAGATGTTCGAGTTCACAGCGATTTGGAATGTTGCTGTTCCTTCCGTCGATGAAATTTGGACTTAAACACTTAGTAGCGTGGATCGTGTCGGACAAGAAAGAAGCCATTCCAACGGCAGTGGTCTTTTCCGTCGATGTTTTCAACGGTTTATACAGTGCTGTTTGTATCCAGTCTTCCGGGTCGTGGTGGGCTACGTCAATGATGATTTTTTAAACGCTAGTAATTCCGTGATTTCGTTCCTGGAGATCAATGAATCGGCAAAAGAATTTGCGAGTTTTACGCAGCTAAAGAGCGTATCTCGACGGTCTTCTTCGAATTTATTTAAGACTGCTACGTCTCAAGATTCTATCAAGGTATTTAGTGAACGTCGACGATCCTCCAAGACGATATCTAAACCGAAACACAATCAAGTCGTCTCGAGGATATTGTTTCAGCTGGAATATCACGCTCTTGTTGGGTATGTCGAGTCTGTCATACCGTTGCTCTATGCAATGCATTTGTCGATCTTATTTCGACTCCCAAGCGCGAGATATTACCCGCATATAAAGTTAATGACGGCCGAGCAGTACGAAAACACAGTTGGGAATATTTTGGTGTACGCTTTATCGGAAATCGTGGCGTTGGTGGCACTCCACGTCATTTTGAAACGCAGATTTAATTTATCCTTATTGTACCAGCTAGCGTTCGTGTTGGAAGCGGAAATGGGATTATTGCAAGCACGATTAGTTATGTGGGTGGTTATCTTGTTGCAACTCACGCTCGTCCATTTCGGTAAGTATTGTTTTGTTATTTCGTTAACGAAAATTAATAGTGCTTTGTTGCTACCGGTAGGAATGGATTTCAGCTTTCAGTTCGTCTGGGTCAAGACGACGGCCTAGCAATTTATTTAACATTGTTTTTTTACAGAAGACGTTTATAAAGTCAATAGCCTCACTCTGCTATTTGTGTTGCGTTCCTTTGGTATCATGCCGCTGAACGTAGTGTTGCCCAACGGTCCGTCGATTTCCAACCTCCACGACCAAGAAGTTCGCTCACGGGCCGGCCGAATATTTAAACAAGCACGAATCTTGTGGAACTACGTGGAAATATCACGGCTGGGTCGCTATTCCATTGCAAGAATCAACAAGCTGGACAAATACTGCGAAAACACTTCCGCAGCCCGAGTTATTTTAATTTGCGTCCTGATGCCATGGCCTGCATTGTTACTGGAACTTTTTGTGAATTAATTCCTCTTCAAGACCCAACATTAGGCTGGGAAGGCAATTATGGCGCGTGGATTCGTCTCTGGGTTGCAATCGCTTCTGGAGCAGCTGGCTCAATTTTTCAGGTTCGAGGGGCTACTCTAAAATTGTCTAAAACAAAAGCTGTATTGATCACGATGACAACAGCAAATATCTCGACCGGCGTGGCAATTCTGGTGTCTAGTCGGTGGGTTTTTCCTCTACCATTTTGTGTTTTTGTGACGGGAACGGTGGCTGTCCCCATATTCGTGGTATGTTTTTTATTTGCTGTTGGACAACCGAATAACGGCAAAATCGGACAAGAGATCAAGCATAAAATCTACCTGATCATCGTTCAATTATTACTGGTGGTGGTCTACACGTTTTCAGTGCTGTGTTTGCAGTAAGCTCGTCAATACTGCGATTTGGATTACTCGTATTTCTGCCCGTCCTGAAGCTTTCTTTAAAACATATCGTGGCTTGGATAGCAGCGTACGATGTAGAAAATATTCCTGCTGTGGTGGTCTTCTCAGTCGATGTGTTTAACGGACTTTATAGCGTCATTTGTATCCAAGTTTCAGGGTCGTGGTGGACTGCAGCTGTAATAATTGTATTAAATATTTTCTATAATATTCTGGCGCTTGCAGACATTAATCGATCGGCGAAATTTTACCAAGCTCTCAGTCAGAATAAAGTAATTCGAGATCGGTCACCGAGTTTATTGAAAACTGCGACCGGACCAAAGGATATGAACACCAAGTCCCCGCAATATTTAAAGACACTTACCAAGGCTCGAGCTCTTACCGCTGGGATTTTATTTCGACTGGAATATCGAGCACTCATTGCGTACATTAAGACGGTGATTCCGTTGCTGTACGTCATTCAATTATCGATCCTCACGTGGCTACCGAGTGGGAAATATCACCCGCTCACGCAAAACCTCCGGCCGGAACAAATTCACTCAGTGATTGACAGTATTTTGGCTTACACTGCGATCGAACTGGTGTCTTTGGTGTGGCTGCACATCACACTAAAGCAGAAGTTTGACTTCTCCTTGATTTACCAACTTGCTTTTGTATTGGACACAGAGACGGAGTTGTTGCAAGGTCGATTATTCGTCTGGATTGTGATTTTACTACAAATGACGCTGGTACACTTTGGTAAGAAGCATCGGATGCATGCTCATTTTTTCTTCTTTCTGACTACTCACGATGTTCTGGCTAGGAATGGATCTTACTTTTCAATTCGAATGGATTCACGAGTGAATATTGATCCTTTTATCCTCTCTACTTGGTCTTCTTTTATCCGAAGTCTTGATTTTCGCCGTCTTCTTTTTGTCGCTCTTGTCGCTCTTGGCTTTCTTGCTCGCTCGTTTCTCAGCCGTTTTAGCGCCATCGTCCGGCTTCTTTTTCGTCGCTGCATCCTTCGTTTTGGACTTCTTCTTGGTGTCGCTCGACTTGGTTTTCTTCGCTCCGCTGTTCGCTTCCTTGGTCGTTTTCTTCTTCTTCTTGTCATCCGTTTTCACGTCCTTCTTCGCTTTCACCTTGCTTGTCGATTTCTCCTTGGTTTTCGTCTTCTTCTTGCTTTGGTCCTTCTCTTTGCCCTTTGTCTTGTCTTTCGGGGTCGTGGCCTTACGTTTGACGCTCTTCTTGCCTTTCTTGCCGTCTTTGGCCTTGTCATACGTCTCCCGCCAATTGGCGTCTCCTTCTTTGGCGATCTCGACGGCTCCGTTTTTCTTCTTGAGTTTACGACGCATGCGCTTCATGGCGTACCTCTCCATCGCAGCTCGTTTGCGTCGCTTCCTCCACTCCATCAAAAACCCTGCTAGCAGCACCAGAGCCACACTCGAAAGCCCGATGATCAGGCCCCATGGGAGCGGTCGAACGTACACCCACGTGTACTCATTTCGGCCGTCCTCGAACTTCTCGTCCACGTTTCCAGCGGGATCTCGAGCGCGGATTCGGATCATGAACGTCCCGGAATCCAACCAACCCCAAAGTCCAGCTCGCCCAGCGTCAACGTCCAATTGCGAACGACAAGCTGCTCGGCTGAATTGAGCACGTAGTACTCGAAGACGCAATACGGTTTGTCGCTTTCGAACTTGAAGACGGTCTCGGAACTGTCGCTAGTAGGAACTCGAGTGAACTGAGCTAGCGGTCGACGGGCGTCTCGGTACCAGACATCGTTGTCGTAGTAGTCTGGAGCTGTTAGGCCGCCCAACATCATCACGCGGCGTTGGAAAATCGCACCCCGAGGCCGGAACGAGGCTTGGGTTTCCACATGCAAATGCTATCTTGCGCGTCGACGAAGACGTCGCGAAGGACTTGAACTTGGTCGACGCCGAGCACATCAGCCCAGCGAAGTCGGTGCGTCTTGGAATCGGTCACTTTGGTGCCAATGTGCGTGCATCCGTCCCAATTAGTTTCGCCCATGGTGGTGGTGGTTTGTGCAGCTGCTGCCAGTGCGTCGCCGTTTGCTCCTTGGATCACTTGAACGTTTGCGTACTCCTGACCTTCGTATTGCGTGGCTTGTACGGTGCATTGGTCAACCACAAGCTTCGCTAACGAGATGTAGTCGCAGATCGGCATCAGTTCTCGCAACGCCAACGTTTGGTCGAATGACAGACTGGTCAGATCCTGGATGGTGTTGACTCCAGCAACATACAAAGCCGCTGCATCACCATTCACCATCGTTCGCAGCTTGGAAACATCGCTGGTGGGACGCACGTACTGCGAGAACGCCGTCGCCGTCGAGTAGTCCTGAATCCAAGACGTCTGGCCTCCTTTCCAAACCCAGACATCTTCCAGAGTTCGCTCTGCATCTTCTCCAAACATGAGAATTAACTGATCATCAGGGTCGTCGCCAGAAGTTTGATCTGGCGCACCAGGCAGAGCCAAAGTCACGTGTTTCGCCCGAGCGGACCACGGAGCCGCACCGTTCACAAGTGTCCACGTAGAACCGGTCGAACTCACCCAAATATCATTCAGCAACTGAGTACTTGCTTCACCCGTAGTTGCATCCGTCTTGGAGCTTCCTGTGCGTCCTCCGAGGATGTACAACAGCGACTTGAACACGACCATCGAGTGCTCTCCTCGTGGTTGGAATTCTGCGTGTTGCTTGAGCATCGTCCAGTGCTGACCGTCCGTCGACGTCCAAATATCGTTCAAGTATGCTCGGTAGCCGCCACTACACGCAAATTCCTCCCCTGACGGTCGTTTTCGAGCGTTCTCTTCCACCCCGCAGTTCCCTAGGTCGATTTGAGCGTATCCTCCAGATAAATACAAGGCGGCGTTGAAAACGGCGACGGCGTGGAATTCCCGTGGCGACCACATGTTGCAGACGCAGAAACCCGTTGAAGTCGCTGGATCCACTTGGCATTTCGCGTCTCCTTCGCACTGATCGTCGTCTTCGCACTGCAGCTCCGGGCGTGAAGCCTTGTACGCTAAATCACTCTGCGGAAAAGCGCACCCCGGAGTCACGAGTTTCCAGGAAGACCCGGCATCGCTACTTCGCCAAACGTCATTTTTCAACACGGCCAATTCGATCCAGCGAGCATTTAGCGGTGCCATTGTTCCAGGTCCCGTACCACCGCGTTGCTGAGCTTGCGGAACAGGGAAATGCTCGCGAGCGCGACCGCCAAACACGAAAAGTTGGTTTTGAAACGCGATGGTGACGAAATTCCGCCGTGGGGAAAACATGTTGTCGGCTAGATAAGCTCCCGGGGTTTAGTGGGGTCGTTGCATCCGGTAGGAGGGTGAACCGACCAAGCAGCGGCAGCACAAGCAATCCACTCAGAATACGAGACTCCCTTCGGTGGCTTCTTGCCGCTGTTTGTCTGCAACCAGGTGACGTTGGCGACAATCTCCGGTAGCGGGTCTCCCCACTTGGTCGTCTTTAAAATGTTCACCTGCACGTCCCAAGTGGGTCCGGTCGTACTCCAGACATCATTGCGCATTGAACCACCACCGGGATACGCTCGTAAGTCTTGGGAGCCTTGAACACTCGAGTCGCCACCTAAAACAAACAGCCGAGCTTTTTGACCGGTGCTTCGAACGTAGTCGTCACTGTAGTCCAATGCTGCGACAGTATGACCGTGACGGTTTGTCCATGGAGTCGCTTCTTCAATAGCAGCGTTGGTGTGCTTTTCGCCACTTACTTGCGCCCAATTCGCAGCTTCGATAGAGTAGGTGGAAACTTGAAGAAATACCACCACCACAGTCAACCACCACCACGACCGCTTTCGAGGCATTCGCGAGGCGATTGAGAAGTGAGTTGGCAGTTTTGTCGATCTCATTGACTTGCTATTCTTGAGAGACATCAAAACTTGCATCATCTCATAGAGTTCCTCTGAATGATGCAGCAACTGGACTCGCATTTGACTATGAAGATCGTCAACACGGCCACAGCATTCCTGTGCTACTTCCAGGCTGATAGTGCGAACGTGATGATGTTTGAACATCATGTTTCGTTCCAATGGTGGTTCGTAGGTCCTCTACTATTTGTTATCTCTAACTAGTAGATTCCTGGTATCTCTGTACTACAGAGTCTGTAGGCTCTGCCTGATGCTTCCTGTTTGTTTCACGTTTGTCTTGGGATGCCGTGCTCTGTAGCTGTTGTTGAATCATCCCCCTCTCAGTAATGTTTTGGCGTTCCAGCCCCGCGATTCTACCAAGGCAAATCCTCTTTGCCGTTCTTGTCGAAACCACTTGAAAATTAACAGCAAGGATTCTCCATGAAGCGTCGTAATGCCGCAGCACAGCCCCAAGATAATCGCCCGCGAGGCAGGAAGGATGGGGTCACCTAGCGACATCACCTCGGTCGAAGTGTTGATGGGACTTTGCTTCACGATCGGCCCACTCTGCAATTTTCGACCACAACGACCAAGTCAGCAATGGCCTCACTGATGATGTTCTTGTCGTTGGCATTGACGAGTTTGTTGGTGCTAGCTGCGACGTATCAGACCTATGAAGCCTCGTCAAGGAGTCTTCGGACACAAGCGACGATCTGGCCGTCGCTAAGTCTACACTTTACCATTAAACGAAGAGCGATGCAAGTCTACGGCGAGTCGGAATTCACCATGTTCGCGCGTCCCCAAGTTTCTGAAGACTCTAAAGTATTTTACGACGCTGTGGCCACGTTCACGCACGCTTCGACGGTCTACAACTACACGCTATTTGATGGAGCTTCATACATTACTCGGAACGGTTTGGATGGCAATGACTCGACCGTTTGCTTGGACTCCGACGTATTGCCGCCGATCAATTCGATCGTCGCTGCCATCAACTCAGCTACCGCAGTCTCCGACGGTTCTACGACAAAATGTTCGGCCAAGAACGTGTTTAAAGTATCTGTTGGCGGGACGGAATTTGCGCTGTGTGCGGCGGGTTCTTCTGGGTTTACGATGCTTGGGAACGACATGGATATCGCCGTGGCTTATCTTCCAATCCAGGTCGATATTCTCCAGCCGAAAGTGAGTGGCAACAACTGCAAAATTGTGGCGTTTTCCAGTTCCATCACGGCGACTGGAAAGACGATCCTAACAGGAGAAGAACTGAGCCAAAATGCTAGGAGACTCAAGGCAGAATTCAGCTTCAAGTCGCTACTGCACTGGGGTAGTCCCGGTTCCGGTTCCGACTCAAATTCCGATGAGCGCGCACATTCCCATTCCGGTTCTGATGCGAGTGAAAGTTCCGACTCCCATGGGCAATGTTCGTGTCAGTCTACACCACGTCCTTGTGTGTTTATCCATGGAATGGGGATTGATTCTGAGCTCCCTGTAGATCAAGACGACTTTCCATACTATTGGGGAATCTCACGGACCACGCTCCCTGTTGTACGACAATGAAATACGCACACCTCGACACAGTCAACAATTCCTGGTACGATACGACCCAGCAGCAGAAAGTGTGTGAGCGAGCGCTTGAAGTGAGCGAGACCAGCACGGATACCGTCATTGCGGACACGATTATCATCACGCATTCGATGGGAGGTCTGATGGTTGGTGGGGCCATTGCCAACGGATTGTGCAGTCTCGCGACGACCTCGACGTGGGTTAGTTTAGGGTCTCCAATGGGGGAAGTATGGGCTCGGATTTCACTCAAGACGCATGTGACGGAGACTCCAGTCTCTTACTGGAAAAGATTGGCAACATCACCGGCCGATGTCCAGCTACGATGGCTACTAAGTCGCTTGCTTACGAAAATGGCAACTTCAGTTCGACAGCGATGAATGCTGCGTATCAAGCCGCCCAGAAAGTGTATCGAACCAGCATTTCCGGCGCAATTTGCAGCAAAGGATACTCGGGCTTGGTGTCGTCGTATCAATGGCAGTTCTGGCTCATGGGGAGCCAGATCCCGCACCATTCGGGCCAGAACGACGGTATGGTGGAATTCGATAGCTGCCGCGCGGGCATCCCCAAGGAGAAGTTCGGCAAACACTATGCGAGCGCCTTTTACGCGTCACACCTCAACCACTACGACTTGGAGTTTTTGTCGGGAGATTCCTTATTAGATACAGAGAAAATGCCTGTCAAATGGTTCGAGTGCTTGCTGTAGATAAAAAAAAAGTAATATAGATGACGAGAGGCTGGAATCTCTATTGTCACGATCTTATCTCTGTCGACTAAGCTACTTTCTCCAAAGTTCAGAACGCACACAAAGGCAGTTATTACTAGCTTTTTCTTGCCTTTCGGTATATACGTTTTCATTTGTCGTTGCACCGTCCCAGGCATCAACTGACAGTAGTTTTTTCTCTGCCATTCTTCAATACGACGCCAAGACGCGTCGGTCGACGTCCTCTCAGCTTAGCGAGCTGTCGGCGCTGTCGATCATGCAGCCGGAAGCCAACGGGTGGGTGAGTGAAATGAATTTCGTGCAGGCCGAGACTCCGAGTCAGCTACGTCAACGTCACATCAACATCCACGTAGTGGACCAACGGTACAAGGAGCCGACGTGGATGCACCCGAATATTGGTGGTGAAACCCAGTACGTGCAAGGTCATGACGGTGAAATCAACGCCATCCGGAAGAAAATCATCGACCATGAGACCAGCCACAAACTCGGCGAGTGGACGGCGACGGCCATCAGCGGCAACGATATCATGTCGAGTGTTTTGTTCTCGACGGGGCAAACCATCGCTAAAGCCGGTAAACTTGCTCCAATCTCGCAGTTGTTCGTGGTGGTGGTGGTGTACTGTCTCCGGTGGATCCAAGAAGAAGTGATGAGTGCTGTCCCGCTGAACGGAGGCTTCTACACAGCCATACTCAACTCTGCTCCGAAGAAAGTGGCGGCAGTCTGCGCTGCGTTTTCGATGCTGTGTTATTTGGCGACGGGTATTACGAACGGAGTCTCGGCGTTGAATTACGTGAATCAATCGCTGGTGGATCTGCCGGTGATGAGCTGCTCGATTGTGCTACTAGGGCTCTTTGCGTTGCTGTGTGTGATGGGGATCGCCGAGAGTGCTTTCGTGGCTTTACTGTTCTTCAGCTTCCACATGTTCACGCTGACTTTACTCGCGATTTTCAGCGTCATTTACGCCGTGCAGCATGCCCACATCTTTGTGGACAACATGCACTCTTCGTTGCCCGAGATCTCAGTGTTTGGGATAGCGGAAAGCAGCAATGTCTTCTATGCGTTATTCTTTGGCTACGGCACGGCGATGCTCAGCGTCACGGGCTTTGAATGTTCCGCCAACTACATTGAGGAGCAAGCGGAAGGGATGTTCCCCAAGACGCTACGGAACATGTGGGCTTTATCCAGCTCGTTCAACGTGGTTTACTCTGTATTGGCGTTGGCGGTGGTGCCTGTAGACACGATCATTGCAAACCAGTCAACGTTGCTGGCATATATGGGGAGATTGGCTGGAGGTCGTTGGCTGGAAGTTCTCGTGGCAGTGGATGCGTTTATCGTGCTGGCTGGAGCCGTTCTAACGGCGTATGTTGGAATCAACGGACTCTTCCAACGTCTGGCAATCGATCGGGTCTTACCGAGCTTCTTGTTGAGGCAGAACTCGTGCCGGAAGACCAACCACTTTGTCATTTTGACGTTCTTCCTCGTGGCTGCCAGTCTCGTGTTTATCTTGGACGCACAGGTGGACGTGCTGTCCGGAGTGTTCGCACTGGCCTTCCTGTTTGTCTTAATGTCGTTCGTGGCTGCCTGTGTGCTGCTGAAAGTTGATCGCGATCAAATTCCTCGCGAGAGATCGACGTCGTGGATGAATACGTTGTTCTGCTTGGTGACGGTCGCGGTGGGAATCCTCGCCAACGCGTTCTCGGATCTAAAGGCGCTCTCGTATTTCGGCATCTACTTTGCAGCGTTCTTCGTGGTGGTGTTTATCATGTTGGCTCGCGTGAGTCTTCTCAAAGGTTTGCTCTTTCTTTCTCGACAGATTCTGCTGCGATTCCAAGGCCGGGCACGTGAGTTTGACGACCACAACTTCGTCGGGAGTGTGGCGCTGGCCAAGACGATCGAGACGATCAAAAACACGCCCGTCGTGTTCTTCTGCAAGGCGGCCAACTTACCCAAGATCAACGAAGCGGTAACGTACGTGATGAACAACGAACACACGTACTGTCTTCGACTGGTCCACGTGTGTGAGCCCGACGCCCCCGTGCCGAGGGAGTTTGAAGACGTCGTGAACTTGTTCGACCACATTTATCCGTCCATCAAGATCGACTTTATCGCCGTCACGGGGACGTTCGAGCCGGCCATGGTGCAGTGGCTGTCCCACATGATGAAGGTCCCAGTCAACATGATGTTCATGCGGCAGCCAGCGAATGAGGAGATCCACCGAGTGTCGGCCTTAGGCGTTCGCATTATCACCGACTAAGTCACGTAAACAGAGACCGTTTTGAATTCTGAGCTGTTCGCAATCAGAGAAACTTGGTCCAGTCCGTACCACGATTTGATCCGAGTTCCCGGATGTTTTGGATAGCAGATCCCAAAAGTATCCTCGGAGACAATGTACATGACACTTACTTGCAGCGTCTCTGGCAGCGGCAACAACTGGTGCCCAACTTTGACGGGCATTGCACCAACTGGCTAGCTTCTCACTTGAGAATTCGGTGTCCAGTGGAGATGCCGTCACCTCTGTCGTTGTTGGTATCGATTGTCTTCGCATTTACAGCACTTGCTGTTCATGCTGACACTACGCAGGAATGGCCTTCTCTACGTGTCAACTTCACGTTCAAGCACGAGTCGATGCAAGTCTACGGTCAATCCAAGTTCTCCGTGGTGGCGAGCCCAAAGCTGACGAAGAACGCGACCAAAGTGCTGTACGATGTCTTCGCTACATTTGAGGAAGGGTCGACGAGATACAACTACACTCTGGTGGACGGTATCCCTTATGTCAGTGGCGGTAAAACTTCATTGACGCGGTGTTTGGATTCGGATGCACTGCCGCCGATTAACGGAATTGTTGCTGCGCTCAACGAGGCGGTGGCGGTCTCTGGTGGTGGTGATTTCGATTGCTCAAGTGGAACTTTGTTCAAGACGACCATCAATGGCTTCGACTTCGCCGTGTGTTATTCAGGAGAGTCGGGGTTTTCAATGCACAGTAGCGGCATGGATATCACGGTGGAATATTTGAAGGATCGAGTGGCGATTTCACCACCAATGACCGACAATAACTGCGTATCGGTAGCTTCGCCAAGTTCCGTGACGGCTATTGGAGCCGCGTTGCTGACTGGCAGCTCTATTACGACTCGTAAGCTGGAGGCAGACTTTGAACTCGGCAACTTATTTGGTTCAGGCGACTCGTGTTCATGCAAGTCTAGTCAGCGGCCATGTGTTTTCATCCACGGTCTTGGCGTCGACCACGAAGAACCGACCAACGTCGACTCGTTCTCTCAATATTGGGGAAATCTAACGGGATATGCGCCGTGCTGCTCGTCCATGCACTATGCGATGCTCGACACGCTGAATAATTCGTGGACGAACGCTACTCAGCAGCAAAAGTCTGCGATCGGATGCTCGAAGTTGGCGGGGCCAAGCAAAACTCAACTATCTCGGATACGATCGTTATCACACATTCCATGGGTGGTTTGATGGTCGCAGGAGCTCTCGCTAATGGAACATGCAGCTTCGCCAACAGCACGTCATGGGTGGCTCTAGCAGCGCCGATGAAAGGCAGTATGGCGTCCGATCACTTTCAGGATTCCTGCAAGAAGGACACCAACTTCGTCATGGAAGCTATTGTCGAGTCTACGGGTTTCTGTCCTGCTGGTAATGGCATCCGATCGCTCGCTTATGAAGGCGAGCGATACAGCAATCCAGAGCTTGATAAAGCGTACGAAGAAGCACAAAAGTATATCGAGAACATACCACGGGGATTTTGTGCAGCAACAGCTTCTCGGGTCTGTTATCAGACTATCAATACGAGTTCTGGACGCTGGGGCTCATGGTCCCTCATAAATCCCCCAAAACGATGGCATGGTTGAGTTCACGAGCTGTGCGGCAGGAATCCCAGAGTCGGAATTCGGAGATACGTACCTGGATAAATACTACGTGACGAAAGTCAACCACGGCGATGCTTCGTTCAGAGGAATACAAGGACTAATAGACAAGGCCAAGATGCCCAAGAAGTGGTTTAAATGTCTGCTGTAAAACACGCAGGGTTTAATAGATGACACAACCACGTTACGGTGGCAACACTCTCAGGCATCACAATTGGCCGTCGAGTACGCCGTGCTGGGAATCCTTACGGCCGCTTCGACGATTTCACATATCTTTCTGCTTATTCACACGACTGTATCGGCTTCACCGGTGACTGTGACTCGCTTGGAACTCGGTAATCGAATGACTAATGAGACTCAAGTTGTCGGTTTGAAGCTGTTCTTGTTTACCGAACTGGTATTTACGTGTAGTGGATTTAGTAGTCTTCACTGTCTTCACTGTCTTCGGCGTTGACGTGCTGGTACCTTGGCCTGCTTGGAGAGTCACGTCGCCAGTCAAGTTGGATGCCGCAAATGTACTGGTCCTCAGCGTACGAGTCCAGGCGCACTTGGACCTGCAAAGTTGGCTGGGTCTCCTTGACCAGCACTAGCAGCGGATTTAACTCTTCCTTCATGAACACATCGCACCAACCCGACGGGATCGAACGGTTCGGGTTGGCGATCAACAGCACTAACTTTCGAGTGCATTTAGACCTATCGATGTCGTCGGTCTCCGATAGCAAGCGCAGCAACGCTGTCACCTCACGGTAGAAGCTCGGGATGGCAGTGTGTTCTTCAAGTCCCCCAATTCCAATACCTACAGAGAGCTGCTTTCCCACTGTATTGGTCTGCTCGGACACGGCACAAATATACTTGAAAATCCCTTTAGCCGTGAAGAAACCCGTGTGAAGTTTGGCGAACGTTAGCCGTTCGAGACGAGTGATCGAAGTCAGCGACCGATCTGTCAATGTTTGAATTTCCAACAGACAGACCGAGTCGTTCTCGACCTCGATATGCTGCAACAGAGGACAGCAATTCGCTGCGGATTCCCAGAAGTCATCACCGAAGAGATTGTGGTCAAAACACAGCGATGCCGACGAGTTTTCGTAGCAGATCTCGACGACTAGAACTGTCAGCGCTGGACATCCCCTCAGTGCCCAACCAACCTGTCGAGCCAAGTCACCATACCCTGGAAGTGGAGACGTCGGTGACACTGCTTTATCACCGCAGTTTTTGATGTACTGGTGATAATCCCAGCTTAAGTTTGCTGTCAATATCAACGCCGTTAATGCTGGCTTGGAATACTCACCAAAGACTCGGAAGAAGTCGTCGGCGGCCGGCACAACTTGCCAGCTAAACTCACGCAGCCTCGTGCATCTCTCATTGAAAGTTCTCCACGTTTCCAACGGAATCAACCACTTTTCATGGCATCGGATGCGACCGTCGAAGAAGGCTTTTTGAAAGCCATCCAAGTACTCGATTTGTGGACAGAATTTCGCCACAGCATCAACGAAAGCTGAGCTGCTTTTGAAAATATTATCAGTGTGGTAAGAAACCGCAGTGAGGCGCCTTAAACCTCTACATTTTCCCGTTGTAAACCAAGTTTGCAGCGCACTGAGCAAGGCCTTCATTAGCTGATTGATCTCCGGCCCAGCTTCAATTTCTCCATATTTCCCATGGCACGGCAAGATCAATGACTCCAAGCTCTGGCAATGTTTCGAAGCTGACTTTAGAATCAACGGAAGGTGTCGACTCTGCAAAGGTATTCTTTCGAGATCCAACCGTTTAAGATTGGATAAACTCGTGAAGATTTCTTCCCAAGGAATGGTCAGCCCATTCAGCGTATCCACTTCATCTACGGATCTGCAATATTTGTTCTGAAACTCGGCAAAGCTACGACTAATGGGATCCAAATTGTCGGTCTGAATCCGTTCCCTGGACTTCGTGAATACCAAACTCAACGCCAACACTTTGTTGCCACGGAGTTTGAGGTTTTCCGTCACCACTGCAATATCCTCCGCTGTTGCTGCCGACTCAAATTTCAGCTTCAGCTTCGCGGCTCTGAAAGCCGACAGGAAATCCTTGACAATGTCGCTCGCAGCTTTCGAAACGAGCGCGATATTCAACAGACTGGACGTGAAAAGCGGTCGCGTGTTCCCACCAAAATCTTGAACGACCCCTTCGACTGCAAACTCGAGGATGGTGGCGACTTGACACGCCGGAAGTGACAACAGAGATAAAGACATCGCTCCAAAGGGGGATTTCCTTGATGATATTTTTACAAATCATAGGAAAATTGTCTGCCATTCAAATTGTTCACAACCTTTATGAGTGGTGAAGTAGCGATGCTGGGTCTTCCTGGAAACTCGTGACTCCGGGGTGCGCTTTTCCGCAGAGTGATTTAGCGTACAAGGCTTCACGCCCGGAGCTGCAGTGCGAAGACGACGATCAGTGCGAAGGAGACGCGAAATGCCAAGTGGATCCAGCGACTTCAACGGGTTTCTGCGTCTGCAACATGTGGTCGCCACGGGAATTCCACGCCGTCGCCGTTTTCAACGCCGCCTTGTATTTATCTGGAGGATACGCTCAAATCGATCTAGGGAACTGCGGAGTGGAAGAGAACGCTCGAAAACGACCGTCAGGGGAGGAATTTGCGTGTAGTGGCGGCTACCGAGCATACTTGAACGATGTTTGGACGTCGACGGACGGTCAGCACTGGACGATGCTCAAGCAACACGCAGAATTCCAACCACGAGGAGAGCACTCGATGGTCGTGTTCAAGTCGCTGTTGTACATCCTCGGAGGACGCACAGGAAGCTCCAAGACGGATGCAACTACGGGTGAAGCAAGTACTCAGTTGCTGAATGATATTTGGGTGAGTTCGACCGGCTCTACGTGGACACTTGTGAACGGTGCGGCTCCGTGGTCCGCTCGGGCGAAACACGTGACTTTGGCTCTGCCTGGTGCGCCAGATCAAACTTCTGGCGACGACCCTGATGATCAGTTAATTCTCATGTTTGGAGAAGATGCAGAGCGAACTCTGGAAGATGTCTGGGTTTGGAAAGGAGGCCAGACGCCTTGGATTCAGGACTACTCGACGGCGACGGCGTTCTCGCAGTACGTGCGTCCCACCAGCGATGTTTCCAAGCTGCGAACGATGGTGAATGGTGATGCAGCGGCTTTGTATGTTGCTGGAGTCAACACCATCCAGGATCTGACCAGTCTGTCATTCGACCAAACGTTGGCGTTGCGAGAACTGATGCCGATCTGCGACTACATCTCGTTAGCGAAGCTTGTGGTTGACCAATGCACCGTACAAGCCACGCAATACGAAGGTCAGGAGTACGCAAACGTTCAAGTGATCCAAGGAGCAAACGGCGACGCACTGGCAGCAGCTGCACAAACCACCACCACCATGGGCGAAACTAATTGGGACGGATGCACGCACATTGGCACCAAAGTGACCGATTCCAAGACGCACCGACTTCGCTGGGCTGATGTGCTCGGCGTCGACCAAGTTCAAGTCCTTCGCGACGTCTTCGTCGACGCGCAAGATAGCATTTGCATGTGGAAACCCAAGCCTCGTTCCGGCCTCGGGGTGCGATTTTCCAACGCCGCGTGATGATGTTGGGCGGCCTAACAGCTCCAGACTACTACGACAACGATGTCTGGTACCGAGACGCCCGTCGACCGCTAGCTCAGTTCACTCGAGTTCCTACTAGCGACAGTTCCGAGACCGTCTTCAAGTTCGAAAGCGACAAACCGTATTGCGTCTTCGAGTACTACGTGCTCAATTCAGCCGAGCAGCTTGTCGTTCGCAATTGGACGTTGACGCTGGGCGAGCTGGACTTTGGGGGTTGGTTGGATTCCGGGACGTTCATGATCCGAATCCGCGCTCGAGATCCCGCTGGAAACGTGGACGAGAAGTTCGAGGACGGCCGAAATGAGTACACGTGTGTACGTTCGACCGCTCCCATGGGGCCTGATCATCGGGCTTTCGAGTGTGGCTCTGGTGCTGCTAGCAGGGTTTTTGATGGAGTGGAGGAAGCGACGCAAACGAGCTGCGATGGAGAGGTACGCCATGAAGCGCATGCGTCGTAAACTCAAGAAGAAAAACGGAGCCGTCGAGATCGCCAAAGAAGGAGACGCCAATTGGCGGGAGACGTATGACAAGGCCAAAGACGGCAAGAAAGGCAAGAAGAGCGTCAAACGTAAGGCCACGACCCCGAAAGACAAGACAAAGGGCAAAGAGAAGGACCAAAGCAAGAAGAAGACGAAAGCCACGGAGAAATCGACAAGCAAGGTGAAAGCGAAGAAGGACGTGAAAAAGGATGACAAGAAGAAGAAGAAGAAAACGACCAAGGAAGTGAACAGCGGAGCGAAGAAAACCAAGTCGAGCGACACCAAGAAGAAGTCCAAAACGAAGGATGCAGCGACGAAAAAGAAGCCGAACGATGGCGCTAAAACGGCCGAGAAACGAGCGAGCAAGAAAGCCAAGAGCGACAAGAGCGCCAAAAAGAAGACGGCGAAAACCAAGACTTCGGATAAAAAGAAGACCAAGTAGAGAGGATAAAAGGATCAATATTCACTCGTGAATCCATTCGAATTGAAAAGTAAGATCCATTCCTAGCCAGAACATCGTGCGTAGTCAAAAAGAAGAGAAAAAATAGTTTGCATGCATACGATGCTTCTTACCAAAGTGTACCAGCGTCACTTGTAGTAAAATCACAATCCAGACGAATAATCGACCTTGCAACAACTCCGTCTCCGTGTCCAACACAAAAGCCAGCTGGTAAATCAAGGAGAAGTCAAACTTCTGCTTTAGTGTGATGTGCAGCCGCACCGAAGACACCAGTTCGATCGCAGTGTAAGTACACTGACGTGGGGTCGACTTGCAGATGTACGACGTGGAATCGAAGATGTCTGAGAATCAAACGCAGCGTCGAGTCTCCGAGAGTCTTGACGAACTTCGCCGATAAAAAGTTGAAGACCAGTCGACGTCATGACACTGGGAACAGCAACAGGTTCGCACTTGTTGTCAACATTTTCTGGTGCTTGTACCTCCTGCTCTCGATAAACGTTGATACATAATAGCGTGGATCCACGGATGTTGTCGTTGCAAAGCGCCAAAGCGATCGCAATAATGGCCACTGCATCTTCGTTCTTAGTAAGTTGGTTGTTTCGTGCCTGGCACCGGAAGAAGCCTTGCCATGAGCTACAAGAATTGTCCACGACACTACAACTGCAGCAAAGTGAAGGAATTTGGACATGATGTCACTCTTTGCTGATCAATGTTAGAATGAGATGAATCGGGGGCTTGAGTAGCTCTCCACGCTCGAGATACAGTCTTCAGCAGTCTTGGGAATTGCAGCCGGCAGACCAATACGGACGTGATCTTCACGAGTCGAGCGCTTGCCTAATTGTATTGTCATTTCGTGTCGCTCCGCTCAACGAACTCAACCTATTTCGCCTTCGTCACGTTCAACTGCACATTGCCCAACGCTCTGGCGTTGTATTCCAAACCTTAGTAGATTAGATTTAACACCGCAGCTTGAGAACTCACAAATAATCGGTAATCGAAGCCCCCCAAACGAACTCAACCCACGGGCTGCGCTGACACTGGAGACTTGAATTGGACTTGGTAGACGCATTTTTGCTGTTGTCAGGGACAAGAGCTGCGATCCGTTTCCTGCGCAGGAGACTTGGCTCAACTCGCGTGCAAACCATCGGACAGCTCAGCGGGAAAATGTCGGTGGACGGAGCAATGATTTCAGTCTGCAGAAGTTCGCTGATGAACTTGAAGGCGCTTGTAGGGCTCTGTAGGGAGAACACGATAACTTGCTTGTCCGCGGTAAACCAGAAGAAATCCCAGCGGGAGCGCAGGTCTGTCAAAAGACCCATCGGAGCTCGTCCGCCATTATCCTCGAGATCAGCAATAACCAACTTCAGCAGCACTTGGCTTCGACAGTAGTCGATTTCACTTGGGTCATTGCAGTCCCGCTTTACATCCACCAAGAAGCAATGCCCGGCAAACACACTGGTGTAGCGTTCTGCGTTGCGGTCTACGCTCATTACGTCAGCGGTGCCCTTCACAGGGAACCCGATCGTTCCAACGCCATCGTTAAGGAGCTGCATCTCCTCTTGTGAAGTATCCTTCACAAAGAACAGAGGTTGCTCGCTGCCTTCCGGGTGGATCGTGTGTTTGATGTGCTGCGTAATGTACGCGAGATACTTCTCACGCTGCTTGGGAGCATCTTCAGCCATGTCGCTCTCCCATACAAAGCGGTCTTCCTCCTCTTCACTACCACTCGGATCTTCTTCAAAACGGACGAATTCAGTTGTCAGACCCAAGTGCTTCTGCATGTCTTCCACTTGCGGCGAGGAAGCCATTGCGATTGGAATCCACTCCGGAGTGTACTGCATCAGACTCCACAGTTTCGAGTTTCTCTGGACTAGCTTCTCCTCCACCGCGTTCTGATGCCCCTCCATCGTTTGCCTCTTCTCCAGCTTCTGCTGCATTTCCTTCATCTTTTGCAGCAGCTCCTCCATCTTCGGCAGCCTCTTTTGCAATTTCAGGGCTCTCTTGGCCTGCTTGTCATCTTCCCTTTCGTATCTGCGATTGAAGATCTGGACCACATCCTCCAGCGTCAGCTTCTGCCGTTTGTGGGCTACTCGATTGTGAATTAGTTCCTCGTCGCTATCATCGTCTTCCTTCTTCTCGAGTTCGTCCACGCAGTTTGATGAATTGACTCGAGACTCGCCATCGACATCCGAAACTTTGGCAAGGCGCAACTCCAGCTCTAGGGCGTTGTCTGCGAGCGTCTTGATCGTCTGCTGCAAGTGGATAACGCTCGCATCTTCTACCAGTGGGATATTCACACTGGCTGAGGCAAGTCGCAGCTTCAGGGCCGTGATGGTCTGTTGCAACTGCATAGCAGTCACGTCTTCGGCCAGAGGGAGGCTGAACATCACCGTCATTTCCTCAGTCCTTGAAGCTTGCAGTCGAATGTAATAATGAGCCACCAACGTCAACGCTAGTCTTCCTCCATCAGTGATGGGCCATCAATAGGTGTCCAACATTACAAGAAGTTCCAGAATGCATTTTGTTTTGCAATTTGACAAGAAGCCAATGAACCAAACTCCACCTAGAGCACGCACTCGAGCCACTTCACGGGCATTTTCTTCTCGTTGAGTAGTGAATCGCCGGCTCGGAATTGCAAGTCGTAGTGGTTCGCCTTGGAGGCGTAAAAAGCGTCCCGGTAGTTATCTCCAAACTTGTCCTCTGGGATTCCTGCTCGACAGCTTTCAAACTCCACCATGCCGTCGTTTCTGCGGGACTTGTGAGGGATGGAGATGGCCATGGTCCACATCTTGAGTTGGTGTCTGGACATGATGCCCCAGTACCCGGTGCTGCAGATTGCGCCCGAAACACTGACAGTGTAAACTTCTTGAGCTGCCTTGTAAGCTTTATCCAACGCTGAGGAGCTGTAGCTTTCATGTTCGTAGGCGAGCGACTTCATGGCGGTGGAAACGGGACAACCTCCAGTACTACCGTCGCTGATAAACTTCTTGACGACGAAGTTGATTTTGTCGGCACACGCGTTCTGGGAGTAGTCCGAGCCCATACTGCCGGCCATCGGAGCCCCCATACTCAACCACGACGTGCTATTGGCAAGACTGCATCTCCCATTGGCAATCGCGCCGGCCAGCATCAAGCCGCCCATGGAATGAGTGACGATGATCGTGTCGGAAATGGTTGACTTGGCACTGGTGTCGCTCACGGCCAGAGCTCGATCGCAGACCTTTGCTGCTGTTTCGGGTCGTACCAAGTGTTGTTGAAAGTATCGAGCACGGCGTACTGGATGGATGAACAGCACGGCGTGTGACCCGTGATGTTTCCCCAATATTTTGGCATCGAGTCGACGTTTTCAGGCTCTTCATACTTCACGCCGAAGCCGTGGATGAAGATACACGGACGCGGAGTCGACTTACAGGTACATGAAGTCGAGTCGAAGATGTCGGAGAATTTGATAGCAGGTTTCAGTCTTCGAGAGCCTTGGCGGATGTTGCTGGTTAGCTTGCGAACGTCGCTCTTTTGTTGCGTATGAACTTGTGCTGCGTCCGTAGGCCTCGCAAGAACAAGAGTCATCATCGCGAGTAGAACTCGGAATATTGTCATTTCGTCGCGAGTCGTGACTCACGACAAACTAAGCGAATGATGGAATGAGGAGCGCGGGGGCTGTTATCATGAGGACGCGGGAAATTGAATGGTACAACGGGCGAGAAATTCAGCAGGCACAGCATTGGGAACTGCAGCCTGCAAAAACACGCTCGCGCAGCACCGTCTTGTAGTTTACAAACAAGAACGGGAGTGTGTGCTTCGTACCTTTTGGTGTTTGAAGAGTAAATACATGTTGGTTGTTGCGTCAAAAATGTAGCGAGTGACGAGATTTGAACGACAAAATGGCAGCGGTTCTTATCATACAGTACCGTGGCCTCTACAGCAGCTTTTGTACGGCTTGATGGGGTTGACGATGCTGCGGCACATGGGATTGGTGCAGCCAGCACAGTTGAGCGGGTACGCCGGCGAGTGCAGTTCCTCCGTGTCCAGATGGTGCTTGACGATGTCAGCCTGCGCCTTGAACAACAACGGCTCATCATTCAGTGACGGACAGCGTTTAAAGTTCGTAATCCCAGCCTCTTCGGCTTCCTCGCCGTACTCAATGTCGATCTCGTACAGCGTCTCAATGTGGTCCGACGTGAACGCAATCGGCACTGCAAGAACATGTCTACAAGAACAACAAACTACAGTTAGACAGCCGTCTTCAAAATGTATCCAACTCCAAAAGCCAACGCACTTGTGGCCCTGCTTTCCGTAGCGTTTGATCACGTCGCTGGTGCTGGGCCCCATCCACGGCAAGTAGCCGACCTTGGACTGCCAGCTCAGAATGTGCATGTTCTTGCCCGCCAGCTCCTTCATGACGCGCTCGGCCGTGGCTGCGATCTCGTTCACGTACGAGTCTCCTTTGTACACGGTCTTCATGGGCACCGAGTGGGCCGAGAACATGATGATCACCTTGTCTCTGTCTTCAGGAGCGTATTGCTCCAGCCCCATCTTGACGCGGTTCGCCACTGCTGAGATATATCCCGGGTGGGTGTTCCAGCGGTCGATCAGTGACCATTTGAAGTCGTCCTTCATGTTGAGGCGGTCCAGTTCGCGCCACAAGTGGTTCATACTGGACCCCGACGTCGTACAGGACCATTGAGGATACTAAAAAAACAATTAAAAATTAGTAAAATATAATACATACAAATGATTTTAAAAATCACCTGTGAGAAAGCGATGGCTCGAGTGACGCCATCCTCCTTCATCTGCTTGAGAGACGCCTCCGTCAACGGATTGGCGTATCTGAAAAACACATAGTGCTTGTGCGGTGCACTCTACAATAAATACAATAAACAGTTAGTATCCTCCTATTCCAGTCTTACCACGTTGCTGGACGTACTTCAGGACGGATCTGGTCCAGGAGCTTGCACATTTCTTCGCCTTGAATGTTGGTCCATTTCAAGATAGGAGAACCGCCTCCAATTTGGGCATACTGGTCCACAATACTGGGCGTGCGGCGCTTGGCCACGTAGGGCCCCACAATGTGCTGCACGGGGCCCATGGGGATGAGCTCTGGATCGGTGAAGAGGTTGGTGAGGAAGCTCTGCACCTCGGGCAGCGTCGAGGGTCCGCCCATGTTGAACATGGCGATGGCGGTGGGCGCCTTCTTGGCTGCGTGGCGGACGGACATGGCTACACGTGTGTGTGACTTGGCAGATTTGAGACTGACGTAGAGCTTCGCCCGTGATCTTAGTATGCGTGCTTTAGGTTCAGTGCACCAAAAAGTAAACAGTATGCGTGTTTTGAGGGCTTATGCGTGTCAATTGGACGACACAAATGAGCTTATCGGGCAAGTGCCGGCAAGGCAAACAGCTTGCCGCCACGCGTATACGTCGCTACATTCCAGCACGACGATGTGCTCGGCCTTGTGGCTATGAAGGCTGGGTTTGCTTCAAAGCAACTTGCTGGTGCCCAGCTGAAGCAATGGAATCTGTAGCCAAACCACCAAAAACGGACTATATTTAGTCCCATTTGGTCTCAGCACCTTCGTCCAAGCACACCAAACAAGATGCCGCGCGAGATCATCACGCTGCAGGCGGGCCAATGCGGCAACCAGATCGGCATGGAGTTCTGGAAGCAGCTGTGCGCCGAGCACGGCATCTCCGCCGACGGCATCGTGCAGGAGTTCGCCACGTCAGGCCACGACCGCAAGGACGTCTTCTTCTACCAAGCAGATGACGAGCATTACATTCCGAGGGCGCTTCTGATGGACCTGGAGCCGCGTGTGATCAACACCATCAGCACTTCGACCTTCCGCAACTTGTACAACCCAGAAAACTTCTTTGTCAGCAAAGAAGGAGGCGGTGCAGGCAACAATTGGGCGTCTGGGTACCATCAGGGAGACCTCCACCATGACCAACTGATGGAGATGATCGACAGAGAAGCTGACGGATCGGACAGTCTGGAGGGCTTTGTGCTGTGCCACTCCATTGCAGGAGGAACGGGATCCGGCATGGGGTCGTATCTCCTCGAGAATTTGAACGACCACTTCCCCAAGAAGCTCATCCAGACCTACTCGGTGTTCCCCAACCAGTCGGACTTCCAGAGCGACGTGGTCGTGCAGCCGTACAATTCACTGCTGACCATGAAGAGACTTGTGCTGAATGCAGACTCCGTTGTGGTGCTAGATAACACGGCACTAAACAGGATCGCGGTGGAAAGGCTGAGGGTGGAGAACCCCACGGTCTCCCAGCTAAACTCGCTGGTGTCGACCGTCATGGCGGCTAGTACGACGACGCTGCGGTATCCTGGGTACATGAACAACGACCTTATTGGCTTGGTGGCGTCGTTGATCCCAACCCCTCGCTGCCACTTCTTGATGACGGGCTACACGCCACTGACGATCGACACGCAGGTCTCGGCGGTGAGGAAGACGACGGTACTGGACGTCATGCGGCGTCTGTTGCAGCCAAAGAACATCATGGTGAGCACGTCTACCAAGACGGGATGCTATATCTCGATCCTCAACATCATCCAGGGCGATGTGGACCCAACGCAGGTGCACAAGTCGCTGCAGCGCATCCGCGAAAGGAAGCTGGCGCGCTTTATCCCGTGGGGACCTGCCTCGATCCAAGTGGCGTTGTCCCGCAAGTCACCGTACGTCGAGACGGCCCACAAGGTGAACGGGTTGATGCTGGCCAACCACACCAGCATCGGCGCATTGTTTCACAAGCTGCTGCTGCAGTACGACCGGCTGAAGAAGCACGGCGCTTTCATCGAGAACTACCGCAAGGAACCCATGTTTGCTGAAAACCTAGACGAGTTCGACAGTGCTCGTGAGGTCGTGCAGAACCTAGTGGACGAGTACAAGGCCAGCGAACGTGCAGACTACGCCACGTGGGGACAACCTCCGTCCAGCGCCATGGACGACGTCCGCATGGCGCACTAGACAGAACGCTAAGGCCATTTCTAGGACCTCACGGTCTATTTAACGTTGCAAGTTCCTTTTGTGCGTCACACTCATGTCAGTACGCGTTCTCGACGGATCACGCTCTCGTCGAACTTGACCAGGAACACCGTCTTGTTTTGCTGGCCTCCTGGAACCTCCACAGTGTGCGCTGTCACTTCAGCTAAGAAGCCACTGCTGCAGAGAATGCCGCGCACAATACCAGCAATATAGGCGGCGCAGTCCAGCTGGCCGAGATCGGGCGGCACAGACACGAACTTATTGGTGAGTGGCTCCAGCTCGTGGATCATGTACTCGTCCTCGTTCTCAGTACTGCGTTCCAGTGCGTCGGCAGCTTTACCGAAGAGCGCCTTCCAGCAGGTGGACACGATGAACTGCAGCATGCTCAGCAGGCGGGTCTCCCGTCGTCCAGACTTCTCCCGATGACACAATAGCTCGACGACACGCACTCCAACGCCGAAACCTGCCCCATCGAGGCTGTCAATCGGATATGAGAGCACAGTTAGTATGTTGCAGTCGGTTTTAAGAGAGGTGAAGGTGGCTATAAGAGCGTACCGGTTCTCAAGGTCCGAGATGTTCTGCACGCGCCCTTGGAAGTACTGTACCATCTCGGAGAAGAGGAAGGAGAAGGCGCTGAGACTCACCTGACAACGGCAGAGCGTTAGAAATTGGGCTGGTAGGGTACTGCACCAGGATCTTAACACGCACCTCGCTCTTGCCGCGGCTCAGCGGCCGGTCCAGCACGTGCAGACTCGTCGCCGAGACGCCCGTGCTGCGGCGACCCGAGTCCATCATAGCTCAGATTCTGTACACAATCGACACACTTGTCTAAACAATTACATATATACGCACATATATTACAGATATAACCTCATTCTTCAAATGAAGTGACATAAGTAATTTGACACCGTCACCGCCATGATGGATCGCGAACATGACTCCTCTGCTCTTGCAGAGCCCCAAGATGCCTCTGAAAAAGCGCTTCCCACGAACAGTAAAAACCCATCGCCACCGTCAGCACCACATCAAGTTGATGATCGCCTCCAAAAGTTGCAATTCCCACCTGCTATCTTGTGTCTTTCCGATGGGGCAGCGATGTGGCGTTCCACCACTCGTCCGACCACTTCGCCTCGACTCACTCCAGAACCTAAATACAATGGTCACGCTACTGCGGTTATTAGTCGCCGCCAGTGCCGTCGTGGCATTCACCGCAGCTCAAAATGACACACTTTTCCCATCTCTTCGATTCCAGTTCGCCGTCAAGCGCAGCTCCATGGCAATCCACGGACACTCGACCTTCACAATGTTAGCCAACCCTATCGAATCAGTCGACAACGACAAACTTCTCTACGACACGTTTGCTACGTTCAAGGACGGCTCGACAAGTGTCGACTACTCGGTGGTCGACGGTATTTCTTATTTGTCCAGTTCGGATGGCGTTCGGTGTTTGGACTCGGAAGCTCTTCCAGAAATCAACGCTATTGTGTCCGCTTTGAATAAAGCGGAGGAGATTTCCACTGCATCGACAGGTGAGGAAGAGATCGAGTGTTCAAGCGGCGACTTGTTTAAAACGTCGGTGAATGGCATCGACTTTGCAGTTTGCTACTCAGGTTCTGAAGGGTTTACGATGCACGGCAGCGATATGGACATTTCTGTGGAGTATCTGGCGAATTCTGTGTCTATTACCGAGTCCAAAGCAAACTCGAACGAAGAGTGCAAGAAAGTTGCTTTCTCGAGCGCCATTTCGTCGACTGGAAGAGCTCTCCTGACTGGGAAACCAATTAACAATTCGAGACGACTGGAAGCACAGTTTAATCTGAAAAAGTCATTGGGCTTGGACATGTCTGTGTGCGAATGCAAGTCGGAGCCGCGGCCGTGTATTTTCATCCATGGTATGGGCATCTCTCCGGAAATGGCAGAGAACCAAGACGCCTTCCCGAGATATTGGGGAAACCTCACGGGCCATGCGCCTTGCTGTACGTCCATGAAATATGCTCGTCTTGATACCAAGAAGAACTCGTGGGCCAGTGATCGACAGCAGAAAAAGTCTGTGACCGAGCATTGTCGGCTAGCGAGGCTAGCCAAGGCACAGCGATCACCAACACCATTATCATCACACACTCGATGGGCGGTCTCATGGTTGCCGGAGCTATCGCCAATGGACACTGCGGTCTGGATTCAAGTTCGTCGTGGGTGAGTTTAGGCTCGCCATTGAGAGGGAGCATGGGCTCCGATTACACATTAGACGCGTGTGAAGGAGGCGATGGATATCTCCTGGAGAAATTTGGTAATATCACTGGACGGTGCCCTGTCAAGCTGGCGACAAGATCTCTCGCTTACGAAGGCGAAGAACACAGTCCTGCGAGGTTGAATGCAGCCTACAAAGCTGCTCAGAAGGTCTACAAGAAGTACGTGACAGCCGCGGCCTGCAGTAATTCCTACGCTGGATTGTTGTCCGATTACCAGGTTAAGTTCTGGTTGCTTGGCAAGGTGGTGCCGCACAAGTCGCCGGAGAACGATGGGATGGTGGAGTTTCAGAGCTGTCGTGGTGGTATTCCAGAGGCAAAGTTCAGTGACAGCTACGACAGCCAATTCTACGTTACAAAATTGAACCACTTTGATCTGCAGTTCCTGTCGGGCGACGCTGTCATGGACAAGGCCAAGATGCCTGTGAAATGGTTCGAGTGTGTGCTGTAGATCTTTGTCCGACAATATAATAACACAGAGAAAGGTTCATCCATTACGAGATTGTCTCTCACAGCTCTTGCAATGCGCCACACAAACGCAGGACCACGTCGAAAAGCAAGTACTCTAGCCACAAAATTGCTAACGAGGTAAGGCTGCAGTTGTTCTCCCATCAAACAGCAAGACAGCAATCGATTAATTGCACTACCGGATGAGATGTCGAAGTTGGCTCCACCACATTGCTCTAAGTCGCTCATCAGCTCCAACTCATAGCAGAATTTCCATTGCATCCTTCGTAGATAAATCAAATATCAATCTATCGCTCCCACCGGCCGCATTGAACTTGTCACCAAGTAGTTCACTGCGTTTTGCAGGCGACACCACACCTTTGGAATCTGTGAGTTTTTCCTCACATAATGAAAGACATTGTCGTTGCTCGGGGATTGCTAAAATGTTGCCCGTCCATCAGCGTCTGAACGGGGTACGTTGCATCCAGTGCACGCTGATGAGTCATGCGTTGAATCTCGTCATTTTCCACCCCATTTATTGGATCCCGTGCAGCCGCATGGTGTGCCGGTAGCCAAGAACCACCGTTGGTGGCGAACCACATTGACAGTTTGTTTGCGTCGCAAAGAATCGTATTGGGCCTTTCGAACTTGATCGCGTACTTCAGCGCTGCAATCGTCAATCGTGGGCCCCACCACGGGGAAAGGATCCTCCTTCTCGCCAACAAGCACACAGAAGAACTTCATCTTCAAGAAAGGCTTTTTCAAACGAAATATATTTCGTTTGTATCCTTTCATTGCTGAGCCAGGCAGGCTCCTCTTTCATCGTCGATGAACAGCAATATTTCCATGGTGATACAGGACACTTCAGTACTTGTGAAAAAGCGAACGCAACGTGATGATGGCGCACAGCTTCACGCTTGAGCATCGCTTCCCAATTTCCTTTTCTTCGGATCGGCATGGGATCGAATTGATACTTTCACAAGCTCCTCCATCAGTGTGCAATTTGCCAGCAACGTGATCGAGACCTCCTCACAATGTCGACGTTCCTACGCCTCGTTGTCACCTTTGTGGTTGCGGCTGCATTGACCGTTTACGCTGCCGACTCGGATTCAAGACAGCTCAAGCCTGCGTTCAAGTTTTCGGAAGTTTTCAGACGTGATACCCCTTCATGCACTTGCAACTCCAAAATGCGTCCGTGCATCTTCGTCCACGGCATGGGCAGCAAGGAGGAAATGGCAGACAACCAAGACGAGTACTCATCGTATTGGGGAAATGTCACGGGCCATACTCCGTGTTGTTCGTCCATCAAGTACACGCATCTCAACACGGTCAACGTCTCGTGGACAAGACCCAGTCAACAACAAAAGTCTGCGATCGAATCCTCGCCGTCAACGATGAAAGCCAAGGATCGACAGTCAAGGACACGATCATCATCACACATTCCATGGGTGGGCCCATGCTCGCGGGTGCTATCGCCAACGGGCATTGCCAACTGGATAAAAGCTCTACGTGGATCAGTTTGGGGGCCCCGATGCGAGGCAGTATGGCGTCCGATGAGGTCCAAGAATCCTGCAAAGGAGATACCGACTTTGTGCTCGAGAAGGTGGCCAACATCACCGGAAGATGTCCGGCCAGTACGTCGCTCAGGTCTCTCGCTTACGAAGGAGAACGTCACAGTACCAAGAAGCTAAACGACTACTACGAAGCAGCTCAGAAAGCGTATACAAAGCACGTATACGCTGCAGCCTGCAGCAACGGGTTCTCCGGACTGGCGTCACATTATCAATGGCAATTCTGGCTGCTAGGCAAGACCATCCCTCATAAATCGAGCGAGAACGACGGCATGGTCGAGTTCCTAAGCTGTCGAGCAGATATTCCCGAAGACAAGTTCGGCAACACCTATCGCGATCGATTCTACGTGACCAAGTTGAACCACTACGACCTCCAATTCCGAGCCGGCGATTCCCTTCGCGATGAAGCGAAAATGCCGCTTAAGTGGCTTGAGTGCTTGCTGTGACGACAAACACGTCTAACAGCCAAAAATTCTACAATAAACGTAAACATCATTTCTGCCAGACATGCTGTTTGTGCCTTGGGATGAGCAGGAAGAATAACAAAGCCGATCTGCTTGCGCGCCCACTCTCATCATCGAGTTCACTCAGTCGTTGGCCCGAGCATAGTGAGATGCTCCTCCTGGCTCAAGTTCGCTTCGTTGTGCATACTGTCGTCGCGACAGTATTCGTGACTGCTTCAGCGTTGGTGACGGACTCTTCCAGTCCTCTGCAGAATGAGACGACAAGTTGGCCGTCGCTACGATTCGAGTTCACCGTTAAGCGAGCTTCGATGGCAATCCACGGTCACTCGACGTTTACGATGATCGCCAACCCGGCTGTGTCGACCACCGACGACAAAGTGCTGTACGATACATTCTCCACCTTCACGGAAGACTGGACAAACTACAACTACACTCTGGTCAACGGAGTTTCGTATGTATCGACAAACTCGTCGGTTCGGTGTCTGCACACGGAGTCAATTCCAGAGGTGAACTCCATCGTCGCAGCACTCAACCAAGTCATTCCGGTATCATCCGACAACTCCATCGACTGCAGTGGCGATCTATTCAAAGCTTCAGTCTATGACATCGACTTCGCGGTGTGTTCTTCGGGCTCGTCGGGTTTCAAGATGATCAGCAGTGACGTGGACATTACGGTCGAATACTTTACCAATTCCGTGGAGATTTCGATCCCTACAGTGAACACCGACTGCAAAGCCACGGTCTCCCCAAGCTCAGTGACTTCTCATGGAAAATCACTGCTGACTGGTCAACCGGTTAGCTCTAACGCTTCACGAAGACTCGAAAGTGCGTTCGGCTTCTCCTCGTTGAATTCCGAGAGTTGTAAATGCGAGTCGGAAGTGCGTCCGTGTTTGTTCGTGCACGGTTGGGGCATCGGATACGAAGAGCCTGGAAATGTAGACTACTTGGGATATTGGGGCAATGTGTCTGGCCACACGCCGTGCTGTTCGAATATCAAATTCACCGTGCTGGACACGCAGAACGTTTCCTGGACGAGTGCCACGCAGCAGCAGAAACTCTGCGACCGAGCGCTAGCAGTGAGCAATTCAAGTTTAGGATCAACGATCTCCGACACGATCCTCGTCACCCATTCCATGGGCGGACTCATGCTAGCTAGTGCGATCGCCAACAAGAGATGCAACCTTGCCGACAGCTCGACGTGGGTGAGTATGGGGACTCCGATGATAGGAAGTATGGGCTCCGACTTCACTCAGGACTCCTGTGCCGATCAAACCAACTACGTCTCTAAAACATACGCCCAACTGACTGGAAGATGTCCTCCTGGAATGGGCATGAAGTCGCTCGCGTACGAGAACGAGAGCTACAGCAAAGTCTACGGCCAACTCTACGGCACGAAGGATTTGAATGCCATGTACAAGGCCGCTCAGAAAGTGTATCAAGCGCAAGTATACGCGGTCGCATGCAGTCAGAGCTATTCGGGACTAGTATCCAAGTACCAATGGAAGATGTGGTTGATGGGGAGTGTGTTGCCGCATAAGTCGGGCCAGAACGACGGCATGGTGGAGTATTTGAGCTGTCGTGGAGGACTGCCTGAGTCGCAGTTTGGCAACTCCTATCTCGACAGATTCTACGTGACCAAACTCAATCACAACGACCTCCAGTTCAAGTCTGGCGACGCGCTGTTCAACAAAGCCAAGATGCCTCTGAAATGGCTCGAGTGCCTGCTGTAGAGATATTTATTTGTCTTCAAACTTTTAGTCTTCAAATGCTAAAAAGTACGAAGCACACACTTCCGTTCTCGTGTGTAAACCACAAGGCTCACGTGAATTCGGTCCCGCGCTCGGGCGGCGCGCGTGTTTTGCAAGCTGCAGTTCCCAATGCTGTGCCTGCTGAATTTCTCGCCCGTTGTACCATTCAATTTCCCGCGTCCTCATGATAACAGCCCCCGCGCTCCTCATTCCATCATTCGCTTAGTTTGTTGTGAGTCACGACTCGCGACGAAATGGCAATATTCCGAGTTCTACTCGCGATGATGACTCTTGTTCTTGCGAGGCCTACGGACGCAGCACAAGTTCATACGCAACAAAAGAGCGACGTTCGCAAGCTAACCAGCAACATCCGCCAAGGCTCTCGAAGACTGGAAGCTACTATCAAATTCTCCGACATCTTCGATCCCACATCGTGTACCTGTAAGTCGACTCCGCGTCCGTGTATCTTCATCCACGGCTTCGGCGTGAAGTATGAAGAGCCTGAAAACGTCGACTCGTTGCCCAAGTATTGGGAAACATCACGGGCCGCACGCCGTGCTGTTCATCCATCCAGTACGCCGTGCTCGATACTTTCAACAACACTTGGTACGACCCGAAACAGCAGCAAAACGTCTGCGATCGAGCTCTGGCTGTGAGCGACACCAGTGCCAAGTCAACCATTTCCGACACGATCATCGTCACTCATTCCATGGGCGGCTTGATGCTGGCCGGCGCGATTGCCAATGGGAGATGCAGTCTTGCCAATAGCACGTCGTGGTTGAGTATGGGGGCTCCGATGGCCGGCAGTATGGGCTCGGACTACTCCCAGAACGCGTGTGCCGACAAAATCAACTTCGTCGTCAAGAAGTTTATCAGCGACGGTAGTACTGGAGGTTGTCCCATTTCGACCGCCATGAAGTCGCTCGCCTACGAACACGAAAGCTACAGCTCCTCAGCGTTGGATAAAGCTTACAAGGCTGCTCAAGAAGTTTACACTGCCAGCATTTCGGGCGCAATCTGCAGCACCGGGTACTGGGGCATCATGTCCAGACACCAACTCAAGATGTGGACCATGGCCATCTCCATCCCTCACAAGTCCCGAAGAAACGACGGCATGGTGGAGTTTGAAAGCTGTCGAGCAGGAATCCCAGAGGACAAGTTTGGGGATAACTACCGGGATGCTTTTTACGCCTCCAAGGCGAACCACTACGACTTGCAATTCCGAGCCGGCGATTCACTACTCAACGAGAAGAAAATGCCCGTGAAGTGGCTCGAGTGCGTGCTCTAGAAACGATGGCTTCTTGTCAAATTGCAAAACAAAATGCATTCTGGAACTTCTTGTAATGTTGGACACCTATTGATGGTCCATCACTGATGGAGGAAGACTAGCGTTGACGTTGGTGGCTCATTATTACATTCGACTGCAAGCTCCAAGGACTGAGGAAATGACGGTGATGTTCAGCCTCCCTCTGGCCGAAGACGTGACTGCTATGCAGTTGTAACAGGCCATCAAAGCTCTGAAGGCACTCTCGCCAAAGCTGAAGCTGCGACTTGCCTCAGCCAGTGTGAATATCCCACTGGTAGAAGATGCGAGCGTTATCCACTTGCAGCAGACGATCAAGACGCTCGCAGACAACGCCCTAGAGCTGGAGTTGCGCCTTGCCAAAGTTTCGGATGTCGATGGCGAGTCTCGAGTCAATTCATCAAACTGCGTGGACGAACTCGAGAAGAAGGAAAACGATGATAGCGACGAGGAACTAATTCACAATCGAGCAGCCCACAAACGGCAGGAGCTGACGCTGGAGGATACGGCCCAGATCTGCCGTGGATGTGAAGCGGGACTGCAATGACCCAAGTGAAATCGACTACTGTCGAAGCCAAGTGCTGCTGAAGTTGGTTATTGCTGATCTCGAGGATAATGGCGGACGAGCTCCGGTGGGTCTTTTGACAGACCTGCGCTCCCGCTGGGATTTCTTCTGGTTTACTGCGGACAAGCAAGTTGTCGTGTTCTCCCTACAGAGCCCTACAAGCGCCTTCAAGTTCATCAGCGAACTTCTGCAGACTGAAATCATTGCTCCGTCCACCGACATTTTCCCGCTGAGCTGTCCGATGATTTGCACGCGAGTTGAGCCAAGTCTCCTGCGCAGGAAACGGATCGCAGCTCTCGTCCCCAACTACAGAGAAAAATGCGTCTACGGAATCCACCTCAAGTCTTTAGCAGCAGAGTGAATTGCTGGCCGTGCATCACTAACAATAATTATTGTCGAGCCGATTTTATTGTCGCTTTCCCCGTCAAATCCGATATGCTCTTCAACTGCACACTTCCCCGCAATCACTCTGCGCTCGAACGACCATGGCGGATGGCGTGCTTCTCCAGTCCTGGTCGCTCTACCTGTTCCTGTACGACGCGGAGCAAGGCTCGTACACGCAACAGACGGACTCGGTGCTGGGCTGCGTGCTGTTGAGCGACGAGGGCGCCTTCTCCCTCCTACTGTACGACACAAACAAAAAGCCGCAGCTCCAGCTGCCCGTGACGCCCAGCGTGCGCTTCGTGCCGCAGCAGAATGACTACGTCAACTTCTACGACCGCCAGACGCAGCAGAACTACGCCATGCGCTTCAAGGACGCGACCAGTAGCGAGAGCTTCCTAGCTGCAGTGGCCTACACCAAGTCCCAAGTGTTACTTCACAGCAGCAAGGCCTTTGACCAAAGCAGAACCAAGCCACTAGTGCTGGTAGACCAGTTGACATTGGGCAAAGACGACGCCCCACTGACCTTCGGCGACGTGGCGGGTGTCACGCTCAAGAAATGGCAGGGAAACAAACAGAGCAGAGCAGAGTTCTTTACGGAGAACCCATTGGAGATTATGAAGCAGCAGGTGCATGAGGAGACAAAAGAGGGAGAGGTCAAAAGGATCAAACTGCTAGAAGAGAGTGGAGAAGAAGACCCTTTTCTTAAGGTGTTGGCCACAGAAGCGCTTGTGAGCATGCCCAAGATGAGCAAGAGAGTCGTGACAGTCGCGTTCCCACAGACCCAGGAGTGGGTCATCGCAGAGATGGAGCTGGTGAAGGTGAAAAAGGACAAGAGGGCGAGCAAACACGAGAATGCGGCTCCGATTGAAACGGAAGGTGCACAGGCAGCAAAAGGTGAGGGCCAGGATCAGGATGGTCGTGACGAACTGGTCAAGCGCATGGCCAGTTTGTCTAAGATGGGTAGCCAGGGGTCTGGACTCATTGCGAGTGTGAAAACCAAGCTAGAGAGTCGGTCGTCGATAGAGCCGAACGGCGAAGTAGATACCTCACTTCGTAGGATGTCTTCTCTTGGCCAGACGGATGACGCTCCAGCAGGATATGTGCCAGTACTGTTGGCAGGTCTGCAACTCCCAGGTGAACGACGGGGCTCTCTCCGATCTTCGGCAGTCGAGCAAGTCGAAAACCACGCGCTCAAACCAGCTTCTACTACGTCCGCGACATCCTTGGCGGCGAAGGTAATTGAACCGCTGAAGAACTCGACTATAAAAACGGATGAAAACATGGGGAAGCATGCACAACTGCCAACAATGTCGAGCGATTTGGAGCAGCTAATGAAGGAACAGTCTGACTTGGCACGATTACGTGCAGAGCTGGAAGAAAACAAGCGCAAACTGCAGTCCGACGATGTTGGATCAAATGAATTAGTGCCGACTACCTCGAAGAGTGGTATATCTGCCGGTGCAAGTGAGCACAAACCCGGTCAAGGTAAGTTGGTGTCTTCGTTTACGCCGTCATCGTTTGCGCTGATGGGCTCAAACGCACCGTCCTTTGGAACGTCATCGGCGTACGGAACTTCTACTACCAGTAGTGGATGGACTCCACCCAAGTTGGATTCCTTTACACCGTCGGCGTTTGCTCTTCCTTCCCAGCCACCTCCTGCCATTCCGCCCGCCCCAAGTCCGTACGCATCGTCTTTAATGCCGTACAACAGCCGAACGTTCTCATCCTATTCATCAACTAATGGAGCAACACTAGGATCGTCGGCGGATGTCGAAAACGGCATCATTCGTCTTCAGCGGTCATCGACGTCGATCGAGTCGACATTACAGGACTTGCAGTCCAAAATGGATCGCCTGCTTAACCTGCAAAACTCGATGAAAGCGGGTAAATTTGTTGCAAACTCCGGAAAATATGCAGGCGGTGCTTCATTTTCATTGCCCACATCATCCTCGTCGTCGTCGTCGTCCTCGATGCTGTTGAAAAACCTTGAGAAAGCCCTAGCCCAGCGCGATGAGCTTCAAGATATTAACGCTCGTCTGCAAGAAGCGAACGGAGAGCTCGAGTCGAACATGGAGGATCTCCAGAGTCAGCAAGAGTCACTTCAGGTGGAGAATCGAACACTGCTAGACAAGTTACAGAATGGTAACTACTTGCAGCAAGAGAAGTTTCGCATGGAACTTCGAGGCGTTCAGCAACAGTTAAGCCACACTCAGGAGCAAATGATGGTTTACCAAGAAGAGAACTTTAAGCTTCGGGCGGAACTCGCAGCTAAAGACGAGCAACTTGCTAAAGAGAAAGCGAGACTGCAAGAAGAGACGCATAAGCAATTAGAGCAATTACAGCAACAGGTCAAAGACGAGGTGCGCCAAGGATCGAAAGATTCCATGGAGAGAATGGCGACGGAAAAGGCTGCCCTGGAGGCACAGGTTGTAGAACTGACAGCACAGAAAAAGCAATGGGATGTAGAGCGAGAAGTGATGGCTAAACGATTGACTCAGGCGCAAAACCAGCAGGTAGAGCTTCAAGACGAGTCAGCCAAGTCACAGGCTGCTCAGAATTTGCGTGTACAGGAGCTGGTGAACCGAGTTCAACAGCTAGAAAGCGAATCGATGGCATTGAAGCAGCAAACAGAAGGATCGCACTCAGAAGTGCAACATTTGGAAGAGCTACTAGCTTCAAAGGAGAAGGAAATGACTCAACTACTGGCAGCGAAGAATGACCAAGAGTACGCGGCACTAAGCGAACTCTTCAAGGAGTTTATGAACGACATTTACTTCCATTTCCAGGATGCCTTCGACGAAGACACGGAATTCACAGGTAAAGAGATTGTGATGGCTATGCGGAAGCTTCTGAAGCAGAATACGATGGATATTCTTGCAAAGCTAGAGGAATTTTACCATCACCAAACATTAAATCGACAGTAAACGGAGGAAACAATTGTGAAACGAAAGGAACAGTGAAATGCCCACCTATCTCTCCATTACAAATCTCTTATTAAACAGAGTGTCTAGTCCAGGATACCTGGCAGCGCCTCGAGCAGCAGCTGCGCCTCTTGGAAGCTCTCGAGCGGCTCCACCTCCTCGCGGTGCGCCTTGATGAAGCTGTCGACGTCTTTGGCGGCCTCCTTGAGTCTCGACTGGCAGTCTGGCAGCATGGTCTCCGTCTCCAGCAGCACCTCTTCCTGTTTGCGGATGTCGTACTCGTCCTTGCTGTCCGTACGCATCTTGTCGATCTTCTTCTTCTGCGCGTCCAGCTCCTTGGCGTAGTACTCCAAGTCCTTCTTCACGCTGTCGACGGATACTTATTTAGCGTCAATACCATGCATTGCGGACAAGGCCTCATACCGGCGCAGAGTGCCCACTTTGATCTTGAACTGCCGCTCCGTCATGCCAGACTGCTTGGAAGTGGTGCGAGCCGCTCACTGATCTTGTTCTGAAACAGTTCCCAAGTGTAGATGGCCGTGAAAGATAGCAACATGTACGTCTTCATTGCAAGGTGTCACGTTTGACTTTTCCTAGCTATGCAGGTCTACCATGTAGAAGCTATGACGAGAACGACTTCTCGAGCGGGTGGGGGCGCGTGATGACGTCGAAGCGGTCCGGGCCCACGCCAATCCACTTAATGTGCGTGCCCAGGAGCTCCTCCACGCGAAGCACATACTTCTGAGCAGCCTCCGGCAGCTCCTCGAACGTCTTGCACTTGGAAATGTCTTGCGACCAGCCAGCCATCTCCTCGTACTCCACGACCGACTCCTCCAGCAGCTGCAGGTTCGACGGCATACCGTCCAGCTTCTTGCCCTTGTGCCAGTACGCCACGCCGATCTTTACCTTCTCAAGACCGGTGAGCACGTCTAGCTTGGTCAAATTCAGCTCCGTGAAGCCGTTGACCATGTTGGAGTAGCGCATCTGCGGAATGTCCAGCCAACCGCAACGACGCGGTCGGCCAGTGGTGGTGCCGAACTCAGCACCGACCGTCCCCAGGTGCTCACCAACCGAGTCGTGCAGCTCGGTCGGGAACGGACCTTCACCGACGCGAGTGCAGTAGGCCTTGACGATACCGATGATACCTTTCAGACGGTTAGGAGAAATGCCACCGCCAGTGCACACACTGCCGATGCTCGGGTTGCTCGATGTCACGTACGGGTACGTGCCAAAGTCGATGTCGAGCATCGTGGCGTTAGCTCCCTCGATCAGGATCTTCTTGCCAGACACGTACGCGTTGTTAAGGTAGGCGACCGTGTCCACCGTCATAGACAAGATCTGCTTCCGGATGGCCTCGTACGCCTTGATCTCATCCTCAGCGTCAGCCTTGAGCTCCGGGTAGTTGTCCTTGTAGAACTTGACCAGGTCGCGCATCTTCTCCGAGAAGTCATCCCAGTAACGGAGATCGCCGACACGGATGCCGTTGCGCAGCATCTTGGACGAGTATGCCGGACCGATGCCCTTCTTGGTCGTGCCGATCTTGTTGCGGCCACGACGCTCCTCATTAAGACCGTCGACTTCCTGGTGGAGATCCAGCACCATGTGGGCACGGTCCGAGATCAGGATGCGGCCTTCATAGTCGATCCCCATCCTCTTGAGCTCCTTGAGCTCCTCCAGGAAGCTGGGCAGGTGCACCACCACACCATTGCCGATAATACACACGGCATTGGGGTTCAAGATGCCCGACGGCACCAAGTGGAACTTGTACTTCTTGCCTTCGTGCACGATGGTGTGACCGGCGTTGGAGCCGCCAGCCACACGCACAATGACATCGTAAGACTGGGACAGACTGTCCACCAATTTGCCCTTGCCTTCGTCTCCCCATTGGGCACCCAGCACCACATCCACACCGGGGTTTAGACCGTCGGAATGGCGGTGAGGGTTGGCCACAGCACTCTCGATGCGGTTGAGCTTGGCCACCACCTCCTTCAGCATGTTCTGCGTGGCAGTGTCGCGGTTGAGAGGCGGCTTGGCTTCGCACTGGGCGTCGCTGGCCATGGCGACGCCTGCAGCACCCAGCAGAGCGAACGCAGCGGCCACAGGCAGCAGACTGGACTGTGCATCGGCCTTCTGGTTGGCCTCCACGGCTAGGGCGGAGCGCAGCGTTGCAGCTGCATGAGCAGCACGCAACTGCTGCGTCGAGAAGCGAGCGGCGGCCCGGGCGGTGCGGCGAACGACGTCCAGACGCATCTAGGGGGCTTGGTCGACGCGGTGGATCTCCGACTGAGTCAGTGGCCCATAGCGGATGAGGGGCCACGAAGCTGTTGCTAAAGACCCCGGACGCAGTGGACGGGGTGAAAGTGGATTGTATTGGAGTTAGTGGGAACGTTGAAGGGATACATGACATCCGTCCTGGTGTACATTTATTGAGCCCGGTAGGTATCGATTGTACAATATTTGTTACTGAATCTATACCGAATGCATGTTCTCGTGCTCGCGTTCGGGAACGATAACACCTGCTACGATTGGACGACAAACACGGCGTTTGTTAAACTGGAAGTTTCTATGGCTGATACAAACGCCAAGATATCGGCCTCGTCGGACTTGCGCAAAATGAAGAGCTGGCAGCCTTCCTCCTGCAGAGCTCGCCGTCAGAGGAAATGCAAGCTTACCTTTGCTGAGTTCTTATAGCAATGCTGTCTTCCCGAGAGCGTCTCCAAGAGCGTCAAGGCCAATACGCCGCACCTCGTCACGAGTATCTGCAACAATTGGTGGACGAGTTCCAGCGCTCGCCCGACAAGCTGCGCAAGGAGGAAGTGGTGGCCAACCTTGCCAACTTCGCCTACGATCCCATCAACTACGCGTCTCTGGCGCGTCTCAGCGTCATGGACTTGTTCCTGGACATCCTCGACGCCGACCAGCAGTCTGAGCCGTCGACAGCCACCCAATCTGGAAATCTTCCACTAGTCGAGTTTGCCTTGGGAGGCATCTGCAACTGCATTCCAGACCCGATACTGCAGCAGCAGTTCATCAACGGCGAAGGAGTCGACATCGTTGCGCCCTACATGCTCCAGATCAAGCCTCAAGATCCACCCACTTCATCTCAACTCAACATTGCTGTGTCAGCTCTGACCATCGCGTATTTCTTACTGGACTCTGCGGCATTCGCAGACATCACTACCGAGCGATTCGTATCGCAGATGCACCAATTGGAATCGCATCCAACCGTGCAGATTGCCAACACGGCCGCAGCATTCTCATGTCGATTCCACGAGCTGATGCGAGCTTAACGATGTAGTATACAAATTCCAAGTACTCTTTTGAGGTGGCATAATCATTTAAAGATGGTGTTCGACCTGGACGAGGACTCGGTGCAGACGCTGCTGGAGATGCTTAAGTACGTGCTGCTGGGCACCAACGTGCTGCTGTTCCTGACTGCAGCGCTGGTCTTCTTCACCTCGTCGGTAGCGGAGCCCCGCAGCGGCTCCAGCCAGTTCAAGAGAGCGCTTATAGTGACTGCTCATCCGGATGATGAGAGCATGTTCTTCCTGCCGCTTGTGGATTCTCTACAGCAGCCAAATGACGGCAAGGGGGACGTCTGGCAGATACATTTACTGTGTCTGTCAAGAGGCAACGCCGACGGATTGGGACACACGAGAGAGAAGGAGCTAAAGGCTTGCACTTCGTACTTAGGACTGTCCAGCGATCATGTCAAAATACTAGAAGATCTCAAGCTCCAGGACGGCATGCTGACTCAATGGGACGAAGATCACATTGCTACTATTGTGGAGGAGTATATCGCCAAGCATAACATCGATGCGGTACGTTTTGAAGGAGATACTACTAGATGTTGTTGAAGTGGGAACTGAAAAAGTATCTTTTGACTTAGGTCTTCACGTTTGACGCGTATGGAGTGTCAGGGCACAAGAACCATATTGCTACGCATTATGGAGTGAAGATTGCTCTGCAGAGACAGCAAGAGAAATGCAGTGCAACGGACGATGAAAAGAAGCAGACAGTTCGTGGCTGGGCTCTGGAGAGTACGAGTCTGCTGCGTAAATATGTTGGCATTTTGGACACCGCGCTGTCGTACTGGTTGGCTGGAAGAGATCAGGGCGATGAACACCGCTTCGTGTTTACATTCCGGCCGCGGTGGAACTACAACGCGATGGCCATGCATCAGAGCCAATTCGTGTGGTACCGACGTCTCTTCGTGGCGTTCTCCCGCTACACCTTCATCAACACGTTCCAACCCTTGCTGCCAAATGGCGGTATTTCGACAGACCAGAAGAAGACGCAGTAAACAACGAAATGACAATGGATTGGCTGGATAAAAGCATTCGACTCAAGCTCCATGCAATAGTTGACTGCAATAAAAAAAAAACATTAGAACCCGCGTCGGATATCGACTGTTGTTTTCCGCTTGCGTCGATCTAAATGGAAGCAGTGAAAGGGTTAGATCAACTATACAGCGGTAGGACACGCATCAACGTACTCAAAGCAGCAGCACGACGTCGAAGGTCCGGTGGATCGCGTACCAGCGATTCCAATGTTGGACCAGCTGTCAACGCAGTGCGGAAGTTTCCGTGGGTGTATTCCAGTGGCTCCATCGCCAATGGCTTCTCATCTTGATGTCGGAGTGAGCATTGTCCACTACGCAGCCGATTGAGCGTCACTCGAGCTCGTGACCCACACACAAGGACTAACTGCACTTCCTCCGTTGAGATAGCAGCTACAAACCCATGGAACTCTTCCTCTGTGAGCTTGGACAGCAGCACAACTGCATCGCCCACAGTAAACTCCTCATTCGTCTCAGTTATCACCAGCTTCCTTCCATCTTTGCTTCCACCTGCAGCTTAGACGGCGCTCCTTCCTCGCTCGCCATCCTCGCAGCTTCCTCCCTCTCTCGATTGTGTTGCAGGTTGGCACACTCCTGCATCACGTCGCTCACAATCCGCTGCGGAGTCGGCAGCACGCCATGGGCCAAATGTCGGAAGTTAAACGCTTTCATCGTGCGTCTCTGCACTCGTCTCAGCTGCTTCTCCAGCAGTTCTGGATCCAGTCTCTCTCCTGTGAAATGCCCAACATTTCTCGCTTTCTTCTCCTTGTTCTTAGCAGCAGCAGTCTTTTTATTAAGAGCTTTGAGTCTTTTCTCCAACTTGAGTCTTCTGCGTCTCGTAGTGTCCAACAATTGTCGTTTTAGTTGCTGTTTATCGGCCTGGAAAACGTCCTCGGCCTGCTGCAGGTCGAAGGCCAGCAAACTGCGAGCGTCCTGCCTCGAGAACTGCAGCTGAGCCCTGGCAGCTGCTAAAGCCTGCTCTCTGTCGGCTTCAAAGGTTTACAGCGCCGTATAAAGTCCTCCAACTCGCCCCTCCGAAGCTTCTGCTGCTGCTGTTGCACGCGGTCGATGCTCTCCTGGTAGATCTGGCGCTCCAGCTCCAGCAGCTCGCGCACATTGAGTCGCTCTGCGCTCATCTTGCCAAGATCGATCAAAACTGGGAGTATAATATACTATTCGATAACGTAGGTTACATCGCATTTACATTTATCAAGTATAACGTCGTTGAAAGATGGCATGATGCAGCCAGTTTCACATTCCCGTCGAGAAAAGGTGAATCATGAAGGTCCCGGCGCTCTTGTCGACGCTGTCGCTGCTCTTCCTGAGTTATGCAGAAGCTTCTTCGATGACCGCAGGCGCTCCGGAGCATCTCGTAGCCGCTGACGGCGAGTGTGTGCGGCTATTTCACTCGGGGGCTCTGTGGGCTGCCGCAGTCTGACCGACGGCGACATGGCGCCCTTATATCCGATTGCCAGCGCCGAGGAGCTCGCCAGCTTCGTGTCCGGCTCTGCAGACAAACAAGAGGCCGACTCTAAGTACGTTTTGGTGCTGAAGGAGTCGCTACTGAGCTACGACGCCATCGAGAGCGGGCTCAGTCGCATTGGAGGGTTATTTATTTACCCCGAGAGCTCCAAGAACGCTAGCTTCGATGCCGCGACCCCTCAAGGACAAGACACAGTGGACGGAGTGGTTAACCCTTTCCAATCCAAGAAAACCAAATGGAACCCCTCGGGAAACGGACTTTTAACGAAAAGTTTGCCGTTCCCGGTGGTGATGCTGGCGAACACGACAACCGGTGACGAGTTCACCAAGCGGGCAGAGTTGAACGTTAAGAGTGGTGTAGGGGCCACGTACAAGGCCTTTATGAACTACTACTTTGGTCCGGAAGAGATGAACTCGCTCAAGTGCCTCAACTTCACCAATATCTACGGAAATCGCAGTCCCAAGTGCGACCCCATTGGCGGACAGAGTTCTTGGGCCATGAGAGGCAACTTGACGTCAAATGAGATTGTCTTGGCCATGGCAGGCATGGATGCGACAGCGTTGTCCCATGAACTGTCGCCTGGAGCCAACACTGGAGCGTCTGGATTGGTAGCTCTGCTAGCAGCGGCTGATGCACTCAAGGGACTGCCGGACTCGGACTTTGATAAGAAGGTGGTGTTTGCAGCTTTCCAAGCCGAGAAGTATGGCTTTGTAGGGTCCAGAAGGTTCCTATCGGACTTGAAGAAGTTCACGGACGATCGCAACGCATGCGCACACCACGTGACCGACTCGTCGTCTCCGATGGGCGAGAGCTTCTGCACCAACCCGATGCTCAGTAGCACGAATTTCACCAACCTTACGCTTGGAAACATTTCGTACGCGATCGCTGTTGATCAGGTGGGCATCTTGTCGTCGGGTAACTTTACGGTTCATGTAAACCCCAACGCCAACGACACCAGCAATCTAGTGGATGCGATTCTGAACGCTCCATCTGCTAACTCTTCCTTTGGGGAAGGCAACACAGGATCTCTTCCGCCTACTCCACTGTTGTCCTTCGTGAACGACGCGGAGTACGGCAAGAGCGATCTGGTGAGCGCTGTGATTGCTGGATACGACGAAAGTTTCACTTCGGAAGGAACCTACAACAGTCGCCACGATGAATTTACGCTGCTTGATGTAAAGGCAGTTGGGAGGGCTGCACAGGTGCTGGCCGAAAGTGTCTTCACGTTGGCTTCGAGTAATGCTACCAGCGAGCAGCTTGCCCAGATTAAGGTGAACACATCGCTGGTTGAGAGCATGCTGTCATGTGTCAGCCAAAACTGGAGCTGTAGTCTCATGAAGAACTACTCCCAGTACATGTTGGAGACATTGATCGACTACCTCAGTCTGACCAAGTCGGCGTTCCCCAGCTACTCGGTGCCGCCGACGTTGTACTGGGTCCACTGAATGAAGATCGCTCGATGCTGGTCATGAAGACCAGTGACGGCTCGTCCTATTCGCTCTTCAACGAGTCCTGGTCAGACGACGACTATGTTGTGCGTCTGTTCCCGAATGCCTACGAGTTCTTCACGCGTGCGTTCCTCGCGTCCGCCATGGTTCCCAATGATACTGCTAAGACTGCCACTAACTGCACCAAAAGCCAATCGTGTGGCAAAGGTATGGAATGTGTATACCCCGGCATTTGCACGAATAAGAGCGCATTCCACCACGAAGCTAGCGACCCGGGACTCACACGCACGAACACAGCTCTCGTGTACGACGTGGTGAACTCATCTCGACCGCTCTGGACGGAGCCTCAATGGGCCACTGATATCGGCAGCTACTCGTTCCCGGACCCTGGCGTCTGGATCGGTTGGATCACTCTTTTGTCGGCTTGGGTGTGACTGGTGCTGGTGTTGGCGTCGCTTACGTGGTGCTGGGCAGTGTGCAAAAGATGAAACTGATGTAAGCAGCATCTACTTTTTGGTGATGGTTGCTGCTCGTGAATACAAACAAGCAAGAAAAAAAAAAGTAGATTATTGATGCTTTAAATTACATGCGCTGATATCTATCTACTTAGGCGGTGCCTCGCTCAGCAATTTCTTCACCAGGTTCACCACCATCACCTTCATCTTCCATGCCTTCGTCGCCGTCTTCATCACCACGACCAGCACGTCCGATTGGAACGATATCTGCCGTGCCGTAGCAAGCACAATCGCCTTCGCATGCGAAGCAGGCTACAAAGATGATACTTAGGAACAGCAGGAACAGCACCATGTCGGTGTAGAAGAACACCATGCCTTGCATGTACTCGTCCGGAGATAACCGCTCGTTCATACAAGACGCATCGTAAGCGAACCACATGATGAGAAGCAGCATCACCGCCAGCGACGCACTGAACTGCAATGGGGACACGGCATCTTCCATGTAGAAGAAGTAGATGAACAGCGAGGTAACGAAGCCCAGGAAGAAGGAGATCAATAGCACCACCGGGTAGCTGATCAAGATCGGTTGGATCTCCGGGTCGTACGACCGCTTGATGATCATCGTGCACAGCAACGTCGTGACCGCCATGATGCCAAATAAGAAGCAGAAGATGAAGATGCTGGCCTTGGTCTCGAATAAACAGTCCATAGCAGCGAAGAACAGGCTTTGTGTGAGTGTGTACGCGCCCAGCACCATGAAATTGGTCGGGAAGCGGTACTTGACCAAGTACAACCACAACAGCGCGAGCACCATCAACACGAACGTGATGAAGACGTAGTGCCAGTTGTTGAACGCTTCTTGGAAGCCGTTGTGGATCGCCGGCACATACGAGAAGAACAAGAGCAACATGACCACTGCGAACAATTGGATCGTGAAGATGGAGAAGAGTTTGCGTCGGAATCCTTGCTGGATAATGACGGGCATGTGGATCACTGCAAACGGGTCGTCCAAGGGGTTGGAGCCCGTCTGAAATACCGAGAGCGAGATAATCGTCCGCGACTCCATGAAATTCGAGTCGAACCGCTTCTTGACGACTTCAAAGAACTTCATATCTGTCTCGGTGGCTTTACCCGAAGCTTTCTTCTCTTCCAGGTGCTTGATAAGGATCGATCCGCGACGGTAGTGCGACTTGCGCTTGGTCGGGTCCATCTCTTCGTCTTCCGAGTGGAAAAGTCTAGTGACCCGCTTCAAAATGGCACGAACCGAGCCTTGCTGCGGGGCGACAACAGAACGCGCTCGCTCTGGGGAACTCACTGCTTCGACAGGCACGCCCATATGATCTTTGGCCGGCACATTGACCGGGTCGGCCCAAGTCTGTTCCCGTGAGTGGAGTGATCGACGAGATTGACTTTCAGCGCTGCGAGCTCTCTCGCCAACCTCCGGGGTCACCGCGTTGTCAGCCGACATGTCCATCATGGCTTTTGGCCGTACTAGGGCAACGAGTTGACTTGTGCGTTCTCGCGAGCTCTGCTACACTGAGCGAGTGGCAAACCGTTTTGGTGCCGTGGTTCCGACAAGACATTGGCCTCTGACCTCGACCTCGACCTCGTATTTATAGTGGTGACGAAGAGGAAGGAGTAGTCATCTCAAAATACTACGTTGACTCGTGTCTTGTCGAGGTCGGTCTTTCTTGAGGACAATTAAGACTTGTTTACAGGCAGTGCGCAGAGAGGACTTGCACTGCAAGTTCAACATGCAGTTTTGAACCCATGTGTTCACGCGGTGCTTGGTGGTACACTCTGCTTGGTAATCGCGCAGCTGAGCTTTATCATCAGGTTTTTGCAGAGAGATTCGAGAATGTGAAAAAGAGCTAAAGAGGTTCTCTACGAGGAGTCTATAAGTCTTTAAACCCGTGTCGTTACGCTTGCTCTCCCTCCCAAACGTCCCTGGCCAGTGCTAGCGGACTCGTGGAAAACTTGTGTGTCTTCCAACAAACAACTACGCAACTTACAGCTTTCTCCAACGTCTTTCATGCCATCCCCGACGTTTGCTTGGCACGTTCCAACACCCTGTGCTGGACGCGATCAGCATTAACCTTTTCAACCTCCTTTGTGATACATTTGGCTCAAATATCCAGGGGCAGCCGTTTCCGCAGCGTGTGACTTGTGACGACTTGCACCAGAGAGCGGGTACAGCGATGCGGCGATGTCCTGCACGGCCATCACTCGGCCTTTTCGCCTGCGAGCGCAGTTGAATCCTGGTATCGGCAGGCATGGGCGAGGCGAGCGTGGCCATGCCGCCTGCAGTCGCCACGAATAGCCCCGAAGCGATAGCAAGCAGCCGCAGCGGCCGCGGTCTCCGCCAGAAGGTCGTGGACGAGCTCAAGAGCGTGCGGCGCAAGAGTCCGGGCGTCGACAAGAAGGCCGGCAAGGCTCCACCTCCTCTGGAACTTAATGACGTCGAAGACGACGATGAAGATGAGGCCCCCACCAAGTCCAAGGGCTGCAGCATCTGCGAGCGCTCCTTCACCGTCTTCCGAGCCAAGCACACGTGCAAAATCTGCGCGCAGAAGATCTGCGACGACTGCAGTAAGAACCGCATGAAGCTGCACCGCAGACTGGAGCGCAAGAAAGGCTCGAGACTGTGTGACCCTTGTGCGAGGAACTACATGCACTCGGAGAATGGAGAAGATCTGGGCAGTTGCCCAGACCAGTCCCCGCCACTGGCATCGGTCAGTAGTGAATACACGTTGAAACCCGGTCCTCATGAAATGGGAGAAGACATTCCGTGCCGGCCAAGAGGCTGACGACGATGATCCATTCAAAGGAGAGCACTGCGGTTGCTAAGACGACCAAGAATGTGGTGGTCAAGAAGGCGGTTGTTGTGCAGAGGAACAAGGTGCATTACTCCCACCTACGTACGAGACATTGGGTCTCGCTGGTGGTGGTGATGGTGTTGGTGGCGCTACGTGTTTTCTACTACAACCGGAGGAGTGGTGTCGAAGGAAACGCCATGGCAACGGCCACCGGCACGGCGAGTGCTGGTGCGGCGGTTGTTGTGAGTCCTCCTACACGTTCGTGGAGCGCGCACTAGACAACGTGCTGTCCATGCGGACGCTGGGGACGTATCTGCTGGGGTTGGTGCTGTTTGACGAGCTCTCACGTAAGAGCAGCCCTGGAAGACCTCGCAAGCTCAAGCACCGCAGACGTCGACGCTCTCACGTTACCAGGCCGACTGAGACACGGGAGCGCACCAAGTCGTCGCTGTCGGACAGTAATGTGGCCAACAAGCGTCGGGGGTGGATACTTCGGCACCACCGTCGCCCCACACGTCTCAGGAAGACGAGCTGGAAGTGGACACGGCCGAAGGAAGCCACGACGACGAAGGCTTCAGCTTGGAGAAACTCGTGTCGTCTCTGGAGGATGGCGACGCACACCGCGCTCCTGATGGAGAACTGCAGCTCGCCAAGTTCATGGCCACGTGCAACGTCATCTGCGGCTTTCTGGGCGTGTTTGGCCGCGCCACGTCGTTCGCAGGCAGCACTGTCGGCGGGTATTTCACCTCAATTGAGCACAACTTGGGAGCGTGGCCGACTCCGACGTCCTCGAACACGTGGAAGGAGCAGAGCGTCATTGCGGTCATTGAGCACGAGGTGGAGCTGCAAGTGGCCAATGTGGGCGGCAAGAAGAAGCCGTCGTGCTCCCGCTGTCTGCTGCGTCTGCTGTGGTTCATTGAATTCGTCGAGGCCTGTGTTCGTCTCACGTTGCTGGAATCAACGGAGGAAAACTGCTACGCCGGTGCCAGCAAAGCCTACGAGGAGACACTGGGCAAACGTCACCCGTGGCTCGTCCGCAAGGGAGTCAACACTGCACTGGGCTCGATCCCGACACGCAGCCACATCCTCGGCGAGCTGCACGTGAGTGACGAGACCGACCTGGAGCCGCTCCGCACCGCACACGTCAAGCTCGAACACATTGTGGCGCAACTCGAAGGCGTCTTCGAGAAGCACGGGCTGCAAGACCTGAAATAAACTAGATGCATGTCCAACTAACCTTACTACCAAATCCAACGTGGCATTGAACGTTAAAACGAATCTTGTGCATGTAGAGGGCAATAAAATATCTACTGCATTTACGAGTTACAGCTTCTCCTTGGTTCCAAGACGTTCCTCTTTTCCTCTCCACTACATGTCTTTTCCGGTGCTTAGGCGGACGCCGTCTGCTTGCGCTTGTAGTCCGAGATGGCGGCCTTGATGGCGTCCTCCGCCAGCATGCTGCAGTGCAGCTTGACGGGCGGCAGCTTCAGGTGGGACGCGATGTCCGTGTTCTTGATCTTGAGGCAGTCCTCGACGCTCTTGCCCTTGAGCCACTCGGTGGCCACCGAGCTGCTGGCGATGGCCGAGCCGCAGCCGAACGTCTTGAACTTGGAGTCCACGATGGTGCCGTGCTCGTCCACCTGGATCTGCAGCTTCATCACGTCGCCGCAGGCGGGGGCGCCCACCAGGCCCGTGCCCACGTCCTTGGCGTTCTTGTCCATGGCCCCCACGTTGCGCGGGTTCTCGTAGTGGTCGATCACGTTCTCGTGGTACAGACGCGTCTGCGTGGCCGGCACGGCCATGCGAGCGGGGCGGGCAGCCAGCGCGCCGAGAGATCTCTTGAGGGCCGAGCGAGCGATCATTTTGGTTGGCTTTCTTTCCACGATGAGTCTGATGCGAAAATGAGCTGGCGGTTGGGACGCCCCCGGATGGTGCAGAATTATAGGGACAGGCGGGGAATTAAGCGTTGCTTTTAGGTGTCGTTTTATGAACTGGCGCGATTGTGAGAATGCTTACAGTTGACAAGATAATTAAGATGAATGCATGGAGTTAGAGGTCTGTAGATAAAGATTATGGTGGCGCGTGCCTCCAGCCAATGAGAAGAGTGAAGGTACAGTAACTTGCGCAAAATGTTGAGAACCGATAACCTATTAAATATCAATCCGTAGTTGATTGATCTGGTATTGATTTTTACTCTTACACTGCATTTGTCGTGGGAAATAAACTGTTTGAGTTTACTAACAAGCTAAAGTACCCATCACCCTGTTTAACACAAGCAAGACTGGGAATGTTGGTTGCCGCGGCGAAATCCGAGCGTCACCACCGGGACGGGATCCGCTGGCGCAGCGTCTCCAGCAGCGTCCTCAAGCCCCACACACATTGCCACTACTCGTTGGCCCCCGCTAAATCTCGCTTTGCTCCTGCAAACGATGGAAATTCACTCTCCGCTCGCGTTGCGTGTCACTCATCCGATCCCGAAGGCGCTCGAACTTCCACGGCGGTACTTGGACGGAGACAGCAAGCCGATGCAGGCGCAGGAAGGGGTTGCGTTTTACGCCGTGTGGCGCGCGTGCCGAGGGCGAATAGCTGCAGTCGGCGGATAGCGACGTTGCCGTCCAGTCGATGGCGCCACGTACGCCGCGCGTCTCTCTGTGGTTCTGAAGGAAGAGGATCTCCGTGACGCGACCAACTATTCGAGTCCATTGTCGAGACTGCGGTGTCCGAGATGTGAGAACGAGGCTACAGACCGGTGCAAGCCTCTCTGTTGGGGGACAAGTGAGCGCTGGACGCGTTTGTTGTTGCTAACGGCAAGTGCACCGCCGTTCTCGGTGCTCGCTGCACTTTATGGCGAGCAAATGAGTCCACTGGACAGTGCTGCGAGAGTGTTTTGCATCAGTTCGGTGGGGCGGACACGACTGCTGCGTCTTATTAGCTCAAGAGTGCTCGCTCTAGTTTTGAGCTGAGCTTGGGCTTTGTGATGCTACACTGCCACACCTGCGTTAACGGAGCTCTACGACGTTGCAGCAGACTGCCGACGCCGCGAAAAATGGTCCAGCCTCGCAACGCAGCGTCTGCCGACTTGACGTCGAGTCAAATATCGGGCTGGCAGTCAACGCCAAGGTGGCATTGGCCAAGCCACGCACAAGCTGGCATTTCAGCGACCTGTTCTCCAGGTCACAGCTGGGGTGCATTCGTGCGACCACATGGCCGGCCAAGCTGGCGGGCGGAGGCTCGTGCCCATCGAACTCGTGGGGAACGCGTTGGCCGGGCTGACCAGTTGCCAACTTGGCTTGGTCGTCTCAGCGACTTGCCCCGCGGCTACGCGCTGCAGTTTGCTCCATAGACGGGAAGGCCGGAGGAAAGGCGAAGCCCACGATCCTCGGAAGCAGCTTTGCGCTTTGTCTACTGGGCCTCTGCATTGCATTCGGCAGTCGAGAAGGTGCCTCCGTCTGGTCGGAAGCGCATCGTACGCCTTTGAAGGAAGAAGGCGGATGGTGCGGCACCTGGCACCGCGATGGCGAAGGCGGTCGTCGTCTTTGCTGGCGGTGGTGGTGCTCGTGCTAGCGGTGGTGGTGACCACCGACGCCGCGCGCGTATTGAGGCAAGAGTCGTGCTCTGGTTCAGGTGAGAAGGAAGCAGGTGTGGTCAAGGCGGACTCCAAGGAATCGTCGACCACTGTGAACACGTACTCGCCGATAGCAAGCAGCACCTACTATACTCAATCAGAGCGAGAAAAGAGCGTCTCGTTCAGCAGCATTACCACCACCGCACCGCCGGTGGTGGACAGCAGTTCAGGATCAAACACTGGTGGTGGTGAGACCATGCCTCCCGCGATTTCGGCGACGAGGATTAAGACGCCAAAGAACTCAAGCTCCCGATCTAGCGAAAACGGCATCAACGTCGTCGTTGGCGATTCGACTAACCAGCACAGCGATGACGGAGACAGCAACGAGGGTCATTCGACGACAATGACAACACCAACGATGTTGCGACCCCGGCACCAACACCAACACCCACCGCCAGAACACCAAAGCCGACGATGAAAGCGCCGGCGACGACTCAGTCGCCGACGCCGGCTCCTACGACAAAGCAGCCGCCAAGCAATTTCCCGGCCAAGTGGAGCCAAAACATGCCGCCTCCGAAAAATGGGTCTGCGAGTTCGTCAGACTCCTGGTCCACTGCCAGCGTGGAGGGCCAGTCGTATGATACAACAGCCAGCGCAGAAGCCCTGGAGAACAAGACTCGCTCGGCCAGTTCATCTACGTCGAGCACGAGCTTTGATCAGTCGCTGATGGTGTTCATTATCGCTGGTGTGGTCGCTGTCGGTGCCTTGGTGGTGGTCGTATCGCGCAAGGTCATACGGGAAACGAGAGACACTAACGATCTGGACGACTCGAGCTTGTTCTAAGCTGTGGAAAGGAAGACGGTGGATGGAGATATCTGTAAAGAGTTTTTACTGTGTGGCAGTGTAGCAGCCTTTTGCCAAGCAATCAATCAGTACAGGGAGACAGCAAGAAGAGTGCTATAAAGACAATAGAGTAGCGCGCAGTTCTTGTTGCAGTCCAGCAAACACCTCTCTACGCCGTCTTGGTCTTGTTGATCTTGGCGTAAGCACGGTTGCGCTGCGTCAGCATGTGGCCGTACATGACAGGCAGGCCGGGGATGTACACGATGAGCACGAGGATCACCACCACGTAGAGCGAGAGCGCAATGTTGTGCGGGTTTGGCTGCTGGATGGAGTAAGCGCCCGTAGCCAGGAAACTCAGCGAGCTGACCATGCACAGCGTCTCGCCTAGAACAAAGCACAAGATGAGCATGGAGTATCGTCGTCAATGACTTGTAAAGTTACGTACCGAGCACACCCGACGGGTAGAGCACCATGAAGAGGTGGTAGCGCAGGAAGAAGCCCGGCACCTTGTCGTACAGGTTAAGTGCGTAGAACGAGTAGCGCGGCACCTCGACGAGTCCCCAACTTGCCACCATGAGCGGGAAGCCGAACTGGTAGCGGGACACGGGGCATAGCACGTTGATGCCCCACACCAGCCACAGACGGGAGCTCACTTGCATGAGCGTAGAGCCCAGCGGGGAGCGCACGAAGCCCACGGCGGCGTGCACAATCTCCATCACCGCCATCGTCTGCACCACCTTCAAAGGCAGCGAGACCACGTCCCACGTCGCAGTGGCCACGCCTTCCCAGTCCTGACCAGCATCATAAGCCTTGTGCACGGTGGAGACGGTCAGATACAGCACGTAGGCCCAGCCGGCGCAGGACGCGGCGTTGAAGGCCAGCAAGTACAGGTTCAGCAGGGCGTTGGCCATGGTTGGCGAGGATGATACACTGGGGGCCGACGTCATCGGATCAGAGGATGACACGCTTCGCGCACTTAACGCGACAATGCGAACTTAGTGTTAATAGTACATAGAAAGACCGGACAGATACCCGACTGACGTTCAGCTGAGGAAACGCAATGGTCGACAAGATCGTTGTTTAACTTGCTTGTCCTGGTTGCAGTTGTCTAGCAAGGACAGCTCTGCTAACAGAGCCATTACCATCGCTAGTGTACGGCCAAGCCGCTCCTAGGCGCGATCTAGTCCGTGCCGAGGCTCTTGCGGATCTGCTCCGTGACCTTGTCCATGGCCGTGTGGGCATCCACGTCCGTGAGCTTGCCCTGCTTGCGGTAGAAGTCGATCACGGGCTGCGTCTGCTTGTGGAAGGCCTGGAGACGCGAGCCCAGCGTGGCCTCGTTGTCGTCCTTGCGCTGGATCAGCGGCTCGCCCGTGATGTCGTCCTTGCCCTCCACCTTGGGCGGGGCGAACTTGACGTGGTAGCTGCGGCCACTGGCCGGGTGCACGCGACGGCCGGAGATACGCTCCACCAGCACCTTGTCAGGCACGTTAAAGTTCACCACGGCGTCCACCTGGGTGTCCTCCTCCTTGAGCATCTCGTCCAGCTGCAAAAAAGAGTGCCACAATCGTCAACCACTTGTCCTTAAGACCCTACTGAGCAGTCTATTGCTCGCTCACCTTCTTGGCCTGAACGACCGTCCGCGGGAAGCCATCCAGAATGAAGCCGCGACGGCACTCGGGGCTCTTGATGGCGTCCTTGATGATGCCGACCACGATCTCGTCGGTCACGAGGGCGCCCGACTCCATGGCAGCCTTGGCCTTCTTGCCCATCTCAGTACCGGCAGCCACAGCCGCACGGAGGATGTCGCCCGTAGCCAGGTGGCACAGGCAGTACTCGTCCTTGACGAGCGGCGACTGCGTGCCCTTGCCGCATCCCGGGGGCCTACAGACAATAAAGGTAAGTCCATGAGCAATGTGTCATAGGTTAAAGAGATTTTGGTTCTTGTTAGATTGGATTGTACCGATGAAGATGGTGCGGCGCTCCTTCTTGTTGGCGCACTCGATGCGCTTCTGCAGCTCCGAGAGCAGCGAGGCGGTGGGCACAGCGGCGAGAGACATGGTCGGCGGAGAGGCGGCGGGGGCTAAAGCGGAACTGACAGGTCGAGGTCGGCCTACGCATGCCGAAACGATTGTGCCATATCCACGTCAGTCGCGTAATTACAGCTTTTTACCAGTTCTTTTTACGAGTTGAAGTGGACTAAGATTGCGTCTATAGAGGCCTTTAGTTCTTCTCTTCGTTGTGTTTGCTGTCTTCGAGACGAGCATCGCGTTGAGACGAGAGCTCTGCCACCCACGACTGCACTAGTGGCGTGCGGAACTTGCCCTTTGTGCTCTGGAAAAAGTCATCTAGCTGGGCATTTTGCGCTACAATAGAATCAAAGTTAGTTGCCATCACAACGCTGTATCGCAGTGGTAAGCACAACACGCACCACGTTCGTAGTCGTCAGCCTGCAGGATCATCTCGAACTTGTCAATATCCTGGGCCATCACACGACGGTCAGCGAGGATAGCAGACAGTTAGACCAAACGTCTCAATGTCACCTTGACAATCTTGGCCTCTTCGGTGTTTCCAGCCTCGTACTCGTTCCAGAGCTCGCGGATTTCTGCGGCAGACGGCGAGTCGCCCAACGTTCCGCAAATCTCGTCCAACGCCTCCTGCGAATGTCAAGATTAACTCTTGCCACCCAGTTCTGGTTGCCACGATAAAGTTGGGTCGACTTGCCTTCTCCATACGGTGCTTGTCGACCTCAGCGACGCCTGCAACAAACCAAATACAGCAACGCCATGATCAGTCCAGGCTGGTGCCATATACTAAACTACATGCACTCCGTACCATCGTGAGGCGTAATGTCGCCCACTAGAGACTCTGCAAGATCGTGTACAATAGCCATCTTGATACACCTGTAATGCCCCATACACCGAACACTCGGCCGTTAACGCTAACTTCGCCAACGACTGGTCAGGGACGAATGTCCACGTACTTGGATCGGTTCACCGTCGTGTTGGAGTCATCCAGCAGCATGCAGCACATACCCATGCGGTACATGTGATCAGCCACAGACTCCGGCAGATCCACCTTGTTGTTGACCCACCCAGTGCGTTTGAGTGTCTGCCAGAGTTGAAAAAACCGAGCAAAAGATGATACAGTGTGTTAGCAAGTGAATTGCGATCGTTATAGGAGGTTATAGCAAGAACCAATTGGCCAGCAGGTAGATAAGCTTCTCAGCTACATGAAGGCGTCATTTACTCACTTTGAGACGTCCGCAGAGTCGCAGGAACTCGATGGCATTCAACGCCTTGACCCCTGTCGCCATGGCTGTCCGCGTAAAAGTGAAAAATGTGTTCAACCAATCATCGTCGACTCATATTTATTATAACTTTCAGTATGCTCAGGATCAGTGTCAATGTGGCCAAGACGACAACCGTCGAAGAGCAGCGATGGCGCCGCTGCGAGCGCTCGTACCTCGGCCTCTAGTGGCCGTACGGTGGCGCAAATAGTGTCATCATCTGTGCTGTCGTCTTCTCCATCTGGTAATGCAGTAAAACCTCTTTTCGCGCCTCGTAGAAGCGTCACGGTAGCGTCAAACAACAAAATCCAAGCTGCAGAGCCCAAAGCTGACGATGCCGGTTGGTTGCTGCGCGCCATGGGCAAAAGAAGAAAAAGTTAAGACGGTCACGAAAGCCAAGGCTAATATACATGCAGAGAGCGGGAAATTGCTGAAAAATACACAGCAGAAGAAGAGAAATGGAGCTACTAGTGGCTTCGGGCTGTCCGTGCAAGAACGGCAGCAAATATGGCGCTCTGGGGCCGCCAAGAAGCCTCAGGATGAAGCCACAGAACAGGCTAAGCAGCAAGAAAGAGAACGACAAGAAACAGGTTTCGATCGTGTTTTCCACGAGGTCTTTGGACAACAGGAAGAGCAAGAGAAAGGTCGAGACGAGGAAGAGCTCGACAGCATTCTGAGTGGGAGGTCTCGAGCTAATAACAGTTCCACATTGGATCTGTCAGCAAGTGCTGGCGTTGGAGACGCTGATGATGAAGAGAAAACAGCGTCTAAATCTTCTCAAGTGACTGGGAAGCGCCCTCTTCCGGTTGAAGAGGACGCTTGGGGCTTTGCTTCGTCAGGAAACAGCGCACTGAGTCTTGACGATTTTGATGCTCCACTAGACAATAAAATTGACGCGGAAATGAGTGGTGCTGCTGGTAAAGCGGCGGAATTCGAGCGATGGAAAGCTGATGGCGCTCAGAGTACTGTAAGCGACAACTTTGTTCGCCTCAACATGAGGAAGCGCTTTAAAGGCAGTACTGGAAAAGCGAAAAAGCGACCGGCATATCTACGAGCTCGGAATGAGAACTCAGTTGATGAGATTACTGGGGATAAGCCGACGGGTATTGCGCCGATTGTGAACGCTTCAGGGAGTCAGCATCGCAAACAGGACGCGCCGATATTAGCTGACGATGGCGTAGACTTCATCGAGGAATGTTTGGAGGCATTAGCGAAAGCAGAGAAATCCCGCGGTCTTGTTGCGGAGGAGGGACAAGAGCCTGTGATTCCTCAGCAAGAGGCGAAACCTCTAGAGCCGCCGAGATGCCATCACGCGCTGGTCTGCCAAAGTTTGGTGGTGAAAAAGAAGAACAAGAACCACGGTCGCAAGTTCTTTGCTTGTCCATTGGGCTACGACGAAGGACGTTGCGACTACTTTTGTGGGAAGATGATCACGCACCCCTCGCGCTGCAGACGCTCTTTACAGCCTCGTCTTTAAGTACATCGAGCGAGTCTGCAGCAGAAGCTGAAGCTATTGAGTGTGTGCCTTTGGACTTAGAAGCTTCTGAAAAGAGCAACGTGAGGCACTGCTCACCAATTTGCGTCTAGTATTTGGACACGCAGAGTTCCGTCCTGGACAACAGTGGGCAATCTCGAGAGTGCTTCGTCGGAAGGACACACTCCTGGTATTGCCGACTGGTGCTGGTAAATCGTTGTGCTACCAATTCCCCGCTCTCTTTCTCCCAGGAATTACTCTGGTGATATCCCCGCTGATCTCTCTGATGAATGATCAATACGAGAGCCTTCCTGCTCCTCTAAAGGCTCGTGCTATCTGTCTCTCAGGTTCATCTAGTGGTGAAGGTGGCTCCTCAAGAGCAAAGCACGCGGCGTTTGTGCGGGATCTCCTAACGGATAAATTGTCGTTGATATTTCTTTCACCAGAGAAGGCATTGGGTGCAGGGATGCAGTCGTTGTTGGCGATACCACGCGTTCGAGCTCGACTAGTACTTGTTTGCGTTGATGAAGCGCACTGTGTGTCTGAATGGTCTCACCACTTCCGACCAAGTTATCTGCGTCTGGCCGAGGTATTCCGTCATGCTCAATGTGTCCTGTGCGTCACGGCAACTGCGTCACGTCGTGTTGTTCACGATGTACTGCATCAATTGCGATCTCGACGTCAAAGTCAAGCTGAATCTAGCGGGATCACTGAAAGTGAAGATGATATGGTCCTTCAAATGCCTTGGCAGCGGAAAAATCTAGCGCTTGAGGTTCGATCGGTCCGTTCAAATGACGAGCGTCTGCGGCATCTGGTGCGTGTCCTTCCTGAGCTGAGCAAAGGGTCTACCAAGTCAACCGGCGGTGTGATAGTGTATGTGCATCAGCAAAGACAAACGGAAGAGTTAGCAGCGTTACTGCGCGAACAGTTGCCTGCTGCATGGCGAAGCACTGGGAAAGTCCTCGCATTTCATGCTGGCATGGCTCCAGAGGCCAAGGAGAAAGTTCGCACGGGTTTTGCAAGAGGCAAAGTGCGTGTTGTGGTAGCAACTGTGGCTTTCGGCATGGGTATCGACAAGAAGAATGTCCGCGCTGTGGTACACTTTCATATGCCTTCTTCGGTCGAAGGCTATGTGCAGCAAGTCGGGCGAGCTGGACGTGACGGAAAAGCTGCTCAAGCTCTACTTTACTTGCTGAATGATGATGCCGTGCACTTCCGTTCCTTGGTCTTCTCGACAGCACTTCATAGCGATCAGCTTCGAAGACTGTTAGCGCTTGTTTTTGAAGGTGAAGCGGTACCAACAGCAGCTAGTGAGAGACACGTCGTCGCTGTTAAGTGCTCAGGAAGACACGTAGATAGTGGGTTGGAGCTTGTATCGCTGGAGCGCGATTGGCTTGAGCGACACCTTGATCTCAAAGCGGCTACGATTGAGACGTTCCTCACATTGCTATCCCTCGAAACCCAGCGAAGTGATCACACTGTCGATAAACCAGGTCTACGTGTGATGATGCAGCCACTGAGTATGAGTCGGTGCACACTCCAGCTACTCGACACTCAAGCAAGGAAGGTGGCTCCTCGGTCATGTGTCAAGTTGTTGCTTGAAGCCGCACAGCGCAAGGGAGAACCTCACGCAAAGGTGACACATCGCAAGGATGGTTACTTGAGCTCTTGGGTAGTAGAGTTCCATTTGCATGAGATGGCTCAATGGTATGCTCGTGCAGTCAATGCTGATAACGGAGAAGAGTCTTCCGTTCAGCTACCAACCTCGGATGCTCAGCAAAATGGTGAAGCTAATGCTGCTGCTGTCGCTGCGGCTACGAGTGAACGGCGCATGTTACAAGAACTACGAGCAGCTCAGCAAACGGGTCAGATCCAGCGCTTTACGCTTTCACAACCAGCATTCCAGTTGCAATTGATGTGGGGGACTGACACTAGTCGAGAACAGAAAGGCGAAGCTGTTGACCAATGGACCAATTTGCTGTACAAGAAGCATGAGCATCTTGAGTCGAGACAACTGGCCCGTTTGGCTCGTCTTCACGGCGCACTGCGGGCAGCAGCTTTGCCAGTGGCATCTTCGTCGACATCAAGTCATGAACAAGATGCCAACAAGGAAGGCAGCGATACTCTCGAGGAACAAGCGCTTGCATTAGAAACCAAACTGGTTCGCTACTTTGAAGACGACGACGAAGGTGGCAATGACGAGGGAGGTGATGAACAATTGATACTAAAGCTGCTCCGGCCCTTGACATCGGACCTGACAGAATATATTGAGCGTGATGCGCGCAATCTTATACAACTTCCCTGGATAGCGCGGGAAATAGCGACGTTGGTGGCGAAAAGGATGCACATGAATGCAACAAATGGACGAGCTACGCAGTCGCTAAGGTTTTCCATGGACTCGCATCGCCGCGATTCCCAACGAAGCAATGGCGTGACCATGTTTGCTGGCGACGGTATTCAGACGTTGCCTTCGAGCGTATTGTCCAGATCGCCAACAAAGTGCTGATGGAAGACCAGGCTGCAGGTAACGCAGGGACCTTGGAGGACTAATGGTAAGCACTATTACACTTTAGAATATTTATTACTTGTCGGGTTGGGCGTTGAAGGTCAACCAGGGGAGGCCATTGCCGTTGATGGCTTGCATTCCTGGTGGCACATCAATGTCTGCAGCACTTTAACTACATTTCTAACTTACTTTGTGTGCTCGTAGAATCTTTTCATGCGCTGGGAGCTTGCATTCGTTGGACAGAGTGGTGGCGACGCAGTGGCTCCGCTCCGTCAACAGACTTTTGCAATGGAAAGGTGACGCTTAATTGCCGTGTAAGGCTCGGAGTGGTTGCATGGCAAATGCCAGCAATCTCGATGCGCTTTGCCCACGACTCGGCTGGAGAGTGTCTGCTTTCCAGCATGGCGTAATGGCTCCCGCTGTGATATAATGCGCGTTCACGCAGCTCGCTCTCCGCCATAGCACTCCACGTCTTCTTGAGTAACTGCATCTCCTCATCGTCCGAATTGTCGCTATAGATCTCCCCGCGCTCTTCATGACGTCCGAATTCGCGGTAAAACCGCCTCGTGAAGTCAAAGTTGTTGAAGACTTGAGTTTCGTCGTCATTGGTGACTTCGGTTTTGTTTCGACCTTGCTCCGGGATGAACGCAGGAGTAGGGTAGTTCTGGAAGCCTTGAGTGCGCGTCACTGCGGCTGACGCTCTCCTCACTGCCCGTGGCGATAACGTAGATCGACGAGAAGACTTGCTGCTGCTGACGGTGCTAACGCTGCTGGGTGGGGCCGCACTGAGAGCAGCTTTTTGGCGGCTAGTGACCTCGAGGAATGTCTCGAGGTGAGTCATCATGCTGAAGCAAATGGCGATTAGTTGGCGTTGGCGCACAACTTCGACGACTTCCAGTGCTTGGTGTAGAAAATGGTTTAGTGCTTGAGACCGTGCCTCGATCACGCGTTTGGATCGGGATCCGAACAGCTTCCGGTGAGGGAACTGCTTGAACAAATAGGCAAAGCGACCCACACAGTTCTTTGAGTGGTGAAGGTGTCTGCTGATCGATGAACACGCACTGGCACTGGAGCTGGAACTGCTGGTGCTGGTGCAGGTGCTAAAGCTGATCTCGGAGCCGTCAATTTCCGCGCTTGTGAGGTACGCGGCCATCTGCTCGTCGATCAGGGCCAAGAGCTTTTCGCGGAGCTCGCAGAACTCTGAAAAGCAGCGACGGATGTGCCAGCTCTGGTTTGTCTTGGAGTCGACGACGCGAAGGATGTAGACGGTAGACGGCTTGAGCGCTAACGCCGACGTGATTGATGCCGATAAGGTATGCATGACAGTGTGGTGTCCTGGGGATTTTCTCTAATGTCGGAAGCTGGGGCGGAACCGGCGTTGAAGGAGGTTTCGTTGGTAAATCGTCGAGTGTCGCGCGGCAGTTAGCAGCGACTTGATTCTCCGGTCCAGCAATGACACACTGCGGGATCGCACCACGCTCGACTCGCTCTCCTGCTGGTGGGAAATTGGAAAATGAAGTTGAACGACGCGCGCACGAGATCAACTGGCGATCAATCAGTGGAAAGATAGCAGGCGTCTTCCACTTAGCGGTTGCTTCTGCTATCGTCAGCACTGGCAGTTAGCTAACTTCGAGTGCTTGTGGAGCCGGCGGACCCGCTCTCGTGCAACACTGTACTTGGGATCCAAGTCGACCCGAAAGACTTATTCGCTATGCTCGCTGGCAGCATTAGCTCACCGCTCCCAGCAAAGCAGCCTTCTACTGGCATGCAGTGCAAGCCGAGCTGCATGGCGATGACCAGTACAGACAACGGCGAAAGGCCTGCGCGATTGAAACGTCCGCTGCTGCATATGTGCAGTGGATGTCTGGTAGTCTCTGTCGTCGCAACCTAAGCGTGTGAAAACGATGAAAGTTGGGGTATATCTGGCTGCACCAGTCTTTCGTGACTCTGATGCGAGTCAACGGGGTCACTTCGAGTTGGTGCTCTGTTCTTGGTTGTTCGGCTGTAGTCGCTTACACTCCCACTGCAATCAGCAAAAGCGTTTATCGCCGACAGGCTTCCTGCCATCCTTTGGTCCATGTAGGGAGATCAACTTATGTTATTCTACCGATTCACGACAGCAATCCATCCTGCAGTCGAAGGTATAGTCTTCCCGCGCTGTTTTATCACCTTGACCGGTCACTTGACCTAAATTTCGATGTAAGAACTGCCGACTGCAGCACGACTCGGATAGGAATGCTACCGAACGAGGCTGTCTGCTCAGAATTCTTAGGAACCGAAATGAGCCGTTGTTAGCTACCGGTGTGCCGGTGGCGAGCTACGTCCGCCCGGTCGAGTTGTGGTGGTGCCTGCCAACGCAGAGGTTAGTAATTGGTTGCAGGCGTCTAGATGACCCCATGCTTTCGAAAACCATGCGCTTGGATATGGTGGTACGAACGCCGAGGGATAAGATAAGCCTGGCCGCCGATCAAGCTCCTGTCCTGTCCACTCTAGTACAAAGCTGTTTGTGACCAGAGTGCTGAGACTCGCAGCGTTCTTCACTGGACCTGGCAACAACTTTCGCCCTCTTGGGAGCTCCGATGAACTCGGTCAGTCGGCGCTGTCAAAGAGTCTTGCAGTTGTTGTGAAGCCAAGGAACTTGCCATTTTACCGCTGGGTTTGGAAGAAGCCTGCGGGCCACACGCTTTGGCTAAGCTACAGGATATTAAGAATATCATATCATCTCCTGCTGTTTGAAGCCCACATGCTTTGTACTTCTCAAGCAGGGGTCGGCATGAAGAGGTATGGGAGTGTAGTGGGTCTCGATAACTCGGAACACACGATAGGAAGCTGGCGCTTCCTGTAACCTGAGTAGTATTGCTTGCTTGTCTTGAGGTAACTTCTAAAGTGTTGATACGTCGTAGGTATGCTAAGCTCGCTACTGAAGGTCACTGCCTCTAACTCTATGCAAGCTCGGCCTCACGTTCTGTGCACCTATGGCAAGAAACTTTTCCTTGACCCGTCAAACTTTGACTCAAAGTGGAAGCACAAGCGAGGGCTGTGGCGTTGTATTGAATTGCTCAAGGCTTTGAGGCACGCCGGCTAGAATTCGAGGCTTTGAACGCCCGCGTCGTGTCGTCACAGGTTTGCTTAATGAGCAATTTACTTCAGCAGTGACTGAACGCCGTTTACTCTCAAGTGGCAAACATGAGACCGTCGTGTAGTTGCAGCGTTGCAGGCAGCTCCATCTCGATTGTGAACCGCAGAGACTCTCTCGACTATGGGCTCAACAACACTGTACAGTATAAGCCAAAGTTTGAGCTCCTGGACGATACCAAATGTTGCCGCCCCATAATCGCTTTCCCGACATTGGCGACGCTATTACTGTGTGTATACAGCAAGAAAACCTACCATCACGTGTCCGCTGCCGCCATCGCCCAATCCGGCGCTGCATCCTAGCGCGAAACATCCGGTGTCGTCAACGCCATCCACGACATTCGAGTGCCTCTGGCTACGTGAGTTCCTGAGATGCACCTGAAGATTGGGTGGCATTGCCATCCTGACGTGTAGCTTTGGCCATTCCTGAATTGGCGTCGCACTGGACAAGTCTTCTCCCGCGATGGTTCTCCTCTCTCGAGTCGTCACGCTGCTCGCGGCGGTAGCAGCCACGACCGCTTTCGCGCAGACGGAACAACAGCAGCAGACTCAAAACGACACGGCGTCCCAGCTGCAGGCGTTCGAGAAGTGCATGGATGGAGCTAACGGCACCACCAGCAATGGCAACGACACCGTCACCGTCGACACCAACTTCTTCGTGGCGGAGTCACCGCTCTACGAGGATTACGCCACGGGCCCCAAGGCTCGTATCGACCGTAAGCCTGCCGGCGTCTACTTCGCCACCTCGGAAGACGACGTCGTTCGTGCCGTCAAGTGTGCGGTGGACAATGGCCTCGCCCCGGTGCCTCGTAGTGGCGGTCACTCGTACGAAGTACTGTCCTCCATGGACGGTTCGCTCGTGATCGACATCGCCGACATGGTGGACGTCAAGCTCGTGTCCGAGGACGCGGCCAAGGGATCCGCTATCGTCACCGTCCAAGCCGGTGCCCGACTCGCGTGGATCTACACGGAGCTCGACCGTCTTGGCGAGTACAACTTCAACGCCGGCACGTGCCCCAGCGTCGGCGTCGGCGGCCACATTTCGGGCGGAGGCTACGGCATGGTGGCTCGCCACTACGGTCTCGCCGCCGACTTGACCACCGAAATGCGCGTCGTGCTGCACAACGGTACCGTGGTCACGGCTTCCCCACGGAGAACACGGATCTGTTCTGGGCCCTGCGCGGTGGTGGTGCCGGTTCGTTCGGCATCGTGACCCAGTTCACCATCAAGGTCTACAAGATGCCCGAGGTGTCGGTGTTCAAGATCGCTTTCAACAAATCTGCGCGGGCTGAGGTTCTTCGCACGTGGATGGACTACTTCCCGACCGCCGACTCCAAGGTCACCACACAGCTCGTCGTGGACGGTGGTGTCGCGAGACTCACGGGCCAGTACCTTGGTAAGAAGGACGAGCTGAACAAGCTGTTGAACGACTCGGGACTCATGAGCATCGGTCACGTCACTACGGACGACCGTCGTGACAACTGCTCGCAGCTTGCGACCAAGGCTTACATCTGGAAGGACACTTGTGACGACCTGAGCTCGCTTGACGTGGCCCACCACCTCAAGACCGCCGACAAGGACTACAGCAAGATCAAGGGCGGATACTCCAACTCGGTCATGGACGACAAGGGAGTGGAGACCGTGATCGAGTGGGCCGACAACCTGCCCAACACGACGTGGTGCTACATCCAGTTTGAAGCCTACGGCGGCGTGTTCGCCACCCAGAAGAACGACATGACCCCGTGGAACCACCGCAACGCCGTGTGGTCTGTGCAGATCGGTGTCGGTGCCAAGAAGGACGAGCCAGAGACGTCTCCGTCGTACAAGTGGATTCGCGGCATCGCGGATGCTCTGGAGCCCTACTTTGACGGTGGCAACTACCAGAACTACTGCGACCTCGACCTCGGCAAGGACTTTGGCCAGCGCTACTGGGGTGCCGACAACTTTGCTCGACTGCGCGAGATCAAGAAGCAGTACGACCCACTGGACATTTTCCACAGTGCTCAGTCCATTCCGCTGCCGTAAAGTGTGAGAAGCGTCCTGGCAGAAATTCCGACTACTTGGTTCAAGTTTTCCAACCATACATATATTATCGCCGAGGTAGATAATATACTACGACTGTTGTCATCACCAACATTTTTTGTGAAACCACAAAGTAAAACTATTGTCCCAACAAGCTTCATGGATCTCTAGAAGCTCAACCAGAGCACAGTCAGTTCCTTTGAAACGCAGCGCAGCGCCGAACGAGAGAGTGAACAACATGCTCGATGAAGGAGACAAACTTGCCGCCACGCTGACTAAATACCGATCAGGAACGGCATCTGCGACCAGTATTACATTGTGCAGTTTACACAGCCAATAAATATAGCTATGCATGCTCTAAGCAATCGACTATTTTCACGACTAAAACTTCCTCAACCTGCACACGAAGACCCTCGAAGCTCCTGATCGCTGCCACCGCCGCCGCCGTGGCGACCACCTCGGCGTCGGCCCAGGAGTTCTGCGGTCAGTACGATTCGAAGAAGGTCGGGGACTACACGGTGTACAACAACCTTTGGTGCGTTCAAGCTTTCGCTTTGGTTTGAATACGTTAGGGTCTTTGTGAACCGACTCGGTCTCGCATCGGGGCCGTGAATAACGACAAGAACGGTGGACAGTGTACGGAGGTCGACAGCTCCAGCATCTCGGAGATCGCGTGGCACACGAGCTTCAAATACCTGGCAGGTCAAGTCGTTGGCTAACGCGGCGCTGACCTTTCGCCGGTGCAGCTCACGGACGTCGAGTCGATCCCCACCACAATGGAGTACACGTACCCGTCCAACCCGGCCTAATTCCCAACGTAGCTTGCGACTATTTCACGACCTCGACGGTCGACGGCAAGACGGAGAACGAGCGGATGGTATGACTGGCCAACCCCGGCGGTACTTGGCCCCTGACAACCACCGGCCAGCCGTTAAAGAGCTTGACCGTTGAGTGGCACCGAGTTCAACCTGTACCAGGGATGGAACAACAACACCTACAACAACACCAAGGTGCACTCGTGGCTCGCCAAGAAGCCAACCACGAGCTTCTCGGCCGACCTCAAGCAATTCTTCGACGAACAACACGATCGCCTCGACCCAGTACCTGACTCACGTGCAGGCCGGCACGGAATCATTCATTGGCAACGCGACGTTGACGGTGTCCCAGTTTTCGGTGGCTGTCAATACCGCGTAAAGCCGTTTCGTATGAACATTTTGCCGCGAGGGAACACCGCCGTATCAAATGCATGGCCCGCCATGCCAGTAACTCACAACCACAAGCTACTGTTGGTGATGACAACAGTCGTAGTATATTATCTACCTCGGCGATAATATAAGTATGGTTGGAAAACTTGAACCAAGTAGTCGGAATTTCTGCCAGGACGCTTCTCACACTTTACGGCAGCGGAATGGACTGAGCACTGTGGAAAATGTCCAGTGGGTCGTACTGCTTCTTGATCTCGCGCAGTCGAGCAAAGTTGTCGGCACCCCAGTAGCGCTGGCCAAAGTCCTTGCCGAGGTCGAGGTCGCAGTAGTTCTGGTAGTTGCCACCGTCAAAGTAGGGCTCCAGAGCATCCGCGATGCCGCGAATCCACTTGTACGACGGAGACGTCTCTGGCTCGTCCTTCTTGGCACCGACACCGATCTGCACAGACCACACGGCGTTGCGGTGGTTCCACGGGGTCATGTCGTTCTTCTGGGTGGCGAACACGCCGCCGTAGGCTTCAAACTGGATGTAGCACCACGTCGTGTTGGGCAGGTTGTCGGCCCACTCGATCACGGTCTCCACTCCCTTGTCGTCCATGACCGAGTTGGAGTATCCGCCCTTGATCTTGCTGTAGTCCTTGTCGGCGGTCTTGAGGTGGTGGGCCACGTCAAGCGAGCTCAGGTCGTCACAAGTGTCCTTCCAGATGTAAGCCTTGGTCGCAAGCTGCGAGCAGTTGTCACGACGGTCGTCCGTAGTGACGTGACCGATGCTCATGAGTCCCGAGTCGTTCAACAGCTTGTTCAGCTCGTCCTTCTTACCAAGGTACTGGCCCGTGAGTCTCGCGACACCACCGTCCACGACGAGCTGTGTGGTGACCTTGGAGTCGGCGGTCGGGAAGTAGTCCATCCACGTGCGAAGAACCTCAGCCCGCACAGATTTGTTGAAAGCGATCTTGAACACCGACACCTCGGGCATCTTGTAGACCTTGATGGTGAACTGGGTCACGATGCCGAACGAACCGGCACCACCACCGCGCAGGGCCCAGAACAGATCCGTGTTCTCCGTGGGGAAGCCGTGACCACGGTACCGTTGTGCAGCACGACGCGCATCTCGGTGGTCATGTCGGCGGCGAGACCGTAGTGGCGAGCCACCATGCCGTAGCCTCCCCGAAACGTGGCCGCCGATACCAACGCTGGGGCACGTGCCGGCGTTGAAGTTGTATCCGCCGAGACGGTCGATCTCCGTGTAGATCCACGCGAGTCGGGCACCGGCTTGAACGGTGACGATAGCGGACCCTCGGCCGCGTCCTCGGACACGAGTTTGATGTCCACCATGTCGGCGATGTCGATCACGAGCGAACCGTCCATGGAGGACAGTACTTCGTACGAGTGACCGCCACTACGAGGCACCGGGGCGAGGCCATTGTCCACCGCACACTTGACGGCACGAACGACGTCGTCTTCCGAGGTGGCGAAGTAGACGCCGGCAGGCTTGCGGTCGATACGAGCCTTGGGGCCCGTGGCGTAGTCCTCGTAGAGCGGTGACTCCGCCACGAAGAAGTTGGTGTCGACGGTGACGGTGTCGTTGCCATTGCTGGTGGTGCCGTTAGCTCCATCCATGCACTTCTCGAACGCCTGCAGCTGGGACGCCGTGTCGTTTTGAGTCTGCTGCTGTTGTTCCGTCTGCGCGAAAGCGGTCGTGGCAGCTACGGCCGCGAGCAGCGTGACGACTCGAGAGAGGAGGACCATCGCCGTAGACTTCAGGAGAACTTGTCCGGCGCCACGTAAATTCAGGAATGAGCAATGCTAGGTCTCTTGGATAGAATGCAACGCCATCGTCTTCATGCACAGTGCACTCTGAAATCGTGGACAATTCCGGATGTTTCGCGCTAGGATACAACTCCGGATTTGATGATTACCTCCGCAGACACGTGATGCCAGCTATTCCATGGCATTGCACATTGCTCGAGATAACGAGTCACGATTATGGGACGTCAAGGAGCTCAATTTGAGCTCCCTGTCATCCCATAATCACTGACATAGAGCCTCAATACCAGTGATGTTGATCCAGAGTCGTGCCGACGGTCTTCGGCACAATCGCGACAGGGAGAGGCAGCACGCTGCAACCGCACGACGGACGATTCTCCCAGCACGTTGTTAATCGAGTTTTAGTCACCATTGCCGACGCACATGGGATTTCAAAGCCTCGAATTCGTTCCTGCGTGCATCCTTCAAAGCCTGGAACCGTTCAATCTAACGTGCCGGTGGCTGTGCTGTGGTACAGCCGTCGATTGTGCTTCTGCTTTGACGGATCAAGGGAGGAATTACCTTGTCTAAGTGGCAAAGAACTTGGATTTGTCGGCACGTGGTCTAGCTTTGCAAATTCTAAAAGAATTCTCTTCCAGCCTACAAAGAGCTGCTCGTTGCTTCTCGGGTGCCATAACGCTGGATAGCAGCGCGTCTGCGTTGAAGGACACGATTACTTTAGCAAATTCCCGATCTAACGGTGTGGCCATCGATGCTGCCTGGATGAGGACCACAGTCTCACACACTGACCCTGTTTGCAAGGACCCTGTGATATCCGTCATACACTGCCGTGCGGTCACGATGTTCACGGGTTCACTGTTCAATGGCCAGCTTCACTAGGAAAAATGGCATTCTCAACGAAATATGCAACCATCCTGTGGCATTTGCCTTAGTCATAATTTCCAGCTCCAGCTTGAGGATAGCCGTTTCCAGCAGTTTTCCAGCTAACACTGATGAGCTTTCACAGCGCTAGGTTGTGTTCGCGAATGCAAATGACGATTAATCAAGCCGCGTCTACAAGTACTTAGTAAGTACTTGCACGACTTTCCCACGTGCCGACAAATCTAAGTTCTTTCCACTTGATAAGGTAATTCCTCCGGATCAAGGAAATGCTTTTTTGCCAATACGCAAACATTGCCGCGTCAGCTTCATGACATAGCGACCGAGCAAGCTGTCTATACACCCGTTTACGCTCCGCCACGAACAGCCCTGGCTTTCGTGTCCGATCGTAAAGTCGAAGACGTCCGCTGGAGATAGTGTTGTTTTGCCGAGTCTCAGAAACTGGTTTTATCTTTTTATCTAGTTTTGTCCTAGTATAAAACTGAGACAAAACCCACAAGCCTGCTGTCGCGCGCAACCTCGAGCAAGAAGCGAAGCAAAGAGCGTGCTGCTCCATCAGGAAGACGCATCCACATGAGTAAGCTGTTGCGAAAATGAAGACGTTCGAGTTTAGATCTGTTCGTTTGAATACTCGTAAGTGTAGTCAATGTAGTAAGAGATGTCTTGAGTCTCGATTCGCGCTTCACCACCGTCGCTTTCATGCAGCGTCTTACAGCGCTCTACGCACCTCTCTCCTCGCTCGAATGCCCCTTGCTCTCCTTGCACGACGGACGCTGGAGCTGCATACGGTTTCAAGCAAGTTCTAATTAAATTGTTTCATAACTGGTCCCAGTATTACATATATGACCAATTTTCTGACTAAGTTTTAACGAAAAACTCAGTTATAACTTGATACAATACTCAAGGTCAGACAAAACCCGGACAAAATTAAATCAACACTAGCTGGAGCAGAAAGAAGCATGTAAACTTCGAACACCCAGTCGAGTACGAATATGGTATGATATTTATTTTATTTATTTGCTTCCAGGCTTCTTCCACACCCAGCGGTAAAATGGCAACTTCCTTGCCTTCACAAGAATGGCCAGACTCTTTGACAGCGCCGGCTGACCGAGTTCATCGGAGTTCTCTGGAAGGTGAAAGATGCTTCCAGGTCCAGTGAAAAACGCTTTAGAGTCCCAGCACTCCGGTCACAATTGGCTTCCTGCAACGCGGATCATGTGAGAACTGGAACTTGATCGGCGGCAGGGCTTCTCTTATTCCTCGGTATTCGTATCATCACATCTGAGCGCATGATTTTCAAATGCATCAAGACGCCTGCAACCCATTACAGAGAGAAACATGTCCTACATAATCACATAGATAAATGATATCCTGCTGTATATGATACGACTTCGATCCGGTAGTGAACAAAATGTATGTATAATGTATTAATGATAATTGTTATGCATACAATATTACTGGGATAGTGCTGACAAGACCCAGTCCAACAAATATGTATTAGTGTTCTGTCCGTAGGTCATACTGCCCACGAGTTTTCATGTGGAGTTCTATACGACAAGTGCAATTTCGATCTAACAACCTCACACGTTAAATTGAAGCGCTTACACAAAGAATTATAGTGTTGCGGTTTGCTAACCTTACATCCCAGAGTGGATTATCCGTCCAATCCAGGAACCTGCGAAAATGAGTGTCTTATTCCAAGTGCGCCCTTGTGTATTTATTCGTTTACAAGCGTGATGGGCTTCTAAAACACAACGAAAATAGCGTTGACAAGTAAAGTGAAGTCAACCAAGGTCTGCAATCACAAATGAGAAAACGCTATATATGATACCGCACCGAGCAAAGGGACTTATCATTTAGTACCGATTCCGCTGTATTTACTTCCACTACAAACCGCTACTTAATAGCGGATGCACTTAAATAAAAACTTCCTCTTGAATCATATCCTTTGAGGTCCTATTGCCATGTATTTAACGTATATAAAAGCACGCAGATCGCTACCCGATGCATTACTTAATTAACATGCGCACAGCTGTCATCGTCACTATTAAAACTGAGTTGAGTGCGGCAAGTGGTGTGCATGATTGCAGTAAATGCTCCTCAGAAAAAATCACATCTGACTGAAGGACAGCTTAAAGATACGTCATCATTCCTTCACTACCCCCTCCTCCTCCTTCTCGCTCCGATCAGGTAACCTGAGTTGTATTGTCTCTTACACGATGTAATCCGCCCTGTAGCAGCGGCAACTCAATCTAAACAGCAGAATCATTGCATGACAGTTGAACGCAACGTACGACTACAGCGGCAATGATACGTATATTAGGAAGCAAGTAGAAAACACCAAGTAGGAAACCAACAGAAACTACTACAGAGTAGCTGGGCTTTGCATTAAGAAGAGCGGAATTAAATTCACTTTGGATTTCTCAAGCATCTAGCGACATGACACTGTGGTGTAGCGGGATTTATCAAAATCCACTTCCACTGCGCCCAGACACCGACTAACGGAGGGGGCACTCCGATATCCGTGAGGATGTTGAAGGTGTGTTCACCTTGTGTACCCGTCGGCGGACCGGATCTGCTATTCGGGTGCTTCGAGGATGCTTGATCTATGAAGATCGAACGTCTTGGCGTTACGTGGGAGGTCAGGAGCAGCGTGGGAATCTTCACTCTGCGTCCTTGAATAATTACCAGACCAGTAATCGCTTGGATCTACCTGGATCTGGGGCCTGGATCATGGATCCAGGAGGGGGTTGCCGTGAGGGGTGTGTTGTCTTCCTTTCCCTTACGTGACGCTTCCAATAGCGTGGCCTTGGGGGCTGAGGGTCGGTCAGTCGTCCTGGCCAAGTAGTAACTCCAGTAGACTTCGGATCCGCACTTGGTACTAGTGGATTCAGGCTGCGAGTGGATCTGGCAGATATACTATCCAGATCACCCGAGCACTGCTTGATCCGCGGTGACCCCGACGTAGCTGGACTGGGCCAATGTAGATCCCGTAGTCTTAGGCGCTAGGAAGGGCACTTGTGGTGTACAAGGCAAATTCGACCTTGTATTAAGTAAATTATGAGTGGATTCATTGGAGATCACATCCCAAAACCTATTATCTGTACCATTTCTATACCTGCCGCTGGATGTTGTCGCTTGATCAGTCCTCTGGTGTGCCAGATCCACGCCTGGAACGGTCTTGGTTGCAGGTCTGGGCTGCCCACGTCTGGATCCAGTGTTTCCGCGATGTATCCATGTCTGATCCGGGGATCTGAGTCCGGATCCAGCATGATCCAGCATGCTGAGTTCCCGTATCGACCGCATTTCCGGAAAATCACTTCACCACAACATTACAAATTTATGACACTACAAATTGCTCTTAGTTGTGTAAAGTTCACACAGCTGCAAACAGCAGCCAGGAGCCACCCCAGCAGAAACACAGTCGTGCCAATACAGCTGGAGACGACGGCGACACTACGACTGTTCAAGCAACCGAAAGCCTTTGGACGGCGTTGGAGCCTCCTCCTATTGTCTGCTTCTCCCACGAGGCTCTCGTCAAATGGACCGGAGAGAGCGATCTCCGCGAGGCTGCACTCAAGTCTCGGTGGCAGAAATACGGCGAAGCACCTTCAACGGTGGTAATCCCCGCAATTGACACAATCAATAGACGCTTGCTGAAGACGTTCTGTGAGTTTGAACGGAAAGTTAAGGTGACGAAGATGACCAACAACCAGCTCGTTGAAGCATATTTGCAAATCATAGCGAGCACAATCAGCGACCAGATCCCGAACTTACACGCCGAAATGACTCGGCAATCTCAAGACCAATTTGAAGCAGAAAGGCGTAAAAGGTCGCATTATGAACTACTTTGACAATATTATTGAGGAGAACAGGCTGACCAACACACTGAGGGACAACGACAAACTGAAGGGCAAGTTGTTGACAGAAATCTGCGACCTACCAGCTTAAAAGAGCAAGTTCAACTTCGTCAAGATCTCGATCAAACAACAAAAAGTAGCGTGTCTCGTCTCTTTGATGTGATTAAAGCCGAGGCATGAAAATATCAGCAGTCTTTTGATTTATACTGAACAGACAGATGCAAGACGCAAAACAAACCGCCAAGGGCCACATCAGCAACGGGCGGCAAGCTGCAGAGCGGTAGCCATCCACGACAAGGGTGTGGAGAATGATCAGCAGCTCGAAAGCGCGATGACACCCCTGTTCAAGTCTGTCTGCGTCGCAGGGAGCTTGCTGAGTAAGTGCCCCACAGCAACGAACGAGCAAAAGGAAGCGACCATCTAAGCATTCAGGGAACAGCAGAGGAGTACAGAGGCCGCTTAGATGAAGTGCTTCTACAGCCAGGTGACGAACTCGAACAGAACCACGTGGCTATGATTTGTGCCAATTACCAGGGGCTATTAATTTTGGGGGTTACTAAATCAGGTAGAACCACTTACTTGACTCGCAAACTAGTGTTGAGACTCCATGTTTGGCATTACTTTATTTGAACTCTTTTGTGTGCTGTGGTTGTAGCTACAGAATTCCTGTAATACTACACCTTTATGAGTTTGTCGTGGACATCAATATTCTCAATTTGTAGAACCATCCATTAGTTTGCGTATTGCAGAATAAAGTGACCAATCAATTATAAATAGAAATCAACATAATTAAAGCTAACTAGGAGTTCACAATAGGGCAATAGCGAATTTCTAACATTTTTGCTGGATAGGAGTCTGCAAGGCAGGGAACGGTCTCCAAACCCATATAGACTGCGTCCAGAAGCTCCTCGGGACAAGAGTGATTGAAATTCAGTGTTTTGTCATCAGTGGTGGTGACAAGTCTGGTCAGTGAAGAGAGCGGCTAGTGTAGATTATAGCATGAATTGAATAGTGGTGCGGCAGGGTTTTCCAAATCCGTTATTTGTACATGGTTGGCTTGCCATTCAACTTATATTACATGATATGTATGAGGTGGCAAGTTCAGAGTTTTGAAAAATGTCGGTATGTTTTTCTTAGCTAAAAACTAGGTGTACACATCTAACCACAGGGCTTTTGATATTGCCTAAACGTTTGTGTTAGGTGTACATTCAAGTGTAGTGTCCAATGTGTCCCGATAAAAACAGTTTCTTGAGGAAAAAAACTCAAAATGACCAACTATTCCATCGTTTTCGACATGACATATGTTCAGAAACTATTATATTTTGCTACAACAATGTCATGTGAAAGAAATTCCAATCGAACGATGTTTTTATTTTCCTTATAGAAAGTCGCAGCCACATTGCTCAAAATGCTATATTTGATCTACAATAATTCAATAACCAAAACAGTTCCGATCATGTCACCACTTCATTTAGAAAATGTCAATTTATGGTATAGAAAAATGTGAGCTAATTTTAAAACTGGAAATTTTAGTTTTGGGGTTACCACGAAAATGCCGTTTTCGGTCTGATTGAGTCAGGCTTTAACAATTTCAGCATAACATGGCTGAGATAGAGTCTTGAACACAAATAATGTGTGCACGAACGAGTAGACGTCGATCCACTCTAGCTTCTTGATACTCCGCGTAATGCTTGCGTTCGTCGAAGATGACACGCTTAGCCCCACCCGTGGTGAATAGTAGTCTATCGACGCGGAGAACAACACAGCGCCCGTAGACGTATATGTTATTAGCACCAAGTACCCAAACACCGGCCTCCAATGCCAGTTCCAACAACATGCAAATTTCTAGCATTACTCATGCAAATCTTAAACAATAAAGTGTGTGTCCGGCTGTCCATCAGGTAAAAAATTTGGACTTTTGATTGGCTAGCATGTTAACTTATGCCAACATATATTAAAAAAGATGTCACAATTTTGTTTTGATTATTTTAAACTTTAAAAGCATCTAGAATTTTGGAATATACATATTCTATCACGACACTATGATTTTGGTTCTGACTTGCATTGCCGTCTCAAGCGCCAATACCCAGGAGCGATCCACTGCTATACTGGCTGCTTGCCCTGCGTAGTGTTTTCATTCACTTAAGCCCAAGAATGCCGCGGCTGGATTTTTCATAATTGCATTTAAAAAATCAAATCGAAAGGGAGCTGGGGCGGACGGGCTGCGCCGCTTTGCTGCGCAGCGAGAACGCTTGTATTTTGTAATGATGGAGTCCATTTAATGATGGGACTTGCCCCCGGCGTTGGAGGTCGGCAATCAAGATGTTCGAGTGGAATTCTATCGAGGCTGAAACTATCTTGGGCATTTTATATGGCTATCCCTCCATATAAAATTATAAAGCATACGTTCATGGTAGACTTGATCGCTTCTTCCGGTCTTCGACACATGCCAAACTACCTGAGCTCGTCTTGGTAAGTTTAGAACTGGGATTGAAAAGTAGATAACGCTGGCTTATACTGCGCTCCCTAGCTGGCGTCGTGTGCTGCAGTAGATCGACCCAGCTACAAAGCAGAGATCCTAGGTGCGACCCAGAAGCTAGTAGCGGTGTCAAACAATACACATTATAGATACGACCCAACAAACTGGGCAAGTCACTTTCAGCGCATCTCGATTAGCCGCCCTTTTGGAATCGATGTGCTAATATTCACCATCTTTTCCCTACGATTGCGTGGTAGTAACCCTTAGTCTGATTATGAGGAAGGCAAATGGAAAGAAGTTCCTAGATTCAGCTCTAGCTTTGACGACCATTCTTTTCTCTTCAACATTAAGTTCTCGTCGGCTTACTCTAGAGATAGGGAAGTAGAGGTCCAACCAATCTCTTGTAGCGGAGCCCACTGTATAAGGCTGGCTGTTCAACGAAATCAAGCTCTTATCGGGTCGAAGCGATGAAACAACAAGTTTTTCATCGGATATTTATATAAAGCATGCATCATGACTGTTTGCCGTTACTTTAGTGGGACTGATATTGTTTCTGATACATGTTCAGCCACCTACTCAATTGATCGACTGATGGTGGGTATAGTACACGCTCTACCGTTGGCACTGTATTTATGGACTACGGCCAAATCATTTTTGCCAAAGATCAAATTTCAGAAAGTGCTCAAGTCGGAGCGTCAAGATCGCTGAAATGACGATTCAGATTGATCCCGACTTAACGCAGTTCAGCCCATACTTATGTGGTTAGCTACACTGGGTGGGGCACGCGCAAGAGACCATGCTGGGTCATCGCCCTCGCCAGCGACTAAGATCGATGCGGTGCAGATCACCGCAGAAATCTTGCTACAATAATGGTGAGTGATCAGTTCGAGCGGCACACACTACTACAAGGTGCTAGATGACTTCGTGAAGTGTTAGCGTTACAAGATCGGCTGAGCCAGTGACATATGCTATCAGCTAATGCGACAAGTGATCACAGTTCAGCTTGGTTCCCGAGTCAGCATGATACTTCTGAGATATTATAGACAATCGATAAATTACCGATCTGAATCTGCACCGACAGTTCAGCTTGGCTCCCGAGTCAGTACGACTAGCCGCCCAATGTTCATCGACGACGACGCGTCCACCTTGACCCACTCGCCCGACGCCTTGAGGGAAGATGCGAGTCAGCGTCTCCGCAATTTCACCCCTGGGCAACCAGCAGTGCCCGCCGTTTCCGAAGTAGATGCAATCTGGCAGCAAGTACTAAAGTACTAGTAAGTATTCTAATATTTTCTGACTTTTGCTGACTATATTCAGAACATAAGTGTTATTAAAAGTTTACTGAGAAGTTATGTGGTGTAGTCGCCTTTCCTAACTAGCTGCACCCACAATCTCACCACAGTTTGTAATGCCGTATTTTGAGCTTTGCTTTTGATCAAATACTTTTCATGGAAAATTACAATGGCTAAGAAGTACTTCTTTCAGGTAGAGTTTATCATTGCCTGGAGTGATGAGGCTGGTGGCACGACAAGGTCGTGTGCCCCCACTCCCACCCTCCCATTTTTAGAGCCGAAATGGGTCACCACAGCACTTCTACAAGAAGCAAATATCATAATACACAATTGCCTATAAAGCTGTTTTTGGCGACAGGCGACGGATAAAGCGATTGCGAGGGACATCAACTTGAACGAGACGCTGGTGGGTAAAATGGCTACTCAAGGCTCTGGCTTGATTCCGCGGTCATGGTAATGTGCTTGAGATATTTCAATGATAACGACGGAGTCGGCATTGTGAATCCGAATTTCGTTACCTTTCTGGATTTGAAGGGGAATCATTCAATCGCCAATACTCTTGGGACAAGTGGTCCCAGAACCATACGTACGGTCGATGCCATTAATATGACTGCGAGGCACTGGTTACTTGGACACATCTTCACAGAACTGTAAGATGCTTGACACGCAGCAGAAGAAGAAAGGTGACATGATGCACTCGTTAAATTGTCGGAATGTGCAATATATCATGAAATTATAGAAGTCGCGATTATACTGGCTACTATTGGAGAGCCAGTGCGACGTGGATTTGATGAGGATGAGACTGTTGTTGGGTAGCGAATATTTGGCCGTCGGGTGGGCAGGGCTGGAAAATGCTGAATGCACTCTGTCCCGGGCCTGGTGCCCGACAATTTGCTCAACGGGACTACGATTCCATGTACCGTGACACAGGTAAACTTTACTTTACTTTTCTGAGTTTCCGAGTCCCTGGATTGCCACTACGTAGGGTCGCCCGAGATCTTTTGAGAACTTTGCCGAAGGATCACCTGCCGCGAAGGGTCGTTGAGGACCTTTGTTCGAAAGGGTATCGCCGCCAAGAGTCGCCCCCCAATTGAGTGACCGGCAATGCGCCGTGCCGGACGCCATACAAAGACCCAGTACAAGAAATCCACCACGAAGAGAATTAGGTACAAGATACTGCTAGAAGTGCGATGTATTAACATTAATCAGAGTTTTGTTTGCCTGAAAGGCACAAGTCACCGCGGTTTTCGTGCCTTCGGTCGCTTTCACTGGTCTTTCGTACAAGACGCCAAATCGACGCGCCCGACATTAGTGGTGGTCAGAGTTCCAGACGAGGGCCCTTTCCAAGAGAAAAATAGCCGCGAAATCGATTCCCGTTGGTGCAAATTCTCTTGGATTCCAAGAGATCTCACCCGATCTTTTTCTTCCAAGAGAGCGAAGATCTCAAAATAGCGGGAGTAGGAGGCCCAAGCTGCGCACTACAGCCGTTGTACAAGCGGTGAAGCTTCCTGTGCCACCGAAGCCCAACCGAGAGAAGAAGGCGGCCGCAACAACTGCTGCCTCGGCTGCCGCAGATGTTGCCACAGATGCCGACAAGCCAGGACCAAGAGCTACGACACGGACTGGTAAAAAGGCTCCCATTTTCTGGGATTCTGACGGCGTTAACGGCGGGAAGACGTCTCGGCGGGTGGTCCTAGACTGGATGTCAGACCAGGCCAACTACGGTAAGTGGCGCGGAAGCGATCGAAACATCGGCAAAACCAAGGAAGCACTGCTGGGCGAGATTTTGGATCAGCTAGAAAAGGCCCAAATCAAGCATCGTGACCGAGCTGGAGTTTGGGAGAAGATCAGCAGCATCGAGAAGTAGTATCGCGGGGCAGAAGACTTCCTGAAAGGGACTGGCGCAGGTATATCGAACGAAAATGATCTTAACGCTGCGGTTGGTAAGTTGTGTCCGTACTATTATGACCTTCAAGACGTGGTGGTTGATATCCCATCGGCCCGCCCCAAAACAACCTCCGATTATGTATCCGATGCAGTCACTTTGCAGCGAAATGAGAAACGGCCGCTCGCTGTTGAGCAGCTCAAGGAGGAGAAAAATGATCGTGAAAAGGCCCACGCAGATTTGGAATTGATGCTGAAACTATTGCAGCTTAAAACAGCGGAGCGCGAAGTAGCCGTGCAACTGCTTCTCTCGCGAAATAATTTGCAAGATGGCGGCGTAGCGCAAAGGACATCGACCAGCTCTTGCCCCTCCCGTCTGTGGAGTAAATTGGAGACTTATCGGCAGCATTCTCAGGTTTTGCTAGCTAAAATCTACCGTCGAATACGTACTCGTGCAAATAAGCTCTACGGTTCTCATTTGCACCTGATGGTAAATCCTCCGGCTCATCATCGTCGTTCTGCTCCCTCTCAACCCACCCTTCTGGCACTGCATCATTAATTGCCATGTTGTGCAAAATAATCGCCCCACGGATCAGAGAGATAACAGCCTTCAATTCATTCCCATTTCGTAGCCTAGCTCGAAGGCGTTTCAGCAACGGAAATCTTCCCTTCAGCACCCCAATGCAGTGCTCCACTCGTACTCTAATCTTCGCCAGCTGAGTGTTGAAGGTGTTCTCTTTGTCCGAAAGTTGACCGCCAGCGGTCGTTTTGTAGGCAGGAATTAGCACAGACGAAGGCTGGTGAGCAGAATCCCCGAGAACATACTCATTTTCAACAAAATATCCGTCGCTATGAAGCTCTACTTTGCAGTTCCTCCACACTCGATTATCATGGTTTGACCCCGGCCATCCGATGTTTTCGTACCGAACTCGCTCCCGATCATCGCAAACAATAAGACCGTTAATAGCATAAGTACTCTTGCGTGAAAAATAATCCTCTCCATGATCTTCAGGGCGCCGAGAGAATGGGAATAATGTGCCATCAATAAGACCGATGCAATTCGGTAATCCAGAAACAGATTTAATTCTCTCCGATATCTCGCGACGCTCTCGATTCTCGGGCCAGCAAATCACCTCAGCCTTCACGGTAAGCAAAGCTCTAACGACACGTTCAGCCGGCAATGACTCCGCCGTGTGCCCACCAAGAGATAAGTAGTCAGCTGAATGACTTTGGCCGGCTAAAGACCCCAAGGTTCGAAGGAGCCCCGTCACGTGCAGCTCCGCTCTCGATATCTACCGCTTCTCTGGCACACTCCGGAACTCACTGTAGCCTCCGATGAGCCGGCGCACAGCCAAAAGAATGGTCTTGTCATGCGGAGCTGCAATTTGGATTCACTGTCAGGCATCCTAGTTAGGTAGTAGTTTACTCGAGATGGTGGGAGCTCTACGCAAAATCGCCGCGGAATGTAACGCTGCGAAGCCAGCACGAGATAGGTCACCACGAAGCTCATGTCTTCGTCTTCGTCATTCGAGTCTTCGTCGTCTGTAGCTAAGTAGAGACGGCTTCGCCAAACAGCTCGAAGCCAAGACAGCAACGCTTGCTTCGCACTTCTCGTCGGCATCTTGCCCGCATTGTGAAAGGTCGCGTCTTGGATTTGATATCTCCAAGAGCTTGGAGGGCAGTCAGAGTTGAACGCTTTTGATTGGCTTTCTTGGATTCGGCCCGCCTCTCGGAAGACTCTCTTGTCTGGAACTCTGACTACCACAATTGGAGTGCGCGTGGATCAAGGTCATCTACAGCTGTAGACCACGCATCACTCCTCTAGCCGCCCGTGGAACTTCACCCGTGTCAAGTCTTGTTGGGTTGGGACCCTGGGCGATCAGCAGATCCTCCCACTCATTTCGTGTGTTAGTTGGGTGGGAAATCTTGGTCTCGCTCATTTCATATTCCTGAGTTTCCAGATTCCCGGTTCTGCGGTCGGAGTCCCGAAGCCTGAGTGAAGACTGCTGTGTGAAGCGCGGTACAAGTGTGCACTTGCAAGTGGGTTGTCCCTGTTAAAGCGTAGTGCGCGTAACGTCGGGCGCTCGGAGCTTGTCGGCTCTCTGAGTGTAGGCCCAACTGATACCCTCTCCTTAGCCTTAAAGAATAAGGAGCTGCGTATAAGTCAAGTGGAACTCTGAGTTTTGTTATTGCAACTGTGTTTCTATTGGAATTGCACGTGGATCTTCGATTTTCTGGATATTGGAGTCTGGGTTCCGGAGTTGCTCGGCTTCTGAGTTTCCGAGTTTCTGGATCTTCGACCTGGGTGTCTCTCACAGCTTGCTTGGCTTCTGAGTTTTTGGATTTACGTAGGTCCAAGTAGATCAAGTACGCAACCTTCCGCTCGGATTGCGTGGACTGCATAGCTTGCTTGTAGTATATAGTGTAAATGCCCGTAATACGTATACTGCTTTCTTCTGTATAGAGGAGCGCTAATTTCTGAGCACGAGCCCGAAAATGGGGTTATTCTCCTTTCGGACCAAATAAGGGCTAAAACGCAAGAAATGTTGTGTCATCAGCTGGTGACATCGTGGAAAATACCCACAGGTTTATCCTATTCTACATTTTGAGCCGGTAAATCGCTATCAACCAATTGAAATCGTGTATCATGACAATTTGTCGGTACTAGTTCATAATTGATACTTCATATAAAATTGTATAAATTGATCTACAAAAACGTAGGTATAAAACCGTAAAGAATGAGAGCTGGCTTCAAGCCTTCTTCCTTCCTGTCAAGTACCATGACTGAAAACTTGCGGCTCCGAAAAAGACTGGTACAAATAATCATTTCCAATACTTACGCACCCCGCACAAAGAATATATAGCGATTCTGAGTATTTCCAAGGGACCGATAATAAAAAGCTCACGTTCGTATATATAGTGGTTCCTTCAAGCGAAGGGTTACTGAACATCATATACTCCGTCTCGTTCTCAAGTCTAAGTACATTACTACATGTGTTAGTTGCTAGCACTGTAATTGTCGTAGCTAAAATCCCGATTTACTTCTACTGCAAGTCTAGGATAGAAGCTAACATGAGCACGTATTTTAATGAGTTATTTAAAAAAATAACTCATCAAATTCCAGATCTATAACGCGGCACGTTGCTCGTCCGTCGTGCGATTGCAGGGGCCCCATCTCGGTTGTTTGCTGCGAGAGGACCCTCGGCACGTCTTTAACTCCAGAACGCTAACATTGAGTGGAGGAGCTTTTTCCTTTCGGGAATACGGCCCGGCTATAATAGTAATGGTTTGCATCAGCGATCCGAAACCAGACTGCAGCAACTGAGGTTATCTTTCTCATTTGTTGAAGCTTTTAGTTCGGCGCACGAACACCGGACGATTCAAATTGTTACTACTGTCGGCAGCTGGCGACGGACAACTCCCGCGATTCCTGGGACTCATTGAAGCGAACCAGTCCAGGGTGACCTGGAGCGCTAAACCTTCTATTCGTGACTGATGATAGAAACGCTCTCATCGGACAATCTCGACGGTGTCTGCATGTGTTCTAGCTGTTGCTGACCGTCCTCATTGCCTGCATCCACGTCTGGATGGCAATGCTACGCCTTCAATGAGTTGCCGGTACGTACGTAGTTCCGGATGTTTCGCCCAAAGATGAAACACCGGATTTGACCGTGATGGTTAGTTTTCCATGAGATTGCAAATTGTTCAGGATAACGCGCCGCGATTTTGGGAGTAAACTCCTAAACAACAGCAGGCTTTACCAGCAAGCTCTTAGCCTGCCTTCTCTCTCTCGTCCAGACGTGGCGAAAGGCGTAGCATTGGTCATTCCTCAAGTTTCGTCGCGCCGGACAAGTTCTTCTGAAATCAACGGCGATGGTTCTCCTCTCTCGAGTCGTCACGCTGCTCGCGGCCGTAGCTGCCACGACCGCTTTCGCGCAGACGGAGCAACAGCAGCAGACTCAAAACGGCACGGCGTCCCAGCTGCAGGCGTTCGAGAAGTGCATGGATGGAGCTAACGGCACCACCAGCAATGGCAACGACACCGTCACCGTCGACTCCAACTTCTTCTTGGAGGATTCTCCGCTCTACAAGGACTACGCCACGGGCCCCACCTCTCGTATCGACCGCAAGCCTGCCGGCGTCTACTTCGCCACCTCGGAAGACGACGTCGTTCGTGCCGTCAAGTGTGCGGTGGACAATGGCCTCGCCCCGGTGCCTCGTAGTGGCGGTCACTCGTACGAAGTACTGTCCTCCATGGACGGTTCGCTCGTGATCGACATCGCCGACATGGTGGACATCAAACTCGTGTCCGAGGACGCGGCCGAGGGGTCCGCTATCGTCACCGTTCAAGCCGGTGCCCGACTCGCGTGGATCTACACGGAGATCGACCGTCTCGGCGGATACAACTTCAACGCCGGCACGTGCCCCAGCGTTGGTATCGGCGGCCACGTTTCGGGGGAGGCTACGGCATGGTGGCTCGCCACTACGGTCTCGCCGCCGACATGACCACCGAGATGCGCGTCGTGCTGCACGACGGTACCGTGGTCACGGCTTCCCCACGGAGAACACGGATCTGTTCTGGGCCCTGCGCGGTGGTGGTGCCGGTTCGTTCGGCATCGTGACCCAGTTCACCATCAAGGTCTACAAGATGCCCGAGGTGACGGTGTTCAAGATCGCTTTCGACAAGTCGGTGCGGGCCAAGGTGCTCCGTACGTGGATGGACTACTTCCCGACCGCCGACTCCAAGGTCACCACGCAGTTCGTTGTGGACAGCTACGCCGCACGACTCACCGGCCAGTACCTCGGCAAGAAGGACGCGCTCGACAAGCTCCTCAACGACTCGGGACTCATGAGCATCGGTAACATCACCTCGGACAACCGTCGCGATAACTGCTCGCAGCTCGCAACCAAGGTTTACATCTGGAAGGACACTTGTGACGACCTGAGCTCGCTCAACGTTCCGCACCACCTCAAGACCGCCGACAAGGACTACAACAAGGTCAAGGGCGGATACTCCAACTCGGTTCTGGACGACAAGGGAGTGGAGACCGTGATCGAGTGGGCCGACAACCTGCCCAAGACGACGTGGGGCTTCATCCAGTTTGAAGCCTACGGCGGTGTGTTTGCCACCCAGAAGAACGACATGACCCCGTGGAACCACCGCAACGCCGTGTGGTCTGTGCAGATCGGTGTCGGTGCCAACAAGGGTGAGTCGTTGACGTCCCCGTCGTTCAGCTGGGTTCGTGGCACTGCAGCGGCCCTGGAGCCCTACTTTGACGGTGGCAACTACCAGAACTACTGCGACCTCGAGCTCGGCGAGGACTTTGGCAAGCGCTACTGGGGTGCCGACAACTTTGCTCGACTGCGTCAGATCAAGAAGCAGTACGACCCACTGAACATTTTCCACAGTGCTCAGTCCATTCCACTGCCGTAAGCAGAAGCTCAACGACTACAGTAACAAGTTTTCCAACCATATTATCGACGAGATAGATAATATACTACGACTTTGTCATGTCTAAGTCAGAAATTCTAACCACGTCTTTCATATAATCCGCCTGTCTAACAATAAAGAATATAAAAACTATAATAAAAAACTTGCTGTCTGTACCGTATTGTGAAACTTCCGTTGTCACATCCTCACGACAATCTCCATGGAGTCCTCGCCGTCCCCTGACGCACCCGTGGATCTCTGGCAGCTCAAGCAGAGCAGCTACGAGTTAGTCCGCTCCTTCGAGACGCAGCGCAGCGCCCAGATCGACCGCTTCCAGGCCAGAGACCGCGACTACTGGCGGCAGTTCCAGGACGAGATCAAGCGCGGCGGTGACGAGAACAGCAGGCTGCAGAAATTCTTCATTCTTAGGCTGCAGGCCGATCTGGCCTATGCTGAAGCCCTAAGACAGACCAGAGCAGTGCTAGATGCGCCTAATAGTGACACCTTTAGTGAACAGAAGACTGTCACAGTGCAGTCGTCTGTGTCCAAAGCGCTTCATGCTGTGGGGGAAGTGCAGCAGCAATTGGCTGATAAATTAGTACAGTTTACGACTGTGGTCAAGAGAGAAGTGGTGGCCAAGCCGCTAGAGGAGATGGCTACAACCTTCCAAGAGAGAGTGAACAAGATGATCGCTGAAGGAAACAAACTGGACGCTATGCTAGCCAAATCCCAGCAGAATGTGGTCACGGCGTTCAAGAAATATGAAGATTTGTTCAAGCTATTGGATGCAGAACGGGGTAGCGATACTTCTTTAAAAGAGAAGACTTGTGGCTGGTGGAGATGAACTACTGCATCAATGTGCAGAAGCTGCAGCAGACTCGAGTGGAATACGTGACGGGCATGTCGGCCCTGTTTCAGCAGTATAAAACGGTGGAAGTGTGGCGCGGATCAGTGATTCAAACGGCGTTGGATACGTATGTACGCAAGCAGAAACTTACGTATGGAGAGATGGCGGGCGCGATGGTCGAGCCGTTGGCTGCAGCACAGGTAAAGATTGTTATTTATTTTTCTTACTTGTTTTATTTTATTTAACGCAGATTTTATGTTGATTGTAGCGGATCGACCCGGACAGAGATCTCGTGCAGAGTGTGCGAAGGATACCAAAGAATGTAAGCGATTTCCTGACATCGTAAGCTTGGACGAACTCCGCTAATTGATTTCTTGTTATGTAGTATACTGCAGCTGCGCTGTCGACGTCTGAGGATACTGAGGAGAAATTATTTTCCATATTGCGGTCGCCAATTTCCAGCCCGCTGCTGGTGCGTTGTGGGTTTCTTAAGCAGCAAGTGAGTGGGTCGCTGTTTTCGTCTTGGAAGGACGTCATGTGCGCGATCACGCAGGACGGAAGCTTGCACATGTTGGATCTGAAGGAGAACACGACTCGGTCTATCACCGAGTCGATCGAGACTATGCTAGCTGCCATCGCCGTGAATGACCAGACCAACGACATTGCAAGTGTGTCGGTGAGTCTGACGAACTGCCGAATTGAGATTTTGGGCAAGAGCACGACGCCAAGCTTCGAGATTACGGAGCAGAGTCCGCCGTCAGGGCTGTTGGGCAGCATGTTTCGTCTGGAAGTCTCGCGCACATTAACGTTCCAGTGTTCAAGCCAAAGCGACCTTATCGACTGGGTGGTGGCGGCTAAGCGTTTCATCTCGGCTGGTTCGTCCATGGTGAACAGATGACATAGCGAGAATCATGGATTACCTTAGGCAATAACTTTGTCTTCGAGTTATCTTTTCCCAACGTTGTGAGCTGTTTTATGAGGATATTGTTCTCGCATCTCCCGATGACAGTTGTTGCACCAAGCCCGAAAAATAAAATGAAAAAAACTTTTGAACGAGAAAATGCATTTCTTGTGCCAATTTGTAACAGCACGTGCAGTACTTGAGGTATCATTGACGCTCAATCGAGTCGACGCCGTTTTTCCGGTCGCGTTCGCCAGACGAACCGGTAGGAGGGGCAAAGCGGTTTATGCAGCTCCAATTTTGTAACGTCGGTGCTTTTAGCAGCACTTAGAATCGAGGCATCATTGACATCTACTTCTTCAAACAGGACAAGGTCACTGCAACAGGCGTGATCTGGGCAGACAGCGACGTAAATGGGTAAATCTTGCACATTTGCGGCAAATATGCTATTCAACGTTTCCAGCTTCTTGCCATCAATGGCGTGCGTTTTAGCAGCAGTGATCTGGAGATATGCGACTTGTGGCTTTCCAGATTTGGTTTGTAGCTTCACAATACTGTCAATGTTTTCGGAATCGTCACAGCGGGGAACCAGTACGTGAGGTTTTCGTCATCTCTCTACTCCCTCACGTAGTGCTTTTTAGTTCCGCTGCAAATTGCGCCACCTCTTTTTAAGCGCAGTTTCGACACTTGAATGGGCTTCGGGGCATCTTTTTCCTTTGGCGTTTCGTGGCCTCGTACAGAAAGTTCCAGTATGTTGTCGCAGGCTAGGCGGTGGATAAGCTTTCCAAACACAGACCCAGCTAGAGAATCATACTTCGCGCCTTTGGCCCAGTTAAAGACTCGGCGCAACTGTTCCGATCGAATCCTCGCCGAGAGTGTGCGAATAGCATATTCCCAGTCAATTATCTGCTCCCAGTATCGGGGAGAAAGAAGAGGGGTGGCTTCGAGGGTTTCTGAAGCCGGTTGGGCACTCGCTTTAAGAAAGGTGCGCCACAAGCCATCAAATTGAGCTCGTCCAGACTGGGCACGGTCGATACTCGAGGCAAGTTGCATCGCGTCGTCAACTTTTCGAATTGACATCTCCATCGTGGTTCCAATGATATCTTCAGTTGCTCGTCCTGTCCGGCGGAAATAGTAAAACCGTCGCTCCATAGAATCAATATCGTACTTGTATAATTCTCTTCCCAACGTGAAAATGCCCACCTTCTTCCAAGCCGAACACAAACTACAGTACGCATAATTAAGTTCTTGGGAACTCAATCGTACATGCAGTGACGTTGCCAGAAGTTTGAATATTTCCCTACCTTCCGGAACACCAGTGGGGCCTGTGTGCTTATAATGAAATCCGTCGAGAAGCAGCCATTCTGTATGACGAGTTCTCTGTAGATTTCACGCGCTGGATCTGACGAGAAAACAACCTCGTCATTTTCGTACCAAAGACGGAGGAGACGGCATTCCTCCTTATTCGTAGGCACTCTTCGGTACGTCAAAATATTCTTCTTGTGGACGAAGACGAGATAAAAAGCCATCACGCAAAACAAGGTGGACTTGCCGATCCCAGGCGACCCCATGATAATACTCTTCTTGTTTTCACATCATTGATCTTGTCCTTCGTAGACTCTCGAAACCACCTATCCAGCAAAACCCGAGCGACGTATCTATCTTCCCAACTCCAAGACAATTTCCCTGACTTGGTGCCCACCCCCTCACACACCCCAAGATTTTTCATAAATGCCCAGATCTTTGGAATGGTGTGTACTTCACCGACAGACCAGTCTAGTATGCCAGAGCACTCTAGCTCGAAACCATCCGGGTCGCTTAAGTGAACCATCTGCGGTAATTGCGCACCTATCGGCGGAAATATGACCGGAGGTCCACCCCGCGGAGCATCAGGGACCACCACCAGCACGTGCACAGCTTCTGCTTCAGCTTCCTCATCAACAGCTTCTTTTTCCCATCAATTCCGCCGACATCGTTGGCCGACAACCCCACATGCCAGAGCCTCGCTTGCGGCCATTTCAGCTGCTTCAGTTGAGTAACTCCTTCATTCACGTCATTCTCCGTCAGCCACACCCCGTCCTTCTTCGCCAGACTTGTTCGCGTCAATATTCATCAAGTCGACCGGTTTCTTCTCCTTGATTGCGTCCTTCAACTTCCACACTTTCTGGCTGTCGTCGATCTCCACGCCAAACGATTCGGCTTGACCCACAACCACACACGCCAGCTCAACGCCCACCATCTTTCCTCAAGGCGGATTCTGGAATGAGGAAGGATTTTCGCTCTCTATTAGACAGATTCCGACACCAGGGGAAAAATCATCCTTCCTCGCGATACAAGGATCATATACACACGAGATGGCACGACGAGAGATCTCTACACCGAGCAGAAATCGCTTGCACCCGACATCGTTGCATTGTATTATTCACAATGAGAAAAATTGTCTGGCAATGGTGCATGGTCTTTTGAATACTCAAGTGAAGTAGAAAACTCATCGTAGAAACGCGGTGCAGTGGTGATAAAACTATCACTTTCACCCTTCAATGGAGACAACGGAGAACGTGGTGTTTATCTCCGATAAAATGTCTAGCGGATACCATTCGTACTCCCTGGCACAGACCTCATAGATGACTTACTAGTATCTTGCAGGATCACCGACGAAGCAAAGACCTGCGCGACAGATGCGCTCATCTCAAGCTTATCCACCAGCACTGCACTATTCAAGCGGCGATGCAAGCGAAATCTATTGTCCCGCACGATAATTCACTCCATCAGAATTGGCATTCTCAATTTCACCAGCAAGTTCCTTGAGCCTCCATCTAATTCGACATGAGTCACTTTGCAGCTCTGGCTTCGCTTTTGGCAAGTGCTGCAGCGCTGGTTGGCGCCACCACCGACGTGTCCAAGCTCCCCGTTGTCACTTCAACGTACGAAGTTGGCGACAACTTTGTGTCTAACTTGACTGATGAAGGCTGCACGGTCGTGTCGCTCTTGTTCTGTGACGGCACGTGCTCGATCGAATCGCTACTCACCCAAATCCCGCAAGCAGTGAGGGTGGTTCGCCAACAAGTCACCAACAACTCTGCCTTCGATGACGGCTACATCAATATCGGCCACTCTCAACGTGGTGCCATCTCTCGCGCTACCATCGAAGAAATGGACGACCACAAGGTGTAGCATTACATCAGTCTCGCGGGTCTTCAGAACGGTCAATTCATCGGCCAAAACAAGATCGACGAGGCCATTGCAGCGGGCCATACCTTCCTGGCCGAGATCGTGCCACAAGAAATCTTCAACTACTCTGAATACGCTGGCGACGACTATTACGGCAAACTGCAGAAAGCCTTTACGCTCTTCTCGATCGAGAACCTGGACACGCAGTACGAGTACGCGCAGTTCAATCACCAGCGGTGGCTTCAATTCTGAAGCTGGTCGACCACCAACAAGTTCCTGCCAATGAATAACAACGTTAACCCGTGCCTCCCTGACGGCGACCAGTGCGTCTACAAGCAACACCGTCGTAAAGGCAACTTCCTTCAGTTGGAGGAGGCTCATTTCTTCGCATCTCCGGCCGACGACGTGACCATGCTGTGGCAGAGCTGCCACTTCGGCCGCTACTCCGAAGTCGACACGATCGACGAGATTGAGACGCAATTCTTCAACTTGTCGATCGTCAACATGACAGACACGCTCGAGTATTCGTCGGATTCGTTCAGACAGCGTACGTTGAATGAACGCGGCGGGCTGTTCCTCCACAAGGTTGAGAATGTCTCTCACAGTTGCTGGGCTAACGATGCCGACGGCAGCCAGTTCTGGCCCATTTACGACAAGTACATTTGCCCGCTGTTAGTGTAGGAAGTAACGGCAAAGCAGTTTGTGGGTTCAACGCCAAAATCTTTACCAAGAGCCAGTATATCCACCGTACGCGTCATCTTCGCTCTCATCTTCATCACCGCTAAATATTTCCAGTCTTGCAGCTTCCTTGTATTTGTACCGATCGATTCCACTCTCTTCGATATCGGCAAATACTTCTTGTTTGTCTAGGCTGGAACGCCAGTGGAGGTGAAGCGAATCGATGCGACTGAAAATGTTTCCGACACGTCCGGACACTGCCACTTGTAGTTGTAGCGACGGGTGTACTTCTCTAATAGATGCGAATAAGGGCTTTAACTCATCTCGCATGTATGTTGTGCACCATTGTTGGTCCACCTTGGAATGATACGGATTCACGATGGATAGACAAGGCTTCTGGGGACAAGAAGCTGCTCCTAGATCTATCTCGCTGATTTGTGCAAGCTGCTTCAGTAACTTGACGATTTCCACATAAAACGTTGGCACTCTACAACCTCCGCGTTGATGGCCTCCAAGTCTAAGCAGTAACATTCTCTTGGTTCCGATTGTGTCCTTCATTGTTGCCACACGACGGAGATATTCAAAAACGCCATCGCTAGTAAACCGCCCCGTGCATAATTCCACTGACGAGAGCCATTTCAAACGCGCCAAAGCAAACAACGTCTTGTCCGTTAGTGAAGCGATGGATCTGACCTCCATGCTCTCGTCCGTCATTTCAATCGATTCGAGTAGCCGGCACTGAGATGCTGCTGTCTCCCAAAAGATATCGCCAAACACTTCCAGATTGGCGAATCCTGGCTCGGAGCTTTCAGTGCTGTCTAGTTCAATTGATAGTTTTGTCAATGCCGGACATCCGTTCAACAAAGTGCTCGCATCAGTGGCAAACTCGCCAAAACCCGGTGGACTGGAGCTTGTTGCATGGGAACGCATTGATTCAGACCAATATCGACTGTAGTCCCTCACTGTCGATGTTAGCGACAACGACTTTAGTTGCGGCTTAATATGCTCCCCAAACACTCGAAAAACGGGTCAGCGAAAGGCACAAGCTTCCACTGAAACTCACGCAGCGCTGTGCAGGACGTGTTGAAAGTTTGCCAGGTCTGGAGATCGATACACCAGACGGCAGGTTCTTTAGATGACGTCACGTATTCCGCTCTAGGACAGAACTTTGCCAAGTTATTCACGAGTTCTTCACATCGAAGGAATCTGTCCTCACCAATGAGATAAGGTGTTGTCACTTGTCGTAATCCTCCACGGTTTCCCTTCACGTACCACCGTTCTAGCGCAGTCCCTAGTGTCTCCAATTGTTTATCAAGTGTGGCATCAAACAAATCGATTCCTTGTGATAATGTCAAGACCTCCATTTGAAGACAATTCTCGGACGCAGCCTCCAACATATCAATGAGGTGTCGACTCGTGGGTTGAACGTCTGATAAATCCAGTCGCTTGAGTCCTGACATTTTGATGAACAGCTTGTTCCAATTTACCTCCAGAAGTTCTTGGTTTGGGTCTTGATATTTAAGGAGAACGCGGACATCTCGAATCGCCGATCCCCGAGCTTCCACTTCTCGCCCTAGTGCTGAAACGTCTTCAAGTCTACGTAAATTTACTCGCAGCGTGGACTTATTGTAAAACTCGACGAGGTTTCGTACAAATTTCAAAGTACTTTTCGACACCAAAGCCACCTTCTGAAGTTCCTCGTACGGCAGCGAACGTTCACACGGCGCCAAGTTCTGCGTGAAGCCTTCGACAGCAAACTCCAGCACAAGCTCAAACAGCGGCGGGGGCAGCGTCTCCATCCTACAAACTGATCGTGCCAATTAATATGGGTCAAGAAAATCTTAGGTATGAACGTCTACGTTCCTTAATATATGGTATCTAAATGTTTGTATGCCCTTGGACTTGCGTGCCAGCCACAGACACTTTGGACGACCATGGGGCTGCTGGACGGACTGATCACGGGCCTGGCGCGCAAGAGCAAGTTCGGGCGCTCGCACTCGCTGCGCCCGCTCACGAGCAAGCGCGCCAACCGCCGCTTCTACAAGGGTAATGGCTGCCGCAACGAGGGCAAGCACGGCAAGCGCGGCCGCTACATCGTGGACCCGGACAAACTGCTGCAGCTCGAGGTGCCCGACCTCACGGGCTTCAAGGTACGATTCCCAATATGCTATATCTATTCATTGAAATGCACTAATACTTTACCTATTTGCTGCAGCTGAAGGCCTACGTGTCGCCGCTGACGCCCAACCGCCGTCCGCAGTAGGAGAGAGACTGTGTCATAAGGCAAATGGAGGCTGTTTAGAGGAAGACTGGCGTGCTATTTGGCTGTTATCTAGAGATGCAGAGCTCACTTTACAGTGGGGGAAGAAGAACTACCGACTTAGGAGATGGTGCAGCCGCAGGTCTGGCCCTTCCGCAGTTGCTGGCACTCCTCGCTCAGCAGGTTCAGCTCCATCTCCTGCCGCTCTTTCTCCTGCATGACGCGCTCGTAGTCGGCGCGCATCTTGGCCAGCTCGCTGTTGACCTCTTCGCGCTTTTTAGTCTCGCTCGAGAGCTTGAGGTCGGCGGATTCGCGCTCGATCTCGACGTGCTGCTTGGTGGCGGCCTCGTCCTGCAGCAGGCTCTCCAGGTTAGCAATACGCTCGCGCTGTGCTTCAGACTCAGCTTCGAAGCGAGCCTTCTCCGACAGGATCTGGGACGACTGCACCTGCATCTGCTCAATCTGCTCCTTGTAAATCTGCTCGCGGCCGCCGACGCTGCCCAGTTCCTCCTTCACCTTGGACACGTCGCCTTGCAGCGTCCGGATCTTCTTCTCGTAGCCTTCTTCCTGTCGACTCAGCAGGATCCGCATCGCCTCGGCGTACTTGGTCTCGGAAAGGTCAGCAGACATTCCAGCTTGGCACCACCCCGAGCTTTGTTCAGATAAGCGTCACGGAAAGCCTGCCACTCGTGCGAGAACTGCTGCATGTCGGCGAAGCCTCCAGACTCGTCATCACCGGCGCTGGAAGCCAACTTGGGCTGGATCTGCTCGGCGTACAGCACCTGCAGCAAGCGTTCGCACATTTCCTTGCTCTGCACTGTGTTCTTACGCGCACATGAAGCTTTATCTTCCTCCATGCGCTTGCGCAGCTCGGCTTCAAGCTTCGAAGCGCTATCTCCGATCGCGTTAGCGCGATACTGCGCTACAGCCTGCTCTTCAGCGTCCTTCAAGGCTTGAACCAGTTCTTCGTCGTCCATCGGCAGATCCAGAGCGCTTAGACTCTTTTTGAAGGCGTCGGCAGCATTGGTCATAGCTTTACGACACTCACTGGCAGTCACTCCTTCCCAAGCCGACGTGATGACGGGCACACCGCCGCTGTTGATGGCGGCTACGTACGCCTGCAGCAAACCGGCAAACATGCTGCCGTTAAGCGGCTTTCCTTGCAACATCTTGGGCTGCAGACTGTCGCCGTACACGATCTGTTTGACATCGGTGAGCTGCTGCTGGAACTCGGGACGCAGCTCCTCAATCGGCAAGTGGTCCACCTGCTGCAGCTTAGCTTCGTCATGTACCGGACGCACCAGCGTGACGCAGTCTCGGTCACGGAAAAAGTCCTTCATCATCGCTCGAATCCGGTTACGCTCCATATTGGCGGGCGTTCTTGGTTGGTCCGCAAGTGCTCTCTCCAGATAGTCCGAGCTGGAGATGGGGTCTCCATCTTCGTCCACCAGCTCCAAAGTGAAGTCTCTGACGACCCAGAGGAACGATGGGAAGAAGCTGTGGAACTGCATGGCGTCTTCGTCTCCACTGCCTCCATCTGAAGCACTGACCTTGATGTGTTTGGCCAGATTGGCGATGAAACTCAAGCCGTTGATGGCCTTCTCGTCCACACTTCCTTGGCTATTGTAAATGAGCTTGGAACACAGTAGTGTAGCCAACGAGAAGATGCGAGCGTCGTACTGAGCGCTCGCTTCCAGGCCGCCCATGCCTTCCGTGTCCAGCATCAGCACGTACACGCTCTCTCCGTTGGCCATTGTATGTCTCTGGGGACGTCCCCACAGCCAGATGCCGCGCGTGCATCGCTCGACCGTCGGGCCCACGCGGAAGCCGCTCTGTCGGTCCAGCAGCCAGTTGAGCATGGAGCTCTTGCCCGTGCGGTACAGTCCAGCCATTGCCACGACCGCCACGGGGCCGTCGATGCGCCGCAGCAGCGCCACCGCCTCATCGTTCACCTTGAGCTTGTCCTCGTCCTCGCTGAAGGTGATGAGCGGCACCGGCTCCTCTGGAAGCTCCTGCAGCAGCTCCATGGTCTTCTTGGTCTTGATCGATGCTGCCCTGACTCACTTGGCTGTAAATCATAGACAATACTCGTTTAAGTTTAATAAGGGCTTCTATTCGGGCTATAATAGGAGGCAATATACTTAAACAAGGCTGGTGTTTTCAGCCACAGCTGCAATTGCTAGCGGATATGCTGCGTCGAGTGGCTCGCTGCGCTGTGGCGCGGTCGGGCTCGTCCTCTGGCAACTGCTTGCTGTCTTCTCAGCGTCGTAGATTTGCAGCTTCTACACCGACGTCTCCACTGCAGGCGCTGGACAAGCTGCAGCTGCCTCCACTCCCCACCGCCGACGAAGTGGACGCCACCATCGCTGCCGCAGAAGCCCAAGCACAGAGCCAACATGCAGCCAAAAGAGTGCAGCACATGCCCATCCGAGCCGTCCACATTGCCCGCAAAATGGACATTGCCTCGCTCTTCCAGAAGCTCTACACGGACAGGTTCAAGGTCACGCACTATCTGCACAAGGACTCGATTGTGCTGCGACTCAGTGGCAGCAAGAACAACGGCCATGCAGGACTGGTGACAGGTGAAGCACCAACTGCTGCCTCTGTGTCAGTGAAGAACCCCAACGCAGACACTCTGACCACGCTCAGTGGAGCAGGAGGCAAGACCGTCACGTCCAGACGAGCGACGGACAAGTGGGTCGTCTACTTTGACTACGGCGCAGTGGTGTTCTTCAACTGTGACCAAGCTCTGGTCAACACGTTGATCAAACATGCTACTCGTTTCTGTAGCGACGTATTTGAGATGCGAGGCCATGAGGAGGAGATGCTGCTTGTGGGAGATCCAGCGCAGCAGAAGTGGAGCACGCTTGTCGAGAACAATGTGCTGGTGCGGGAGATCGATCATATTAACGTGCACGTGATTGCAGGCGTGCTCTCGCAGACGGTAGCGCTCGAGTTCTACGAGCGACAGTGCGAGACCATCTTGAGTGAGTTCGAGAGGCTAAACTCTGATGTAGAGAAGAAGGGACCTCGTGGCGCACTCTTTGGTCGTGAGAATGAGCAAACCAAGCGGCTGTTCAAGATTGTGGCCTCCAATAACACACTGCTCATCGACTTGGTGAGTAAGCTGCGTGTGATCGATCGAAAGAGGCCTGGAGATCCGGCCTGGAGTCAGACCCGCTACCACAACATGTGGGAGTCGCTGCTGGAGGAGTTCGAGCTCAACGAGCGCTTTCAGAACCTGAACTTCAAGCTCGAACTGATCCAGCACAACACCAAGGTGCGTTGCAACACTATTGTATCGATTCTCTAGACGTAAGCTAACGATTCGTGTCCTTGCAGTTTTTCCTGGAGGTGCTAGACTCGCACAAGGGCGAGCGGCTCGAGTGGTACATTATCATCCTTATCTCAGTGGAGCTAGGCATCGGCGTCTACGAACTGCTGATGAAGCTCGCTTAGGTAGGTTTAGACGTGAAGACACACGGTTGGCGATGTTTGTGCCAGGTTAATAGAAAAAGAGAACGAGCTACTATCGGATACGTCCAACCGCGGCGTCCCCCTCAGCTATGCGGCATCTCTATTTCTTGGACCACTGCGCGTGCTCGTGCGGGGCCTTGCGATCCGTGAACTGCGAGGCTGGCTGCCGTCCTCCACTATTCACGTGCTTCCAGTAGTTGTTGAACGACACAAAGTCCTCCGGTCCCAAGTCCACCGTCTTGGTACGAAGCATAGCAGCCAGTAGCGAGCGAAGCTTCTCCACCTGCACCGTCGTCAGCGTCTTGGAGCTTTCCTGCTTCTTGCCACGCAGCATGGTTGCAGGAGTCAGTTCCTTCAAGTTCAGGTCCTTGGCACTCAGCACTGTCACGCGCATCGTGTGGTACAAGTGGAACGCCATCCAGAAGATGTGCGACCAGCCACCATCGACGCTCTGACTGGGGCTGAACCGCTTGTACTCGTAGCGGAAAGCCACCAGATGCACGCGGGTCTTGGATACTGGCAGGCTCTCCAGCACAGGGAGGAACCTAAGTACTGCCTTGCCGTTGCTACGCACTCCTTCCGGTAGAATCACCACCGGCCCCGACGCTCGACGCACCACGTCCGCGATCTTCCGTGTCGGTTTGACACGATCCGCAGCCACAGGCATCACCAGCGACCTGTAGAGCGCTTCCAACAGTCCGCAGACATGCACCAGCTCGCTCTTGCCCTCCGTAGCGATCACAAACACTGGGGAATAGCGCTTGGCCAGGTACAGAACCTCCAGGAAGCTAGTGTAGTTGCAGACGACGACGTCACCGGGAGCTACACGAGCCGAGCCGGAGTTGGGCCCTGCCTTGGCCGTAGCTAGTCCCAGCCGCCGCGTATTGGCCGCTTCTTCAGACGAGAAGACCCCAAAGAGCAAAAGGAGCAGAGAACATAGCAGCCACTCGGTCAGACGCTTGAGCAGTCTCCCCAGGAACGGGATGACACTGAGGATCGACGTCACCACATTGACCACCGCCAATAACAGCGTCGCCACCAGCACCAGCGGCACGCGCACCGCCGCCAGCAGCGAACCAGCCAGCACTTGGACGCAGGTCACTCCCCAGTTGCTCGTGAAGCGCCGGCGCTGCGGCACGAACGGGTTAATGCCCGTCGTCAGATCCGACCACCGGCTAAACTTCTCCATCGTCTAAAATGGCATTGCGAACCTAAGAAGAATCTCAACTTTATATCGAACTTAACGAGCGTCACGTCAGTTTGGCCCATTTACGATGCCCCGACGCAACGTGCCCAAGGCGGAGCTGCCGAATGGCAAGCCCGAGGACGACGGCGACATGGAGGAGTTCATGCGGCAGGAGGCTGCCTACCGCAAGCAGTTCGAGCCGGTGGCACCTTGGAAGCGCGACAACATCCCGGACTACGGGGCGCTGCAGGACCAGCACCACGTGCTCATCTTCGGCGTCGTGGGTGTAGCCTGCACCATTTTCTACGAGACCACCGACTACTTTAACCAGATCCACCGGTGGGTGGCCTACGTGGCGATCTGGTTCCCGCTGTGGTTCCGTCTATTGGGACGAGTGTCGCCCGCGCCGACCGACGAGGAGCTGGACGCCCAAGAGCGCCGGCAATTCGAGCAAGAGCTGCAGAAGATCGTGGACGAGGAGGACGAAGTCGACGACTAAAATGGAGATAAACAGGAAGAAAAACAAAGCTGTAAAGTGGCATCTCAATGGGAGATGGTGCTCGTCTCTAAGCTGCAGACTCTACTTGCGGAACCAGCCAAAGAAGCCGCCGCCTGCAGCGTTGCCACCTGCGGCAGCAGCCTCGGCAGCCTTCTCCTCGTCCGTCTTGGTGCGCTCGCTCAGGTCCGGGAACTCGAGCTCGTTGAACGCAATGTCGAACAGCAGCGGCTTGCACGGCACGGCTTGGAACTCGGGCGGCAGCTTCACCAGCTCGTGGTGGCCCTCCACAGTGCCGGCCTCGAACTTGTCCTGACGATCCACCAACGCGCTAACCTGCCGTTTCTTGCGCTTCTTGTCCTTCTTGTTCTTCGTGCCGTCCTCCGCTGAGTTTGCCAGCGAAAGCTGCTCCAGCTCAAGACGAACAGAATCTGCACGGGTTGACGACTCCAAGAAGCTCTGTGCAGTCGTGCGGCTGGAAGAACCTGCAAGCTCCTCGTGCAGCTCACGGGTGAACTCCTGCAGCAAGTCGTCCTTGGCTGCAGGCTGCGCGGCGAGGGTCTCTTCAGCCTCCGTCAGGAAACCCGAGGCGTATTGGTACAGCGCCAACGCCTCAGCATACTTGCGCTGCTGCAAGTACGTCTGAGCGACAGTGGAGGCGCGGCACGCACGGAAAACAGCGTGGTACGCGGTGTACTGAGCGACGCGACGCTGCTCTAGTTCACGAAGGCCGGGGATAGATAGGATCTCGCTCACAGTCTGCACGAGCATGTCGAGGATGTGCGTGAGCTCGCCAGTCTGCTGCACCGACGAGCGCTGCTTCAACGCGCGATACACAATCGCCTGGCGTTCCACCTGCTTCGCTAACTTCCGGAAGCGAACGAACTCCTCGAGGGCAGCCAACAACTCCAGGTCCGAGTGCACAAGCGCACTGCCGCTCTTGGCCTGCTGCTCCAGTTTGAGCGTAGCGTTCTTGAGAGCTTGTAGCAACGCGTCATAAGCGCTCAGTAACTCGAGGAAGCACGCCTCGCGCGTCTTGTCATCCCGTGCAGCTTCCAGCTTGGCAGTCAGCTCGTCGGTGCGCACTACTGCCATACCCAACTCCTGCGTGGGCACCGTCAACTGCTGCTGCTTCCACTCCACAGATCCCAGCTTGGCCACCTTCTGCTTACGCGCTTCAAGCAGCACCAGGTCAATCTTGGACTGCAGCAGTGCGTTGCTAGCTCCATCTCCACTTTCCTGCAGCTCCAGCGACGAGGTCTCCGCCGAGTTAGCCGAGCGTCCCTGTAGTGCCAGACGGTGCTCGCAGAAGCGGATGAACGGTTGTAACTCGTCGGCGCAGCGTGAGAACAGCTCCTTCTGCGAGGACGTGCCGACCTGCGACAGATCCGAGTAAATGCGGCGAGCCGTGTTGAATTTCTCCAGTGCAGCCACGTGCTCCTCACGATGAAAGGCCAAATTGCCGGCCATGAAGGCCGCGTAGGCCTCTGCTTCCAGACTTGTACGGCTGCAGTAAAAGCAACATTAATCCATCACTACGATAGCAATCAGAGCTGCAGTTTTACGTACGCATCGGCTCTGGCGGCGCAGATCTCAGCCAGACGCTGGCTCCAGTCGGCGGCCTTGCGCAGACGGCCGTTCAGGTGGAACTTGATGCGCGAATTGGCGTCCTCGCCGTTCTCCGACTTGTCCAGGTTGTCGTCCTCCTTGAGCTGCATAGCGTAGCCCCAGGCGCGCTCGGCATTGTACAGCGGCAGGTACAGCAGGCGGTTCTCGGTGGCCGTCTCGGCGTCCACCTTCTTGTTGACGAACTGCTTGCCCTTGCCGTGCGAGAACTTGGTCGACTTGCGGAGGCGGCGCAGGCGGCGCGCGCAGTACTGGCGGTAGCGCTGGAAGTCGCGGTGACGCAGGCCGTTCTGCAGCTGCGCAGCCTTGACGGTCTCCAGAATGGGCACGCTCAGCACCTCCGTGGGCGCTGCAGCGGCGTCCTCGCTCTTCCCTTTGGCCATGGTGATCCGATCTCCCCTGCAAATTGGGCCAAAGAGCTAATTTGACGTAATTCCTTATTTTGAAGGAGATAACGCTCTGTAGCCATCTTTTCATAGCAGGTGTTCACAGTCGATGGGGTCTGTATGTGTAGGAAGTAAAATCACCTCTACAGGGAGATAAAACAAGAACCAAATTAGTGCATTTGCGACGACCAACTATCTTGGTGGCCGTCAAGAGATGCAGAACTGCTACTATCCGCTGCCTGTGCAGCCGACGCTGCCCGTCCCTGCGGACGATGATTCCCCATGACCCGGCCGGATGTATCTCGCGCCAGCAACGACGAGTTGCGTCGCTCGTTCATGCAGTTGGGCGCTGTCAGCGGCGCCGCCGGCTCGGCGTACGTGGAGCTGGGCCGCACTCGGGTGGTGTGTGCTGTGTACGGCCCACGCAACGATACTCGACCGCGTCGCGAGTTCAGCAAGGACGGACAACTAGTGTGTGACGTCAAGTTTGCTCCATTTGCAGACGCAGTGACGAGACGCGAGCGCGGTCAGGACCCAGACGAGCTGGAGCTGTCGGCCATCGTGGAGCAGGCGCTGGCACCCGCCGTGATGTTGCACAAGCTGCCCAAGTGCGTGATTTCACTGTTTTTGACGGTGCTGGAGGACGACGGGGGCGTGTTCGCTGCAGCTGTCAATTGTGCGTCGCTGGCCTTGGCGGATGCGGCCGTGGAGATGTACGACGTCGTTACGGCGGCCAGTGCGGTGAGTTGCAATGGTAAAATGTGCGTGGACTGTGCTAAACTGTCGTGGTTTGTTGCTGCAGGGCATTGTGGACTCGACGGTGGTGCTGGACCCGAGCCGAGAGGAGGAGAAGCGTGGAGAGGGCAAGCTCGCGCTGGCCTACATGCCATCGCTCGGACGAGTCACATATATGCTGCAAGCAGGCCAGATCCAGCATACGCAGCTCCAAGAGGCCGTAGATCTCTGCACAGATGCGTGCACCGGCGTCACTCGCACGTTGCTCACGGCGTCGCTGGTGCAGGCTTTGTCTTAGAAAGCAATATAGTCAAGCAAGTGGAAGCAAAAGTGGCTGTTGGGTATTGTTATGATGCAGTAGTGTTCCAGGCTTCTTGCAGCTCGCAGCCTCCCCATCTATAGCGGAGCAGTGCCGATCTAGACAACCACTTGCTGCGCCTTGCGGTTCTTGAGCAGGTTCTTCATGAAGAACTCGCCGGCCTTGTAACTAGAGCGCACCATGGGTCCGCTGGCCACGTACAGGAAGCCCATCTGCTCGGCCACCTTCTGCCACTCGGCGAACGCCTCAGGCGTCACGTACGACTTGACCGGCATGTGCTTAGTGCTTGGACGCAGGTATTGACCGAAGGTCACCACGTCCACGCCGCTGTTGCGCAGGTCCAGCAGTGTCTGGAACACGTCCTCGTTGCGCTCGCCCACTCCGAGCATCAGCGACGTCTTAGTCACAAGATGCGGCGCCGTCACCTTGACCCGCTCCAGCACATGCAGCGACTGCTTGTAGTTAGCGCGGTAATCGCGCACACGACGCTGCAGTCTCTCCACCGTCTCCAAGTTGTGCGCAAACACATCAAGTCCAGACGTGGCCACCTGGTCGATCAGTTCATTCTGTCCTTGGAAGTCGGGCGTCAAGCACTCGATTAGAATCTCCGGCAGCTTGGCACGCAGCGTGGTGACCGTCTTGGCGAAGTGGCCAGCTCCCAGATCCTCATAGTCATCGCGGTCCACACTGGTGAACACGATGTAGTCGAGTCCCCAGGCCGCGATGGCTTCCGCGACCTTGTCAGGCTCTTCCGGGTCCAAGGGCTTGGGCTTCTTGCTCGTCTTGATGGCACAAAAGCTGCAGCCACGCGTGCACGTGTCTCCCATGAGCATGATGGTGGCGGTGGCAATACCGTCCTTGCCGCCGCCCCAGCACTCGCCAATGTTGGGACACTTGGCCTCCTCGCAGACCGTGCTAAGTCCCAAGCCTTTGACGGTCTTACGCAGCCGCTCGTAGTTGGCTCCGTGGGTGGGCTGCGCCTTGAGCCACTTGGGCTTGCGGTTGGACGCGTTGGGCTTGCGCGAGGGCTTCTCGCCGGGCTTAGTCTCGTCCTCGAAGGTAAAGTCCGCAATGTTGAGTGCCTGCTCCGCGAACGTGGGGCCCTGTCTGGCTTCCGCCGCCAGTTTCTCCCTTAGTGCCGCGAGTCGCGAACCACGCTCCGAGTGGGTCACCTGCACGGCAGCGGCGGCATTGCTGAAGCGGCGGCTGTGCTGCAGCGCAGATCGGCAGAGCGGGGCGTGCATCTCGACGGAGTCAAACTGGGGTCTGCTTGTCTTTTCCGCTAATGAGAGACGCGACTCCACCTAACAAAACTGACTGGGCACTAATCACCGGGATAGCGGAATTCGAGCGATGATTCGCGCCACTAAGGGACTGCTCCAGAGCGCGCGGCAAGTGCGACGAGCAGCTACACGGCAAGCCAAGCGGAAGGACACGGGAGGACGGCGCAGCGTGAGCGACTTGGTCAAGGAGACCATCAACACCGAGCGGCAGGTGTTTGGACGGCGATACGCCGACACGGTGAGCTGCCTATCAGGCCTTTAACGGTTGAGATGGAGCGAGGGAGGCTAATGTGTGGTGGTTCGTAGGTGCCCAAGGCGCTGAGTGTCGGAGCTGTTGGAATGCTGGACGTTGGCGCCATTGACGCACTCCATGTCCTGCTACAAGACCTAGCTGCTGAAGACGACGATGGACGATAATGGCGCTCCGCAGCGCGTCGAAATAGCAAGAAACAGAGCAATAGCAATGGAGAGAATGCTCATGGAGGTTTTGAATTGCCAGCATTGATGTATTCAATAGAATGAACCGTTCTGGCCAAGCGTCTTGCTCATGGAATAACTACCTTTTTGTTCTGCGGGAGGTTGGCCCTCAAAGAGAAGCCGTTCCTCAACCACAAGAAACCAGTTGACTTACTCCGACACGGGGAACTCGAAGACCACGTCCTTGTTGGTGAGCTTCTTGTAGACCGTGGCGAACGTGTCCAGCTTGGTCTCGACGTTCACCTGGTCCTTGGGGTCCAGCTGCACCTTGAGCAGCTTGGAGCCGTCCAGGCGGCAGCGGGTGCGCTTGCCGACGATCTCCGTGGGGAACACCAGGTCCTACATGATCATAACGCAGCACAAACAGGCCGATACCGTGAGCATACAGCTTGGGGTGGCTATTCCCCAGAGGCTATCACCGAATGGTACAAGGAAAGCTTCAAGAGCAATCAAAGAGACACAGAGGGGCAACGTACGTCGAGGATCTGCTCCTGCACGTGCGTGAGCGTGCGCGAGCGAGGGCGCGGGCCGGCACCGTGGTTGGCGCGCGAGTAGCCCTTGCCCAGGATGGTGCGCTGGGCGATGACGACCACGTGGCGGCCCGAGAACTTCTTCTCCAGCTCACGCACAAGACGCGCCTGGATCTTCTTGAACGAGGCGTGCAGGCGGAAGGGCACGAAGATGACGATGGCCTTGCGGCCCGACGAGATGTCGACCTGCTTGGCGGCCGAGATGTACAGGTCCTTGAGGTCGTTCTTGATCTCCGCGGCGGACTGCTCCAGGTTGGCCAGCTCCTGCGCCACCTGCAGCTCGAACTCGTCGGGGTCTGGCCCTCGGGCTTGACAATCTTGGAGGCCATGGTGGAAGGTAGTCGGGGTTTCTTGAGCAAAACAGCGAGTGCTTTGCGCGATGGGGCTGCTGGAAGAGAGGAGCATGCTGGCCAACCATCGGTACCGCAGCTTTGGTACGTCTGAGGTACCGATGTTTTGGTACTTTCCCTCGACAGCAGCAGAGATTCTGCTCCATCATGAGCAGCCAAGCAGGGTCCTTCAACCAGAACTGAAGTCACTGCTAGACAGCGATGCCATCTGCTGCAGTGCGGTGGACTTGGTGGGTATCTGGAGCTGGCCGAGCTCTTGGTGCCGACATGAAAGGCTGCACCGATTCAGGTCGAGCTGCGCGGACGCGCGAATCACAGTGCTCGGTAGCGAACTATTGCGTTGTGACGGCGACGACGTCTGCAGATCCGTGTGAGAGGAAGGAATGGCCATTATTGAATTGTGGGTGGCACGTGCCGCGCCATCTCTCGTATTCGGTGAGGCTGTGCTACATGGCCTCGGCAACCAGGACTACGGCGGCGCCAGCTACATCTTCGCGGAGGGCGAAAACAATGCGACTTGTGGTGATGACACCGACATGTTTGCCGCGGGCCCTGGCGGAGACGGTGTAGCGTCTGTTGTCGCCATTGGTTCGCGGTGAAAGTTCCGCGTCTTGCGCCGACACCGCTTCGTGTTGACTCGGCGAGGCGAGGCTAAAGATTCCGACGTGCAGGAGTAGCGAGTTCTTGTGGCTGCCCCACTCGTCTGTAGCGTTTAGCTGCACGCGACGACGTCACCGCTGGCACCTTAAGATGACCAAGATCAAAAGCAGCCCAATTGACGTGAGGAAATTGCGCTGGAGATTTGCTTGCGTTCCGGTCGACGTCGCCTCCATAATCTGGTGGTACGAGCCGCTTCAACACAAGAACCTGCCGTGTAGGCTTCTCTGCGCCACCAGCAGGTCGAAGCAGCTTGTTAAAAGGCGTCTTCAACGTACCTGTCCACGTCGGCCCGTGCAAAACGCAATGTCGAGGACGCTCAAGACTTCGAGGCCCCACCTCACAATTGGTTTTGCCTCTTCGCCTCCACACTCTAGCCACGATGGTCTTCTTCCGGCAAGCGCTACGTGTTGCAGTCGTCACTGATGGCAGCGTGCTGCGTCGCTCACTGCATTCGACCGGGTTGGAGAGCCCGCGCCCGCTCTGGCAGAAACGCTGGCCGATGCTTACCAAAGCCAGCTACTCCCAAGAGAATGCCAACGGGCAGCAAGCGGTTGTGACCAAGCAGCAAGCAACGCAGAGCGACAACTACCAACTTGTGATCGTTGGCACAGGCTGGGCCGGCTACGAAATGTTCACCGAGTGCTCCAAGCACCTGGCGGACATTGAGAAGAACGTCGGCGGCCGAGACGTTGACATCGTCGTGGTGTCCATGCGGAATGTAAGTCGCGGTTTTTGTGGTATTTCGTGGCCGTTACGCTCACTAGTTCTATCTGCAGCACTTTTTGTACACGCCACTGCTGGCCAGCACGACGGTGGGCACGCTGGAGTTCCAATCGATCACGGAGCCTATCCGAGACGGTATGTTTCGCCACGAGGGTCATTTCCACCTTGCAAGCGTCAAGGAGATCGATCCGTCGAAGAAGGAGTTATTCGTCAAGTCGGCGCTGGGGTCACGTCGCGAGTATCCAATCAAGTATGACACTCTGGTTCTTGCTTGTGGCTCTCGTCCGCTGACTTTTGGGCTACCTGGAGTGGAAGAACACGCCTTCTTTCTCAAAGAGATCCACCACGCTCAAAAGATCCGCAACCGCATTCTCGAGAACTTTGAGGTGGCCACGCAGCCTGGAGTGACGCCTGAGGAGAAACAACGATTGCTGCATTTCGTGGTGGTTGGGGTGGCCCCACAGGCATCGAGTTTTGCGCCGAGCTGTACGACTTGGTGCTCCAAGATCTACGACACATGTACCCGGACGTGTCCAAGTACCTCGGTGTGACGCTGCTGGACTCTGCTGAGATTCTTAGCGGCTTTGACTCGCAGCTACGCTCCGTAGCTCTCAACAAGATTGAAGCCCGTAGCAGCATGAAGATCATCAAGAAGAACTGCATTGAAGTTACGGCCGACGGTGTTACCATTGAAGGTGGCGAGAAGATCCCTGCAGGACTGGTGGTATGGACGGCCGGTGTGGGTCCCAACGCCCTGACCAAGTCGTTGTCTTTCGACAAGAGTAAACGCGGCAACATTTTGACGAACCAGTACTGTCAAGTGCTCGGAGCTGCCGAAGTTGAGAAGGAAGCGCCGTTCGGCATGCCTCGCCGCTCGAATGTATTTTCCATTGGTGACTGTGCGGAGATTTTGGACTACCCATTGCCACCGACTGCCCAAAAGCGCAGACGCAGGCCGATTACCTCACCTCTCTGTTACGTGGCAAGAATTCGTCCCCGGCCAAGCCATACATGTTCCGGAGCAAGGGGATGATGGCGTATCTTGGTTCCTACCAGGGACTATTTGAAGGACGACCGAGCGACGACAACAAGATCACACTGAGCGGTTGGCAAGCGTGGTTCTTGTGGCGCAGTGCGTACTTGACGAAGCTGGGCAGTTGGCGGCTCCGGTTGCAGGTGCCGCTGGACTGGTTGAAGGCGCTAGTGGTCGGTCGAGATGTGTCCAGGTTTTAAGATGGTACATGAATGGAATTGAGTGTAGTCACTGTTAAAGACTTTGACTAACATGCTTAGAGCACAACTCCCATGGCCCTGATGTCTTGCCAAGTAGGTCGGAGATGGGTTTCCACTAGAATTTCCAGACGCACACACCCTCACCAAAGTTGTTCGCTCAGATCAAGCACTCATCGTGGGCGTTGAAGGCACGCAGACCTGATGAGTGCCCAGGCGACACACATAGACGAGCTGACGGGGCCGACATGACCGCTCTCCGATTTAACGTGCGGTGCTCAGAGTGTTTGAACACCCCTCGGATACTCTCTTGCCGCGATGGACGCAGCGAGCTCGGTAGTCATGTCCTGAAATCCAAGACACCTGCGCTTCTGCGACCTTCGCTCCTGGTGCGGCGACAGGACCAGGATGATGGCAAGGATGGTGGGAAAACTTCAGAAAGCTTGTGGACGAATTGTCTCGGGTTTAACACGGGCACTGATTGTCCAGGATCGTTGACGCTCACGTCGCCGGATGACGGCCGCTTTCAACTGCCGCACGCCGCACTTTGCTTGATGGATACCCAAAGCGTCGACTCGCAGCCGCCACACGCCCAAATCCAAGCGGCATTCTCACTTTCGCCTCCCAAGACCAACCTCCTGCAACGATGTGGGCTCGCCAGCTCGCCAGCGTGACCAAGACTGCCCGCAGCACCAGCACCGCGTGGTGGCGTCGGGCCTCGTCGTCCTTGGACGTGCGACAGGATGACGTCAAGAAGCCCGAGAACTTCCAGCTCGTGATCGTGGGCACGGGCTGGGCCGGCTATCAAATGTTCACACAGTGCCGCAAGCACCTCGTGGACATCGAGGAGAACGTCGGCAGACCCGTCGACCTCGTGGTCGTCTCCAAGCGCAACGTATGTGTGCTCATTATCGGAGACCGTGCGACCATCTAACTAAACAATGTGTTGGTGTCCTGCAGCACTTCTTGTACACGCCGTTGCTGGCCAGTACGACTGTGGGGACGCTCGAGTTCCGCTCCATCATTGAGCCGTTGCGTGACAGCATGTTCAGCCACGAGAGCGACTTCCACTTGGCCGACGTCAAGAACGTCGACCCAGAGAAGAAACTGCTTCAAGTGGAGTCGGCTATCTCTGATCAGAGTCGCCACCGTCGGTATGACGTGCCATACGACGCGTTGGTGCTGGCTTGTGGCTCCCGTCCATTGACGTTCGGACTTCCGGGAGTGGAAGAGCACGCCTTCTTCCTCAAAGAGATCCATCACGCGCAGAGGATCCGCAACCGCATTTTGGAGAACTTTGAAGTGGCCACGCAGCCCGGAGTTACCCCGAAGAGAAGAAGAGATTGTTGCATTTCGTGGTGGTCGGTGGCGGCCCCACGGGCATCGAATTCTGCGCCGAGCTGTACGATTTGGTGCTGCAGGACCTGGTGCACAAGTATCCGCAGTCGTCCAAATATTTGGGCGTGACTTTGGTCGACTCGGGCGAGATCCTCAACGGCTTCGACAAGCATCTGCGTGCTGTCGCCCTGCGCAAGATCCAGAAGCGCAACACGATGAAGATTGTCAAGAAGAACTGCATCGAAGTCACAGCGGACGGCGTGACGGTGGAAGGTGGGGAGAATATCCCTGCAGGACTTGTCGTGTGGACTGCTGGGGTGGGTCCGAACGAGCTTACCAAGTCGTTGACGGTGTTTGACAAGAGCAAGCGCGGCAATATCCTGACCAACCAGTACTGTCAGGTGTTGGGTGCTGCCGAAGTCGAGGAGAAGGCACCGTGGGGAATGCCTCGTCGCTCGAACGTCTTCTCGATCGGAGACTGCGCCGAAATTCTCGACTACCCACTCCCAGCGACGGCGCAGAAGGCTCAGACTCAAGCCAACTACCTCACATCGCTGTTGCGTGGCAAGAACCCGGCTCCGGCGAGGCCGTACGCGTTCCAGAGCAAGGGAATGATGGCGTATCTCGGCTCGTACGAAGGTCTTTTCGAAGCGCGTCCTCGCGACGACGATCGGATCACCCTTAGTGGCTGGAAGGCGTGGTTCCTCTGGCGTAGTGCATATTTGACCAAGCTGGGAAGTTGGCGGCTCCGACTGCAGGTGCCGCTGGACTGGCTGAAGGCTCTAGTTGTGGGCCGCGACGTGTCCAAGTTTTGAACCATCATGGCTAGTACTTGAACTAATAGCAATTCCTTGAGCACAGTACGGCAGTTGCAGTTCGTTTCGTAAATGGCAAGACGGACGCAAGCTTTCAACCCCGCGGATAAGCGGCACATCTTCTTGTTGCGCAAGCTTCTCCTGAACAAACTGTGGAGGCATGCGGCAAACCGATTCGAGGCATGGAAAGCATTCTGTACAAGCTCAACCGTACTATTGACTCGGTTGCTGATTCTGGAGCAACGACAACGACAATGGAACGCACTCTCTCGATGGAAACGACTCGTGTACGCCCAGCAACTTGACGAACAAGTCGAAGCAATCGCCATAGTGCGCAGCAGCCGTCTTACAACACAGGTCAGTTCGTTTGAATCGTGCGGTGTAAGGCTAAGTGGCTTACATATCCGATGGACGCAGAAACTCGTCAAGAGGAACAAGAAGAGCAATAAACTTCTTGTGGTGTTCATTTGGGTCGAGTGGCGTGCTTGGCATCGCCGCCGTCGTTGTCAATTATTTCAACGAGGTGCCGCTTTCCAATGCCGGTGGAGGCTCCAGCGTTGGCATCAATTTCTTGAATACTCAAGATCCGAGCGACAAAATCGACAGCGCCTCGCCTACGAGGTATTACAGGGGCTGATCACGTCCATGTTGACTTCAGTGGACGACAGAGTTTCTGCAAGAAAAGACCTAGTTCAGTGCGAAGTTGACACCCTCAGGGCTTGCATTGACGTTCTTCATCGATATCACAAGCGACAACTTGCAAAGAGATGGAGACAGTGGTGCAAACTTCACCAGCAAGCTTTGAGGTGTAAAGCACCGGAGAACGTAATCCATCGGACACAGTTTCAGCACCCTCAGAAGATTTCGAGGCACTTTCACAAAGTTTCATCGCAACAGACTGGAGCGAGGAAGTTGCCACGACCTGCGTGGAGATAGGGAAGACACCAGCTGTCGACTTCTGCGGAAGCGGTGTGGGCTATTAATAAAGTAGTTGTCGCGGTATGGTAGTGAAGCTTGTTTACAGGATCGGGAACAAAATAAAGGTATTAGCTGTTGGACGAGACAGCTGTTCCAGTAGACTAACTGTTCAAAACTCAAGTATCTTATGGAAGTACTCTATGGAGTGGCGACGATCACAAACAATGAGGTTAGATTGCAATTGAGCGCAAGTGTATTTCCTCACGATATTGCGGGACCTGAAACGACAGCTATTGAATTGTAATAGTGGTAGTAAGTTTGAAGGTTACAGGTAAAATGGCCCAATCAGAGCACGTAGAGTTTCACCTCAACAGAATCAAATACATATGGCCATTTTCACGTTGCCACCATACACACGTGACTTAAAGCAGATTACTTGAGTAGAGCGCATGTTTGTAGGTAGAATCCGGATGCAGACCGTTGTGGAAGTGGTGGGATTCTGGTGAGTAGTGTAAACTCCATCGGACATACCGAGAAGCGATGTGATCAAAGTTCGTGAAGCAGCGAAAGCAACAATGGATGAGGCGATATAATCATTTAAGGACAGAGAGTTGCTGTGCGTAATTTGACGAGCGGAGATGCCGGCGGTCAACTGGCGATAAAGACAATGTGGGTGTACGATGTCGAGGTAGATTGCCTTGGATTTTAGATCGCGGGTCGTGGCACGTGGAGACAAGCCGATGAAAAACAGCGCTTACTGGAAGACGTTTTCTCTAATAACAAGAATGGCGACGTTTACGCTGTCCATCGCTGCTTGTATTTTGCTGCAGTTGACGAATTATCAAAGAGATGCCAATACCGCGTACTTGAACGCAGTGCTCGAGAGAAACCTTGAGAAGCTAGAAAGTTATCCATGTGAAGATACTGGTATGGCTGACATAATCAATACGGCGTTGTATGTATCGAAGCGGTCTGGGCGTGAATGGAACAACGAAGTGAATACGCGAGACTCTAGCTTCGGATTCAAGGAGTACAGCACGTAACCGTTTTTGTACTCTTATGACCAAGATGGAGAGTTTGCTTTGGTACTGCTGTATGTGGATGATATTTTGTGCCCTTCCAGAAACAATAACTTATAAGAGATTATGCTTCTTCTGCTGAATAATAAGTATGTTTGAAAGACTAAAACCACCTGAGCACCTACCCTGGTGTGGAGGTGGAGCAGAGCGGGCTCGATAATAATCCGCCAGGATCGGTACCGTGAGGAGGCCATCGAGGAGTTCTACTTTGGGGAGGCTAATCCAAGTAGTACTCCGATGGAGATGAAGTTGAGACTAACAGTAAGTGATACAGACAAACAGCCCAAGAGGGGACTCAGTTATGGAAAAACGTTTCCCTACCGTGGGCTCGATCATGTACTTATCAACCTACACCCTGTCAAACATCGCGCTCACCGTAGGCCAACTCGGCAGATAGGTCAAAACATCTACGCAACAAACATATCGGCACAGCGAAGCGCATGCAGCGATACTGGGTGGGTACCAAAGGCTTAGGGGTTGTCTCTACGAAGGAAAATACGGCGTCAGTGGAAAATGAACTTGGCATTGAGGGATTTGTGATTCCGACTGGGGAAATGTTTCCGACACCAGACGAATTGCCACGGGCTACATTCACAGTGTAGCTGGGGGTGTGGTACATATCATGGGCAACGAGGCTACATATGATTACGGTCCAGAGCGCCTCCGGGGAGGAGTTTGCCGTAGCCTGTGAGGCCTGTATCGAGAGACAAGGACGGAGAAGCGTACTAATGGCGGTGCTCCCATCGTTGACGACGGAATTTCGATTGGGAATCGATAATCAGGTAGTCTTCATCATGGCTACTAACCAGACATTTAGTCGCATGGCGGAACATATTAAATTGAGTTCGTATTACGTTGCATTATGTTGTACTCAAGGTAGGTGAACCCTGTGCCGCACCATTCCAGATTCATCGGGCTGGTGGAACATTTAACAGAACTTTGAAAGATTGTGGGGCGACGTGTTCATGCAAGATGAACCACATATGTTAAATTTGTGGTCTATGCGTATAATAATGTTCGACACTCAACAAGCAAGAAACTAATAAAATGGTGGAAGAGGAGCACATGGTGAACTGTTTTCATAAACCGAGCTCAACGAGGATGAGCCCAGGAGCACATCTATGCTAAGCGGTGTGTTGACACTAGATCCTACCATTTAGTCAGTGGGGTGGATGCAGACGTTCGCCGGCTCAAGGAGGGCTACGACAGGCGACCTAGCTTTTCTCCAGCTTCCTCGTCTTGTCGCGGTTGCGCTGCAAGATGAGCCATGTCATCGATAGAAGTTTGGGCTATCGAGAGTTTGCATGAGAGTGAGCGCACAATATTCCTTGGCGAATTCGACCATCATTCGAGTGAGATGCAATTAATTTTGTCTGGGTGTATCAGTCTACCGGGGTAGACACCTTTGAGGCGACGACGGTGAACCGAACTCGCCCAGGGTGTATAGGCGCAGTGCACTTCGGACGACGTCCAGAGACCTGATCCAGGTAGGTTCCCGGCTGAGATCCGTGGTCCACGTGAAGTATATAGGACCAGCGGTCTGATCCAGGATGGCGTGTGCTCCTTGTGGCAATCCCTTTACGGTCCGTTTAATCTGGAGTATCCACCCACCTGACTCAGGCAGAAAAAGTTAGTTATGAGGCTGGTTCTGACACTCACTTCCCCGGAACGCTGTTCCAAGCGGGAAGCAGGTCAAAACACCACCACACAAGGTTAATTACACCACAATATATATACAAGTTCCTTATTCTTTAACGTTAGCCCTGGAACTGGGCCAGAAACGTCGGATGCGGTTGAGTAGGTGTTCCTGGATCACTCGACGACAATATCCAGGTACTCAGACGTGTTAAAACGCGCACCACCTCCTTTTGGACCTGAAACACAAACACTTGGGCCAGGAGGACTTTCGAGTTCAAAGCAGATACCAGTCGCTGTATGCGGTAGTCAAAGCAAGCGAAGATTCAGGAGGGGCGACTACAGATAGCCCCCACGAACCCTTATTAACATGAAATTGAACACCCCGCCCACACTTCCAGGTGGCCAACTGGGATATGGAATAGATGGGGCCTGGTTTTGCCGAGCGCCCCACCTAATTTGGACTTGATTTAGGTGGAGCTCGCACGGACGACCAGTCCTAGCCGGGCGTGCCCTCACGGGATAAGCTTTCCGCAACAGTTGACACCTGAGACCCCACGGGGATCAACAGGCACATGTGCTTTAGACGGCAAATTGAACTCTGTTTATGGTTTAACCTAATTACTATGGAAATGTACCTTGTGCGCTGATTTGAGTTGATTTTCGTATGAAGACTTGAGGCCAGCGGTTTTAGATCTGGCGACCCTCTGTGGCAGTGCCCTTTGAGTAGGCGCCCCTAGGTTTGGCGACTCTTCGATTGATATCTTGAAAGATATGACGTGAAACTCCCGTAGAAGCCTGGGGTTTTACCCTCATAAGCCCAGGTGCCTGATCCAGGTGATACGATCCAGGTGCAACTTGTGATGATAGCTGATCCAGGTGACTTCTGTGCCTTGTGAGCACTTGACGCGGCCATGTGACCCTGGAACATCTTGGGTTCAGAGTACCAATCTCAGGTGACTTCTGATCCAGGTAACATGATCCAGGTGCCATAATCCAGGTATTACTGGTGACGACTGATCCAGGTGTCTCCTGGATTATGGGCACTGGAGGCGACTGTGAGCCTGAAACATCTTGGGTTCAGTATGCCGATCCCAGATGGCTTCCGATCCAGGTGCTGATAACTTGGGGACCCTTATAACTTGACAACATGACGTGCTCCAGGTCCAAAACTTCTGTTCCACGGTAAATGTCCCGGGTTGATCTGGCGACCAACTCCGGAACGGTTGGAACGGTTGGCGATATGAGTTCGTCCGTGATGACTGCTGTGTGTCCATTGGCCGAAAGTACCCCCAGAGCGTCAGGCAACAGTTGGCACGCTTGAGAAAGAAGGCGGCGGGGACGACAGGAGGAGGAGACGCAGGGCGCTGGTGGGACGGCGAGCGCGGCGAACAAGCCGACGTCGCGACGGGAGGATGGTGGCCCTGCCGCCACAACTGACTTTGGCTCGGACGATGGGAGAACGGCCGAGGAGACGGCGGATTCGTGCGGCTTAACGAGAAGCAAGAACCAAGGACAATGCGATGGAAGGCGCACGACCAGCGATGAACGAGTTAAGCTGGGTGGTTGGCGGCGTTGGTAGGAAGCCTGCTGCGCGGACCTCTCGCTTCGCGGCTCAAGCGCTCACTTTTCGTTTTTGCAGCTCGGACTCAAGACGAGGAACAACACTTAACCCTTCAACCCCCATATGTTGGCCCTACCAACATATCGGGTGTATCTTTGAAATCAGTCGGTCGCAGCGTCTCTAATATGTTGGTAGGGCCAACATATTTGATATTAAGCTTGAGTTTTGTACAGAAGTTTCACCACACTCACTTCTAAAGTGATATAAACTGGTGATGCACAGGTGTAGGGGACATAACGTGCTTGGCTGGGGCGCAACGGGAAGGTAGCGGGTGCGTGAGAGTGCGACAGGGACCAGCTGCAGGGCGAGCGGCGCTTCCTCTCCTGTCATTTCAAGATTTGCCAAGTCCTAGAGAAGCTATGGTTGCGCCGTCGGGCAAAGCGCAGAATAGGCCGCTGAGCGAAACGGAACAGAAGAAGCTTCGCCTTGAGACGGAACGCCGGGAGCGTCACCAGCGTCGACAGCGTCAGAATGCCCAGCCGCGATCGGAACTCAAGGCGCGCATCGCACGACAGAAGGCCGCCTACGCTGAGGCAAAGGCAGCTGCATTGGCGAAGAAAGCGGCCGCGGAGAGAGAAGCCGCTGAGGCGAAGGCTGTTGCTGAGGCGAAGCCAACCTCAAGAAGCGAAGCCAGACAGTCAAGGCGAAGTGGTGACAGCTTGGCCAACCCACCAGCGTCAACAGGAGAAGACGCCGGTGCACGAGCGGAAGAGAAAGACTCGGACAGCGTGGCACGCAGACCCAGGCAAGCAGCAAAAGTTAGGGTTACGGCAGCTCACCACGCCTTGGCAGGCGACTCTGTTCGACATGCGATGGACGACTTGTTGACGGCGGTGCAGTTGACTGCGGAGTTGGAGTCAAGTGGAGAGGAAGACGACAGCCAGGATCCTGTGCCTGACATGTTGGCGTTGGACCCAACATTGCCTTCGCCACAGAGACAAGTGTCAGCATCGGATCCAACATCGATCGAGGTGGGGAGCCTGGAACACCATCGAGCGGTTCATCACGAGGTGGTGCACAACCACCAAGCGTCCGCAAGCGTAAACGTGCTGAACAACTCAATGACGAAGCTGACAGCTATGATGAGGCGGAGGGATCGGATGCACCGCTTCCGGCTGACGTTACTGCTACTATTCCTGACGACGACCCTTGTTTTACTACCACTGGAGGGGCTCTAGAAGACACCGCGCTGAATTCCGAAAGCGAAGAAAGCTCTAGCGAGGATGGAGACTCTGATGGCATTGAAGAGAACTGGGAGCTGACGTTTTCGTCTGATGAAGAGGAGGAAGACGCGGCAGAAGAGTTACCGAATAACCGCTTTCTGCAGACGGCTACGAACAAGCGATTGATGAGCGAAATGCGTCATTCTGGATGGGAGTACGGTAAGTTCACAGACAGCTTTTGTTATGTTTTTATGACATATTTGTTTTCTTTCGTTTACCCAGATCCTGCAGCTTTTGGTCCAGACCCAAGTTACTCTAGACTCTACAATGGCCCGTATGGACCGACCGAAAGTGTGCTGGCAATTGCGGAGGACCCGCTCGCTTTATTTTTCTTTTTTTGCCGGCAAAACTGTGGAGAAAAATCGAGGAAGAGACCAACCGCTATCACGTGCAGAACATCCCTCGGCGGGCACTCACCATCCAACAAGCACAGCGAAAGCAGAATAAGAATAACGTTGAGCCGATTGCAGCTCTTCGACGACGGCTGCACAACGTCGCCCCAGTCGCTCCGTGGGAAATTCTTCGAGTCATTGGTCTCCTGATTGCCAGGATGCTCTGTCCCCATTCACGAGGCCTGGCGGCGCATTGGAGCCGCAGTCGGCACGGTGCCGTTCCCGTGGGGACCTTTGGTCAGTGGCTGTCGAGAAATCGATTTGACCATGTAATGCAAAACTTGCATTTCACAAACAACAGGTCACCTCGTGCCACTACGGATTGCGGGTGGAAGGTGCGCAGCGTGGTGGCCTCCCTGCAGAAGACGTTTGCTCGTGATATGTTGCCGGACCTGTCATTGCTTTCGACGAGGCTATTATCCCAACTCGGGCTCGTCGCAACCCGACGCATCAGTATCTGTCTAAAAAGCCGCACAAGTGGGGTACTAAATTCTTCTCGGCATGCTGTGGAGACACCGCTTACTGTATGAGGTATGTGATACACATTGAGTGATTGGTTGCTATTTTTTATGATGTTTTTTATGTTGGATATAACTAACTAATGGATTGGCATCCAACATGTTTGCCATCATAGGATTGAGCTATACGTTGGAGCAAAAACCAATATGGCAACCCCACCTCCCGCGGACAATTCGTCAGGTGCAGCAGCTGTCATGCGCAACATGAACGCTCTCCTGCCGCCGTCGCCCACAGCCCCTTTTCGAGTTGTGGTCACGGATCGCTTCTACACGTCTGTCGTGTTGGCTTTGGAACTACTCCATCGCCGCCTTTATCTGACAGGCACTATCCAGACTAACAGATCTGGGTACGCAAAGGACGTGATAACAAAGAAGAAGGTGCACAAGAACCGACCTCCCGATCCCCCGCGAGGAACTTTGAAGTTGGCCGCAAACAAGTCGTTCCCGCTAATGACTGCCTGTATGTGGATGGATAACAATCCTGTCCACTTGCTATCTACTGGTGGAAGTCGCGTATTGGGTCCTGTCCGTAAGTGCTGATGTTGGATGCAATGTTGGACTTTGACAGCGGTGCTGATGATTATGTTGGATATTTATCAGTGCGGCGGGTGGGAAGAGAGCGCCAGAATTTCCCTGCACCGGGGCTGGTAAGGGACTACCAGCGCTGGATGGGTGGAGTGGACGTCCACGATCAGCTCCGGCTGCAGCGCTACAGTATCCAGCTCGCGTACAAGCCGAAAAAGTATTATCGGTCTCTATTTTTCGGGCTGGTAGACATGGCGTTAGTGAACGCATTTATTGTTCACCGTTATCATCTAAAGGGGACAGGACAGCGAGCTCCGGATCACTCCAAGTTCTTCCAGACACTGCATGAGGAACTACTTGCTGTGGACAGCGAGAAGTTCGAAGAAATCGAGGTGGGGACAGCGCTACTGAGGCTGATATGCCTTCGCATGCTAACAATTTGCTTGTATCCACAGGTGGCATCTAGAGCTGAAGACAGAACAGCGACATCACCCCAACAAGCTACGCTTTCACCCAGCTTGGGCAGAGAGGATCCTGGGCATTTCTAGAGCAGTGTCCTGACAAGAAAAAACGAACAGACCTCTCAGCAACGGACAACTCGGAAAGAAGCGTACTGCGCGCACATGTAAAGTATGCGCTACGTACCGTGTCAAGCCTCGCAAATAGACGAAGTGGTTTTGCCCAGGATGTTCGGATGGCGAGCTTCGGTAAGGTGCACTGTGCTCATATTGTTGCGTTCACTGCTAACGATTTTGCTTGGTCTGCACAGCAAACATCTTTGTAAGGTTGTTCGAGAGGAGATCCAAGACATGTTTCCAAATCTGGCACGCGGACTGGAAAAAGGGCTCTGCAATCCCTGCGAGCCTGACGGAGCTGCACCGCATCCAAGATCGTCGCCCTGGACCACAGCGGAAACGCCGCCGGCGAGTCACAGAGAATGCAGCAAGCGGGGAAACGCAAATAGAGACCCAGAGCGCGACTGGGGAGGAGAGTGCGGCTGACGGCGAGTACGAGAGTGAGGGAGCTTGCGGAGAAGGGCCTCACGCGGGAAACGCCAACAGCGATGAGTGCTCGGAGGGCGAGTAAGCGGGCAAGTCGGCTTTTTTCTTTGTAGCGTGATCGACAGCATGTAAATTTCAAACTGTTCATTGGCTTGATTAGCATATGGTTTTGGACTGCGGGAAGTACGTGTACAAAGCTGCCAGGTTCTCTGTAAAAGTCCATGTTTATGTTGGTTGCATCCAACATATTTCGATTGCCTCGAGATAAGGGCCAGCATCGGAGCCAATATGTTGGATGTGCCCAACTATGTTCTATTGCATTTTCCACTTTCGCGGCGATTTATCCGTGCGTAATATCGCACTTATATGGACACCATACAAAGTTCTATAAATGTCTATGTTGTAGCTCCAACATAATGAAAACGACTACCCCACTACAAACTGTGCGGGGCTTGAAGGGTTAACCAGCTAATCAACTTACTTTTACTACTGCTACACGGTCTACTACTACTTGTGTCGGCGACTCGGCGCTGCTCGGAACCAACTCCGCTACTCGCGCTCGACTTGAAGAGCCTCGGCCCACAACAAAAACAACTGTTCCAGGGGCTTACCTCGGCGTGCCGCTCGACAGGGGAACGGTCTAGCCAGCCGCGCCCGGCGCGCCGCCATCTCCGCCCCGGGACATAAAATACATCAGTTCTTCCTGGATCTGGACTCAGTTGTCTTGGTTCAAGTCAAAGTGTTCTGGATCCCTACGGTGGCACGCTCGCGTCACTCCCCAGGTTCAAGTTGAACTCCACAACCCGACACCCACCGTTGATAACATCCGACCAATCAGAGGTCAGATCCGGGGCAGCCGCAAAACGGCAGAATCGCATCGTGTCACCTTCAACAACGATAAATGCACAGTCCACTACTGAACACCAACACTTATAGACATCATCTGAAATGAACGCTCTACAAATACAGCAATCAGTGCCCTCGAAAGGTAGCTACTGAGTTACTTGAATTTCTCGCTGAAATGACACCACAGAGACGGTGTTGGCAGACTGGTTTTGTTGTACCGGTCCAGCAAAATAAATAATAGCCTAATCAAATATAGCGGTGGTACGCGCTGGGCATTTCTGATTTAAAATGCATATATTCAATATATGTTTGCCTTCTTTCATAACATAGCATGGGATCTGGCAATTATTAGTCCCATTGGAAGCCTTCCAAAATTCGAACATGAAAAAGAGATGCACTACTTACACACTGCAGCTGTGCGATTTTGAAAGTCTTCCATTAAGATAAAGGGTAACAAACTCGTGCTTTTGCACGAAAACGCTTAGGAATTTAGCTAACAAATTTTCCCTCCAAAAACATTGAACTTTGACGAGTTGCCCGATGGACTTGCACTCCTGGTGTGTCACCTCCCCGGTCTCCATCTCCATGCAAGTATCTATTGCCAAACGCAGCACAATACGAGCAACCCATCCCTGTCGACCACTTCATTTAATGCGAGTTGATCGAGCTCCGGCAAGATACACTTCGAGAGAATATTATCATGATAGTACCATTTACCTATAGCCCCCAGCAGCCAGCATTGGATCGCATCTTGTTGGTCAACACACTAGAGGTTGCCATATGCCAGCGCCGACTTTGAATATGGATGCAATCCGACCCAGCACAGCATCGCCGCAATGCCAAACATCGTTTCCTCACTATAACTGTAACGGGGTTACACGAAAGTCATAACCGTGCGTTGACTTTGGAGGTTACGCGAAACTCTTAACCGTGCGTAGATTTTCGACTCTGTAGCCATCTGGCTCTCCACCACTCATTTACATATCTCTTAGATGAACTATGCCACATAGTTTAGTCTATACATTTACACCAGGGTCAGATAAAGCAATTCAATTCAGTTCTATTTTTGCAGTTAATTAGTGTTATCCTTGTTTTAAGGAACACTGACTCTGCGATTCCTAGTTACGGGACTGTACTTGGTTCTAGTATAGAACCGAAGGCGGGACGCCTAAAGAGACAGACTCGGGGAGTCCTACGTCTTCCTCTGTGCACGTGCACTGCTACGCAGCCCCGCCGCAATAACTTGCCGCCTCATGAGGATCCTTTCAGGGCAGGTTTCGCAGTCGCAGCCTCTGGGACGGTGATTTTTAAGTACTCCCTAAACGATCCAGACGAATGGTATCGTGGTGCAACAATTATAAAGCATCATTAAAAACATATTTGTGCAACATATAATTTATTAACATTTATTTCACGCCTAGTTAAAGTGGACAACACAGCCTGTGCATCCGCGTGATTTACTAATTTGAGCGGGTATCTTTTACAGGCTGGCAACATTTGTATTATACATTATCTATTGCAGTCTATCGAAAATCGCACATGTCCAAAATCAAAATTTCAGAGAATACTTGATATGGTCTACATTGAAATAAATAAAGGCATGCCTGTATGATCGAAGTTGATCTGCACAATTGATACACCCAGTCCTTGTAACGGCCACTTGCAACATACCACGATCCCAAAATACCTAGATCTCCGTCTCGGATTAAGTACACAACTTTGGATAACTATTTTCTAACGGCAGTGTCTTTGATGTAGGTAATAACGATTTGTGTTGAACGGTCTCAGACAGCATCAGTATTGTTAGAGATACCTTGTCGTAAATTCGTCAACTCGTCGCTGTCAACGTCGACGTCACAGATGACACCACCACTTTCCTCGTTCTGTCCTTCGTGAAATAAGCGGCCCAGAATATCGTTGTCCCCCTCTACGTGAATCTCCAAGTGATTTAACCACGATCTTAAACACTAATAACGTTGCTCCAAGCCCATTTTATCTATTCTATACATTGAACTTACTACAATGACAATATATTGTGACGCAAGAAGGACGCGCGACTCGTCTCTAAGGAATTTGGCCGATTGGGTTCCGATCGGAACTCGGCGAACTTCAAACGCACCTTACTCCTCAACCAGACATCGTATAAAAACCCTACGAGTACCTTCGTAAAGCTGGGGATCTTGGCTGCGCGGTCGATTTTTTGGGGTAATTATTACACGAGTTTCTCTGCTCTACCGCGACAACAAGCCGTAGGAAGCTAAAATTGCCCCGGGGCCAGTGATTGCTCACCATGGTTGGTAGAATTGCTGCATCCAGGGAGGATGAGATGCAACAAGACAGATTAAAGAGCCAAGCGTCATCCGCACGTGCACGCGCCAAACACCACAACATGCTTAGTGATATCAGGAGCCATATCAGCGATGTCGAATGTGAAATGAATTCCGTTGCTAGTCCGATCAAAATCAGACTTCAAGGAGATTTTGAGTCTGTATTGGAAGAGCGTCAACGCATTATGGACGGTCAACGATTGTAAGGAGATTGAAGGTCCATGGAATCAGTTTCATATTCGTTCGTCTTGTTTGACGGGGAACGTGTTCTAACTCCTTATCTCCTTTCCGCTTGTTCGACTTGGGGTGGCGCTTCGGTCAGGAGTTTTCTCGTCGATGTTCTCAGAATCGAATTTATCTCTTTTCAGTAATCCTCAACAGATATTACTCAGGGCATTTGACCACTTGTGTTTCATGTAACGGTTAAATTAAGGGAAACAATGGAGAAGGGCACGTACTTTTAGACAGTGCCACAGGTATGGCACATCGGCGCCCGTGAATGAAGTTTCTGAATTCTTTCATGTGGTTCCCAAAAGCTGATAGGGGGCGTCAACATCTTATTACAGCGAGGTCACCTCCTTCCAAAAGGCCTCAACTTTCTTTGCACTATGTGGGATAATGACTGACAAATCAATCACTTCAAACACCACACTAGACGTCGTCTAAGTCAGCTCTAGTGTAAGTGTTACCTGTAATGCATACCTAACAAAATCTATCAGCACGTTGGCCACTAAACACGCGATTTTTGATGCACCAGTCTTAATGATCCCCACAACATGCTTCGACAAAATAGCGTTAATTAGGCGGAACATGCAATGCGAGCTACGTAGAGTTGTCTCAGCAGCCATGGTCGATGCAGAAGCGGTGTTTGCACCGCTGTTGACTAGTTCATCATACCGATGGGGGCACTTAATTCTGTCAACTTTGTTAATCCGTGTAGGTAGCTTGATATCACGGAGGGTGCGCTCTTTCCGGATTAAGCCTTGTAACTTGTCTTCGTACGGCTCCCGTGCAAATTGCCCTGCTTGCTGTCGGCTGCTACGGCAGGTATACGTATAGAGGACAGGCCCCTGGTCAACGTTTTCGCCGAGGTCGCCCTCTGCATTTTCTGCGGGAGGTTTCACACCACATAAGGTCAAACACAAGGCTCTTCATCTGCAGGCGGCGGGAGCGGGCGCAGCACTCGGTCTTGTGGCGGCATCTTAAGAGCTGCGAACTTCCACGGTTCCTGGTCTAAGAGTTAATTAAACGTAACTAATTCGAATCAATCCGACATTAACACTTATAAGCGTTTATATTATGCTTGATAAGACGCCTCTGCGGGAAGGCAGCGAGCGAGCGAGCAAGCGATCGAGTAGTTTGTGCGGGTGGCGAGGGCGGTCGATACGTTGGGTTTTGGGACACGTGACGCACGGTGAGGCTAGCTTGGGATCTGCGCTTGGTAATGTGGCCAGTGGGGAGCGCGTGCGGTTGCTGTGGGCGCCGATCTGAGGCGGTGAGGAAATTTGAGAAGTGTCGACTTTACAGAGCCCCTATAGCTCAGTGGTAGAGCACCCGCTTAGTAAGCGGAAGGTCGGTAGTTCAATCCTGCCTGGGGGCACTCACTTTCCTGGCTTCCTTCCGAGTCGTCAATCGTCTCGAAGGTTGGCTTGGCGTGCTATCCCGGCACCCTTTGCTCGGTTTTGCTCGGTTTTGCTCGGTCTTGCTCGGTTTTGCTCGGTCTTGCTCGGTCTTGCTCGGTCTTGCTCGGTCTTGCTGGCGCAGTCGCCCGCTTGCTTTGCTCGCTTGCTTTGCTCGCTTGCTTTGCTCGCTTGTTTGCCGTCCGCTTCGCCCCGCTCTTTGCCTGCCTCGTCGCAGCGTGCTGCAGTCCGCTCGTGGGGTCCGCCACCAGCTCCAATGCTTCCATGGCCCGCTGCGTCATTTCTCTTTCGCCGAGCGCTGCAGCATATGCGTCCCGTCGTACTCCACGTTGCCACCCCTCGTCTCTCGACGGGACACGGCAGAGGCTGACAACTCCTCGTGCAGCCCGGCACAACTCACGAACCCGTTGTGTTACGATGTTGCGATGTTGCTTTCGCGACAGCGCCCGGCGGGTGGATCGATACCCACTCACCCAACGTTTCTGCTCTGCTCTCATGCGTTGCCGATAATTCTCTGGTGCAGCCCTGGCCTCAGTGTCGATCGTCGCTTTGCACACGGCCGCACGGTAGCAGCCAAGCTATGAACCGACCGGCAGCAATACATGGGCAGCAATGCGGACGAGAGGGGACGGAGGAGGGATCGAAGTGGAGACGCGTAGAGCCACGGTTTGGGATCTCAACGAAGCCGTGACCAAGCCGCAGGACATTGAGACCGTGTCTTCGGGCGTGGGTGGCGCGACAGCAGAGCTATGGCTCGATAAGACGCCTCTGCGGGAAGGCAGCGAGCGAGCGAGCAAGCGATCGAGTAGTTTGTGCGGGTGGCGAGGGCGGTCGATACGTTGGGTTTTGGGACACGTGACGCACGGTGAGGCTAGCTTGGGATCTGCGCTTGGTAATGTGGCCAGTGGGGAGCGCGTGCGGTTGCTGTGGGCGCCGATCTGAGGCGGTGAGGAAATTTGAGAAGTGTCGACTTTACAGAGCCCCTATAGCTCAGTGGTAGAGCACCCGCTTAGTAAGCGGAAGGTCGGTAGTTCAATCCTGCCTGGGGGCACTCACTTTCCTGGCTTCCTTCCGAGTCGTCAATCGTCTCGAAGGTTGGCTTGGCGTGCTATCCCGGCACCCTTTGCTCGGTTTTGCTCGGTTTTGCTCGGTCTTGCTCGGTTTTGCTCGGTCTTGCTCGGTCTTGCTCGGTCTTGCTCGGTCTTGCTGGCGCAGTCGCCCGCTTGCTTTGCTCGCTTGCTTTGCTCGCTTGCTTTGCTCGCTTGTTTGCCGTCCGCTTCGCCCCGCTCTTTGCCTGCCTCGTCGCAGCGTGCTGCAGTCCGCTCGTGGGGTCCGCCACCAGCTCCAATGCTTCCATGGCCCGCTGCGTCATTTCTCTTTCGCCGAGCGCTGCAGCATATGCGTCCCGTCGTACTCCACGTTGCCACCCCTCGTCTCTCGACGGGACACGGCAGAGGCTGACAACTCCTCGTGCAGCCCGGCACAACTCACGAACCCGTTGTGTTACGATGTTGCGATGTTGCTTTCGCGACAGCGCCCGGCGGGTGGATCGATACCCACTCACCCAACGTTTCTGCTCTGCTCTCATGCGTTGCCGATAATTCTCTGGTGCAGCCCTGGCCTCAGTGTCGATCGTCGCTTTGCACACGGCCGCACGGTAGCAGCCAAGCTATGAACCGACCGGCAGCAATACATGGGCAGCAATGCGGACGAGAGGGGACGGAGGAGGGATCGAAGTGGAGACGCGTAGAGCCACGGTTTGGGATCTCAACGAAGCCGTGACCAAGCCGCAGGACATTGAGACCGTGTCTTCGGGCGTAAGTGGCGCGACAGCAGAGCTATGGCTCGATAAGACGCCTCTGCGGGAAGGCAGCGAGCGAGCGAGCAAGCGATCGAGTAGTTTGTGCGGGTGGCGAGGGCGGTCGATACGTTGGGTTTTGGGACACGTGACGCACGGTGAGGCTAGCTTGGGATCTGCGCTTGGTAATGTGGCCAGTGGGGAGCGCGTGCGGTTGCTGTGGGCGCCGATCTGAGGCGGTGAGGAAATTTGAGAAGTGTCGACTTTACAGAGCCCCTATAGCTCAGTGGTAGAGCACCCGCTTAGTAAGCGGAAGGTCGGTAGTTCAATCCTGCCTGGGGGCACTCACTTTCCTGGCTTCCTTCCGAGTCGTCAATCGTCTCGAAGGTTGGCTTGGCGTGCTATCCCGGCACCCTTTGCTCGGTTTTGCTCGGTTTTGCTCGGTCTTGCTCGGTCTTGCTCGGTCTTGCTCGGTCTTGCTCGGTCTTGCTCCGTCTTGCTGGCGCAGTCGCCCGCTTGCTTTGCTCGCTTGCTTTGCTCGCTTGCTTTGCTCGCTTGTTTGCCGTCCGCTTCGCCCCGCTCTTTGCCTGCCTCGTCGCAGCGTGCTGCAGTCCGCTCGTGGGGTCCGCCACCAGCTCCAATGCTTCCATGGCCCGCTGCGTCATTTCTCTTCCGCCGAGCGCTGCAGCATATGCGTCCCGTCGTACTCCACGTTGCCACCCCTCGTCTCTCGACGGGACACGGCAGAGGCTGACAACTCCTCGTGCAGCCCGGCACAACTCACGAACCCGTTGTGTTACGATGTTGCGATGTTGCTTTCGCGACAGCGCCCGGCGGGTGGATCGATACCCACTCACCCAACGTTTCTGCTCTGCTCTCATGCGTTGCCGATAATTCTCTGGTGCAGCCCTGGCCTCAGTGTCGATCGTCGCTTTGCACACGGCCGCACGGTAGCAGCCAAGCTATGAACCGACCGGCAGCAATACATGGGCAGCAATGCGGACGAGAGGGGACGGAGGAGGGATCGAAGTGGAGACGCGTAGAGCCACGGTTTGGGATCTCAACGAAGCCGTGACCAAGCCGCAGGACATTGAGACCGTGTCTTCGGGCGTGGGTGGCGCGACAGCAGAGCTATGGCTCGATAAGACGCCTCTGCGGGAAGGCAGCGAGCGAGCGAGCAAGCGATCGAGTAGTTTGTGCGGGTGGCGAGGGCGGTCGATACGTTGGGTTTTGGGACACGTGACGCACGGTGAGGCTAGCTTGGGATCTGCGCTTGGTAATGTGGCCAGTGGGGAGCGCGTGCGGTTGCTGTGGGCGCCGATCTGAGGCGGTGAGGAAATTTGAGAAGTGTCGACTTTACAGAGCCCCTATAGCTCAGTGGTAGAGCACCCGCTTAGTAAGCGGAAGGTCGGTAGTTCAATCCTGCCTGGGGGCACTCACTTTCCTGGCTTCCTTCCGAGTCGTCAATCGTCTCGAAGGTTGGCTTGGCGTGCTATCCCGGCACCCTTTGCTCGGTTTTGCTCGGTTTTGCTCGGTCTTGCTCGGTTTTGCTCGGTCTTGCTCGGTCTTGCTCGGTCTTGCTCGGTCTTGCTGGCGCAGTCGCCCGCTTGCTTTGCTCGCTTGCTTTGCTCGCTTGCTTTGCTCGCTTGTTTGCCGTCCGCTTCGCCCCGCTCTTTGCCTGCCTCGTCGCAGCGTGCTGCAGTCCGCTCGTGGGGTCCGCCACCAGCTCCAATGCTTCCATGGCCCGCTGCGTCATTTCTCTTCCGCCGAGCGCTGCAGCATATGCGTCCCGTCGTACTCCACGTTGCCACCCCTCGTCTCTCGACGGGACACGGCAGAGGCTGACAACTCCTCGTGCAGCCCGGCACAACTCACGAACCCGTTGTGTTACGATGTTGCGATGTTGCTTTCGCGACAGCGCCCGGCGGGTGGATCGATACCCACTCACCCAACGTTTCTGCTCTGCTCTCATGCGTTGCCGATAATTCTCTGGTGCAGCCCTGGCCTCAGTGTCGATCGTCGCTTTGCACACGGCCGCACGGTAGCAGCCAAGCTATGAACCGACCGGCAGCAATACATGGGCAGCAATGCGGACGAGAGGGGACGGAGGAGGGATCGAAGTGGAGACGCGTAGAGCCACGGTTTGGGATCTCAACGAAGCCGTGACCAAGCCGCAGGACATTGAGACCGTGTCTTCGGGCGTGGGTGGCGCGACAGCAGAGCTATGGCTCGATAAGACGCCTCTGCGGGAAGGCAGCGAGCGAGCGAGCAAGCGATCGAGTAGTTTGTGCGGGTGGCGAGGGCGGTCGATACGTTGGGTTTTGGGACACGTGACGCACGGTGAGGCTAGCTTGGGATCTGCGCTTGGTAATGTGGCCAGTGGGGAGCGCGTGCGGTTGCTGTGGGCGCCGATCTGAGGCGGTGAGGAAATTTGAGAAGTGTCGACTTTACAGAGCCCCTATAGCTCAGTGGTAGAGCACCCGCTTAGTAAGCGGAAGGTCGGTAGTTCAATCCTGCCTGGGGGCACTCACTTTCCTGGCTTCCTTCCGAGTCGTCAATCGTCTCGAAGGTTGGCTTGGCGTGCTATCCCGGCACCCTTTGCCTCGGTTTTGCTCGGTTTTGCTCGGTCTTGCTCGGTTTTGCTCGGTCTTGCTTGCTCGGTCTTGCTCGGTCTTGCTGGCGCAGTCGCCCGCTTGCTTTGCTCGCTTGCTTTGCTCGCTTGCTTTGCTCGCTTGTTTGCCGTCCGCTTCGCCCCGCTCTTTGCCTGCCTCGTCGCAGCGTGCTGCAGTCCGCTCGTGGGGTCCGCCACCAGCTCCAATGCTTCCATGGCCCGCTGCGTCATTTCTCTTTCGCCGAGCGCTGCAGCATATGCGTCCCGTCGTACTCCACGTTGCCACCCCTCGTCTCTCGACGGGACACGGCAGAGGCTGACAACTCCTCGTGCAGCCCGGCACAACTCACGAACCCGTTGTGTTACGATGTTGCGATGTTGCTTTCGCGACAGCGCCCGGCGGGTGGATCGATACCCACTCACCCAACGTTTCTGCTCTGCTCTCATGCGTTGCCGATAATTCTCTGGTGCAGCCCTGGCCTCAGTGTCGATCGTCGCTTTGCACACGGCCGCACGGTAGCAGCCAAGCTATGAACCGACCGGCAGCAATACATGGGCAGCAATGCGGACGAGAGGGACGGAGGAGGGATCGAAGTGGAGACGCGTAGAGCCACGGTTTGGGATCTCAACGAAGCCGTGACCAAGCCGCAGGACATTGAGACCGTGTCTTCGGGCGTGGGTGGCGCGACAGCAGAGCTATGGCTCGATAAGACGCCTCTGCGGGAAGGCAGCGAGCGAGCGAGCAAGCGATCGAGTAGTTTGTGCGGGTGGCGAGGGCGGTCGATACGTTGGGTTTTGGGACACGTGACGCACGGTGAGGCTAGCTTGGGATCTGCGCTTGGTAATGTGGCCAGTGGGGAGCGCGTGCGGTTGCTGTGGGCGCCGATCTGAGGCGGTGAGGAAATTTGAGAAGTGTCGACTTTACAGAGCCCCTATAGCTCAGTGGTAGAGCACCCGCTTAGTAAGCGGAAGGTCGGTAGTTCAATCCTGCCTGGGGCACTCACTTTCCTGGCTTCCTTCCGAGTCGTCAATCGTCTCGAAGGTTGGCTTGGCGTGCTATCCCGGCACCCTTTGCTCGGTTTTGCTCGGTTTTGCTCGGTCTTGCTCGGTCTTGCTCGGTCTTGCTCGGTCTTGCTCGGTCTTGCTCCGTCTTGCTGGCGCAGTCGCCCGCTTGCTTTGCTCGCTTGCTTTGCTCGCTTGCTTTGCTCGCTTGTTTGCCGTCCGCTTCGCCCTGCTCTTTGCCTGCCTCGTGGGGTCCGCCACCAGCTCAATGCTTCCATGGCCCGCTGCGTCATTTCTCCGCCGAGCGCTGCAGCATATGCGTCCCGTCGTACTCCACGTTGCCACCCCTCGTCTCTCGACGGGACACGGCAGAGGCTGACAACCTCGTGCAGCCCGGCACAACTCACGAACCCGTTGTGTTACGATGTTGCGATGTTGCTTTCGCGACAGCGCCCGGCGGTGGATCGATACCCACTCACCCAACGTTTCTGCTCTGCTCTCATGCGTTGCCGATAATTCTCTGGTGCAGCCCTGGCCTCAGTGTCGATCGCTTTGCACACGGCCGCACGGTAGCAGCCAAGCTATGAACCGACCGGCAGCAATACAGCAATACATGGGCAGCAATGCGGACGAGAGGGGACGGAGGAGGGATCGAAGTGGAGACGCGTAGAGCCACGGTTTGGGATCTCAACGAAGCCGTGACCAAGCCGCAGGACATTGAGACCGTGTCTTCGGGCGTGGGTGGCGCGACAGCAGAGCTATGGCTCGATAAGACGCCTCTGCGGGAAGGCAGCGAGCGAGCGAGCAAGCGATCGAGTAGTTTGTGCGGGTGGCGAGGGCGGTCGATACGTTGGGTTTTGGGACACGTGACGCACGGTGAGGCTAGCTTGGGATCTGCGCTTGGTAATGTGGCCAGAGCGTGCGGTTGCTGTGGGCGCCGATCTGAGGCGGTGAGGAAATTTGAGAAGTGTCGACTTTACAGAGCCCCTATAGCTCAGTGGTAGAGCACCCGCTTAGTAAGCGGAAGGTCGGTAGTTCAATCCTGCCTGGGGCACTCACTTTCCTGGCTTCCTTCCGAGTCGTCAATCGTCTCGAAGGCTTTGCGTGCTATCCCGGCACCCTTTGCTCGGTTTTGCTCGGTTTTGCTCGGTCTTGCTCGGTTTTGCTCGGTCTTGCTCGGTCTTGCTCGGTCTTGTCTTGCTGGCGCAGTCGCCCGCTTGCTTTGCTCGCTTGCTTTTTGCCGTCCGCTTCGCCCCGCTCTTTGCCTGCCTCGTCGCAGCGTGCTGCAGTCCGCTCGTGGGGTCCGCCACCAGCTCCAATGCTTCCATGGCCCGCTGCGTCATTTCTCTTTCGCCGAGCGCTGCAGCATATGCGTCCCGTCGTACTCCACGTTGCCACCCCTCGTCTCTCGACGGGACACGGCAGAGGCTGACAACTCCTCGTGCAGCCCGGCACAACTCACGAACCCGTTGTGTTACGATGTTGCGATGTTGCTTTCGCGACAGCGCCCGGCGGGTGGATCGATACCCACTCACCCAACGTTTCTGCTCTGCTCTCATGCGTTGCCGATAATTTCTGGTGCAGCCGTGGCCTCAATGTCGATCGTCGCTTTGCACACGACCGCACGGTAGCAGCCAAGCTATGAACCGACCGGCAGCAATACATGGGCAGCAATACATGGGCAGCAATGCGGACGAGAGGGGACGGAGGAGGGATCGAAGTGGAGACGCGTAGAGTCACGGTTTGGGATCTCAACGAAGCCGTGACCAAGCCGCAGGACATTGAGACCGTGTCTTCGGGCGTGGGTGGCGCGACAGCAGAGCTATGGCTCGATAAGACGCCTCTGCGGGAAGGCAGCGAGCGAGCGAGCAAGCGATCGAGTAGTTTGTGCGGGTGGCGAGGGCGGTCGATACGTTGGGTTTTGGGACACGTGACGCACGGTGAGGCTAGCTTGGGATCTGCGCTTGGTAATGTGGCCAGTGGGGAGCGCGTGCGGTTGCTGTGGGCGCCGATCTGAGGCGGTGAGGAAATTTGAGAAGTGTCGACTTTACAGAGCCCCTATAGCTCAGTGGTAGAGCACCCGCTTAGTAAGCGGAAGGTCGGTAGTTCAATCCTGCCTGGGGGCACTCACTTTCCTGGCTTCCTTCCGAGTCGTCAATCGTCTCGAAGGTTGGCTTGGCGTGCTATCCCGGCACCCTTTGCTCGGTTTTGCTCGGTTTTGCTCGGTCTTGCTCGGTTTTGCTCGGTCTTGCTCGGTCTTGCTCGGTCTTGCTCCGTCTTGCTGGCGCAGTCGCCGCTTGCTTTGCTCGCTTGCTTTGCTCGCTTGTTTGCCGTCCGCTTCGCCCCGCTCTTTGCCTGCCTCGTCGCAGCGTGCTGCAGTCCGCTCGTGAGGGTCTGCGAACTAGTTTAGGTGTAGAATTGACCAAAAACGAATGGTTTAACTGGTATGGACTGATTTCGAGGCCTAGTGGTATCCTGTTGAAACGTTTTTACAAATCTAGCCGGTGACATCAACATGAAGTTGATGGTGCTGGAGTTGTTGGTACCTGTCTATCCATCTGTGACGACATGGACGTACCCCTGCTTCATAATTAAGTTAACGACGAAGATCTGGTGCAGTTCATCTCGTGCACGCTTTAGCAACACAACGCTAAATTTATTACGTGATGGGAATTTCATGATAGAAGCCGTCATGACAACGACTTCACTAAAACTCGATACCTCTACGAAAATAAATGGAAAGCACAGACGAACACCTCTTACGCCAGTGCCATTTTGAATGCGTCTTGGTTCGTGTCGCTGGGTGGATGCGCGGTACTCGTGGCTTTAGCTTGTCGGAGAACTTGTGTCGGTCGAAATTCATCTAGCGCGTCTCTTGCAGCATTTGGGCACTGCTGAATGCTTATGTGTTTTGGTTATCATGGTTTACACGGCCGAAGCAGCAAACAACCGCTTACTTTGCTGACGAAATCGAGCAATTTATTGATTCTTATTTTTCTGTCTATTTCAACCAAAATCTAGCCGTTTTAACGCTGTAGATTCTAGAAAATGGTTCCTAAGAATGCTGTATTATTTGGGGGAAAGGCACGCTTAATTGTGGTATGTGATTGGGCTAGATAAAAACATGTCGAAGTAGGTACTTCTTATTGTCGTAGATGTTGCATAAGACTGCACTTTTGACAATGATATTGTGAATCAATTTATATAAATGACTGCATATTACCTGCTGCTCTTCTAGTTCTTGCTCCAACGTGCGGAATTCATCGTCAATTCTGCACATGTCTCATGCGAGCCAGGTATTCTGCGGGCTTAACTTTAGCTAAGCCCGCCAGCCCTTTGCGGTAGCCTCTTCCCCACTTATAAGGTTATCAGCATGAATCATATTCTGTAATAGCTCCGAACGTTGGGTGGTATGGCGGCGTGTTGTACGGTCGACGAAGACATTTGGTGGCGATAGTCTTTACGGCGGAGATGACCATTGGTTTAGTTAGTCGCGCGAGAACGAGAAGGATACTGTTGCATACGAGATTTGCTAAAAGCCAGTATAGAAACGAGTAAATCTTCAGAGAATGAGGAAAAACTTACCATCTGTGTTGAAGTGGCCTTCAAGCCGACTGTGCCGCGATTTCGTAGTTGCAATCTCATTTTTCATGAACTTACGGTATCCAGCACTATGCATGGATGTATTGCATACCCCGTACGCTCAGGTTAATACAGAGGTAGTTTTCAAACAAATTTTCTGTAAAATTCCCATGGTAATCCTTGAGGTCATCGTGCTTCTATGTTTTGAGGAATTCCAGCTTCGACTGGACCCTTCAACAAACGAAGCATACGTCATCTGGCTTATAGCAACAATACTGTAAAAAATAGTAAAAGTTTCATAAAATGTGGTAAAAATAAAGGTACGTACTAATCTCCTTTTCAGCTTTTGTTGTTAGAACATAAGGTACACAAAAACACCTCGCTTTGTTTCAAGGATCCTCCACGCGAAATTCACGTTGAAATCTAGCAACGATATCTTCCACATCATCAATTACTTTCATGATCTGTCTGGCTACGAATTCACTCGTTTGATCATCTACTCGAAACATTTGTTACACGTTTGACGTCATTTCGTAAAATTGATCAGCGTTTCCTTGTTGCGGCTCGACGAAGCACCACCAAAGACTTCCCAAAATGGGAAGTCTCAATTATCTCCTCAATTTCTTTATTACACGCTTGACCAAGAAGTAACACACCACCCTTCTAACTCCAACCGATATGCTCGAGTGTAGTCATTGCCATCATTTTCAATATGTACAAAATAATATAGAGCTTTGTGTTCTGTATGATAGTCTTCAGCAGGTCCCTTGTGATGTTTGCCGCCGCAACCCCTTGCTCTTAATAAGGTTGCTCTTGTCGTCCAAAAGGACAAACGGTAGATTTTCAATTGACTGTCGGACTTTCGAAGCTGTTTATACAGCTCCACATGAGGCAGGATATACGCAACGTTCATCCACGATGTGTCTCCAAATACTAGTGACGTAGATAGATCTGTCAACGTTGCGTGGTTTCGAAACAGAGCAGTAACTAACAATGGATGTGATGGTGGAAGTGTAGCACGAAGGTACACTGAGTGCTTTACCAGTGATGCAACGCGTAGCTTCAGGATATCACGCGGGCCGCTAAATCTTGCAATGCGGGGTACATTTTACCGACGCAAGCACAGACCATCTGGTCCTCGTAATCCTTGAAATGTGGCGGTAACACAGCAAACGCATGCCGATTCAACTGCAGTCCAGCAACAAAACGTCCTAGAAACTGATCACCTTCCGTTTCATATCTAATGTAGCGATCCTGCACCCCACTCAGAGATCATCCGACCCGAAGGCATATGCTGGCGATGGAAGGCCCACCTGCGGATCCACTGCAGGCAAATGTAACGACTCCCTTTCTGATTTTCTGATTGAATGAGTTCCTAGAGGAGAATACTATTGGTAGTATAAAGGTACAAGTATCCAACCATCAACTAGTCAAAGATGAAGTCCAGGGCGAGGTGTGATGCTTGTGATCCGAAATATATTCGCGAAGAATGTTGCCAAATCGAGATTTCTGTTCTGATCCTGGGAAGAGAGGACCTGGTGGTTGCGTAGCATGCCAAGTGCACTACCAAAGCTATGATCCAACACGATTCGGGGCGGAGCGGGTTGGCGTACATGTGACGCAGCTGGATCCCGCGCGGCAAACTCTCACGTGCACGCTTTGTCGGTTAGCTGTAAGTGAAACCGAAGTGTAGAACATATTGTAGAGAAGTCAGTGGTGTCCTTGTAGCGTGCACGTTGTTCGAAACTCAGGCGCAAGATTGGATGGGGCTTGACGTACTGCTGAGCATCCATTCGGACCTTGCGACGTATGGAGGCAGTTTTTCACTCGGGCGGAGATACTGCGAAGGAATTCATTAATGGTGCAAAATGATAGGCTAATTTATAAATTTAGCTGCTAATTTATAGTATAAGCTGCGATAAAGCCCGGTGTTCCATTAATATCACGGATAAAATAGGTAGTTTGCCATGTCCGACTCGCCAAAATCTTAAACAATAAGTGCGTGTCCGTCTGTCCGTCAGGTCACAAAATCTAGGCTTTTGATTGGCTAACATATTAAATTCGCAGTTCGAAGAACTGTCGTTTAGGGTCGTGCAGATTTCGGATGTCATCGAACAACTTTCGGACAACACTCCCAATACCTCTCAGCGGATGTCATGTGACAACCTTCGTGCAACCATTCTAGACGAAACGTCAAGAACGGTAAAAGACCAAGGGCAACCGATTATTTGAGCGCGGCCCAGAACATCGCGGAAGAGCACAACCACGCCCAGGTGACGTTGCTGCACATGGGATACGCGCTGCTCAACATTAACGGCACAGATAAGAGGGAGATACACGACAATGGGTTAGACTTCCTACAGTTTTCCAGCGCCAGACTCCATCGGTGTGGACTCAGCCATCATGCGCAAGGACATCAAGGATAAGCACTTGGCCGCCGACCACCTGGTCAGGGCGCTGAAGTTCAGCAGCTGAACACCAACGCCTAAGTGGCAGGGCTGCTCAAGAGCAACGAGATGGACGAGAACCAAGTCATGGAGGCGGTGTACTACATTCGAGGCGGTCGAGCCGTCACGGACTTACAAGTACGGCTTGGGCCTGGTCGCTCTTGCCGAGGCAGGCAAGATCGGCCGAATAATTCGGCGCAGCGAACCAAGAGCAACCCTGTGCTGATGATGAGCCTAGTGTTGGTAAGACTACCATCGTGGAGGGCCTGGCCCTTCGTATCGTGGTCAGCGATGTTCCCGAGTCGCTGGATTGCAAGCTGAGATCACCGAAGCCGAGTTTGAGGAGCGATTGAACACTGTGCCGAAGGAAGTGAAGTAACGCGAACGCAAGATCATCTTGTGCATCGATGAGATGCGTCTGGTTTTTGGCGCTGGACAGACTTCGGTAGCGATGGACATTACCAACCTGCTGAAGTCTGCTTGCGCGTGGTGAACTGCGATGCATCGGTGAAACGACGCTGGGCGAATATCGGGAGCATGTGGAGAAGGACAAGGCATTCGAGTGTCGTTTCCAGCAAATGCTTGTGAAGGAGCCATCAGCGACGGACACAGTGACCATTCCACGAGGGCTGAAGGAGCGTTGCTAGTCGCACCACAGCTTGCAGGCCCAGGATTCGGCTATCGTCGCTGCTACCAATCTCGCTGTTCGGTAAATCAAGAAGCGCTTCATGTCCGACAAGGCAATCGACAGCATCGATGAAGCGTGCGCTAATGTCTATGCCCAGCTAGTGGTCGATGAATTGAAGCGTCGCCAACTGCAACTTCAGGTTGAGGCCACTGCGCTGGCAAAGGAGAAGGACACGATGAGCCAAGCAGCGTTTGAAAAAGATTGAACAACATTCAAGAGGAGTTAAAGCCGCTGATCCTTCGCCATCAAGTGTAGAACGAAATGCGAGATCTTCGCTTACAGCTCAAGGTGGAGCAGGCCAACCGCAGCCAAGACTTGCACCCTCGCCGATCTGCCGTTCTACGCCATCTCAGACGCCAAGCGCCGGGTTGCAGGAGCTGATCAAGCCAAGAAGCGTCAAGATGAGCACAAGATGGTCGAAGAAGTGGTGCGGGAAGAACAAATCTGCAGGGTGGTGGCTCGGTGGACGGGCATTCCTGTGCGCCGAATGGCGTCTAGTGCGAGATTAAAAGACTCACTCGAAGGTGCTGAACATTTTGCTGCAGCCGCTAGGCGGCAGCCGTCTGACAGACTCTCGTGACTTGGCCGAAACGGTGGTCATCATGACGTCCAACATTGGCGCTCAGCCCTTGCCGTTCAAGAATGGATTGTCACCACGTGTGAGCAAGAAGACGAAGACCGAAAACGACTGTGCGCATGAGGATATCGAGATCCAGTGAAAATTATAAGCAACGCGTGGTGGTTCTGCTGCAGCTGCTCAATCGCCTAAGGGATCACGAGTCTCATGATGTTAAGCCCTCTCTATCGAACGCCGTTGACCGTGCGGGGTGTTTGAGCTGCTCGGCCACGTCAACCTGACCCTGCTGCTGCAGTTCTAGCCGTCCGAAGGAGTCGCAGAACTCGGTGAACGTGATCACCAGCGCGTTGTACGTGGTTCTGGTCGAAGCCTACGAGCTCCAGTACGGCGTGCATCCTATCAAGCGCTACATCGCCGTTGTGACCGACCTGAGCAAGCTCATCAACTCGGAAGCGAGAACCACGTAGACCGATGGTAATTTGTCATTCAGTGTTATGGACATTGATATGATTCGCACGTACCTCCGATATTGAGATGATTCGAATAGTGAAGCCTGATCAAACAGACTCACGACGAAACAGTGTTGTACTCATTTATTTTCCTTAGTAGACTTTTCCAGGGTCACCGAGCGCTCTGGTCTTGTTTTCGGGTCTTGTCGGGACCCGAGATTTGAAGCAAGACCAGACCGAAACAGGACCCGAAATAATATTATTACGGTAACTTATATGTAAAAAAATGAAATTATTTTTGAAATGCGAAGTTGAAGTTATGCTATGCAAATTGGATTTGGTGTCGTGCTGATCCCAAGAGCGAATAGATCACGAAGATCTAGCAGATCTGTGGCGGGTTCGACGCGCTTCAACAACAGGGGAATGGGGTACGCACGTCTGTTGACTACGGCGGCGTTCACGACCTTATTGGTTATGTCTGGCGTTTCTTGCAGTCGAATTGGCTGGGGTTCGTCGTTGGGCACGCTGACGCGGCACTGGTAGCACATTGACAGATGCTGGGAGCTGGATCTCGTATCTTGTAGGAGCAGTGGCTCGCTGGTTTGAAAAGTCGGATAGAAGCTGAACATATCGTCTGGAAATCATGTCGATGATACCAACGAAAACAGGTAAATTCGGATGCGGAGAGGTAATCGCGGCATTCATCTCGCGGTTGAAGCGCTCGAACGGGTTGTTGGTTCTGAAAACAATCTCTCTGTCGATTCCATGTACATTCCGCAGCTCCATAGGAAACCGTTGCATCCAAGTCCGCTGGAAGTAGTTCCAGAAAACATTCCACTTGGACGT
>JAAVTG010000622.1:0-18404 GCA_011947345.1 Phytophthora quininea
GTCGGTAGTTCAATCCTGCCTGGGGGCACTCACTTTCCTGGCTTCCTTCCGAGTCGTCAATCGTCTCGAAGGTTGGCTCAGCGTGCTATCCCGGCACCCTTTGCTCGGTTTTGCTCGGTTTTGCTCGGTCTTGCTCGGTTTTGCTCGGTCTTGCTCGGTCTTGCTCGGTTTTGCTCCGTCTTGCTGGCGCAGTCGCCCGCTTGCTTTGCTCGCTTGCTTTGCTCGCTTGCTTTGCTCGCTTGTTTGCCGTCCGCTTCGCCCCGCTCTTTGCCTGCCTCGTCGCAGCGTGCTGCAGTCCGCTCGTGGGGTCCGCCACCAGCTCCAATGCTTCCATGGCCCGCTGCGTCATTTCTCTTTCGCCGAGCGCTGCAGCATATGCGTCCCGTCGTACTCCACGTTGCCACCCTCGTCTCTCGACGGGACACGGCAGAGGCTGACAACTCCTCGTGCAGCCCGGCACAACTCACGAACCCGTTGTGTTACGATGTTGCGATGTTGCTTTCGCGACAGCGCCCGGCGGGTGGATCGATACCCACTCACCCAACGTTTCTGCTCTGCTCTCATGCGTTGCCGATAATTCTCTGGTGCAGCCCTGGCCTCAGTGTCGATCGTCGCTTTGCACACGGCCGCACGGTAGCAGCCAAGCTATGAACCGACCGGCAGCAATACATGGGCAGCAATGCGGACGAGAGGGGACGGAGGAGGGATCGAAGTGGAGACGCGTAGAGCCACGGTTTGGGATCTCAACGAAGCCGTGACCAAGCCGCAGGACATTGAGACCGTGTCTTCGGGCGTGGGTGGCGCGACAGCAGAGCTATGGCTCGATAAGACGCCTCTGCGGGAAGGCAGCGAGCGAGCGAGCAAGCGATCGAGTAGTTTGTGCGGGTGGCGAGGGCGGTCGATACGTTGGGTTTTGGGACACGTGACGCACGGTGAGGCTAGCTTGGGATCTGCGCTTGGTAATGTGGCCAGTGGGGAGCGCGTGCGGTTGCTGTGGGCGCCGATCTGAGGCGGTGAGGAAATTTGAGAAGTGTCGACTTTACAGAGCCCCTATAGCTCAGTGGTAGAGCACCCGCTTAGTAAGCGGAAGGTCGGTAGTTCAATCCTGCCTGGGGGCACTCACTTTCCTGGCTTCCTTCCGAGTCGTCAATCGTCTCGAAGGTTGGCTTGGCGTGCTATCCCGGCACCCTTTGCTCGGTTTTGCTCGGTTTTGCTCGGTCTTGCTCGGTTTTGCTCGGTCTTGCTCGGTCTTGCTCGGTCTTGCTCGGTCTTGCTGGCGCAGTCGCCCGCTTGCTTTGCTCGCTTGCTTTGCTCGCTTGCTTTGCTCGCTTGTTTGCCGTCCGCTTCGCCCCGCTCTTTGCCTGCCTCGTCGCAGCGTGCTGCAGTCCGCTCGTGGGGTCCGCCACCAGCTCAATGCTTCCATGGCCCGCTGCGTCATTTCTCTTTCGCCGAGCGCTGCAGCATATGCGTCCCGTCGTACTCCACGTTGCCACCCCCTCGTCTCTCGACGGGACACGGCAGAGGCTGACAACTCCTCGTGCAGCCCGGCACAACTCACGAACCCGTTGTGTTACGATGTTGCGATGTTGCTTTCGCGACAGCGCCCGGCGGGTGGATCGATACCCACTCACCCAACGTTTCTGCTCTGCTCTCATGCGTTGCCGATAATTCTCTGGTGCAGCCCTGGCCTCAGTGTCGATCGTCGCTTTGCACACGGCCGCACGGTAGCAGCCAAGCTATGAACCGACCGGCAGCAATACATGGGCAGCAATACATGGGCAGCAATGCGGACGAGAGGGGACGGAGGAGGGATCGAAGTGGAGACGCGTAGAGCCACGGTTTGGGATCTCAACGAAGCCGTGACCAAGCCGCAGGACATTGAGACCGTGTCTTCGGGCGTGGGTGGCGCGACAGCAGAGCTATGGCTCGATAAGACGCCTCTGCGGGAAGGCAGCGAGCGAGCGAGCAAGCGATCGAGTAGTTTGTGCGGGTGGCGAGGGCGGTCGATACGTTGGGTTTTGGGACACGTGACGCACGGTGAGGCTAGCTTGGGATCTGCGCTTGGTAATGTGGCCAGTGGGGAGCGCGTGCGGTTGCTGTGGGCGCCGATCTGAGGCGGTGAGGAAATTTGAGAAGTGTCGACTTTACAGAGCCCCTATAGCTCAGTGGTAGAGCACCCGCTTAGTAAGCGGAAGGTCGGTAGTTCAATCCTGCCTGGGGGCACTCACTTTCCTGGCTTCCTTCCGAGTCGTCAATCGTCTCGAAGGTTGGCTTGGCGTGCTATCCCGGCACCCTTTGCTCGGTTTTGCTCGGTTTTGCTCGGTCTTGCTCGGTTTTGCTCGGTCTTGCTCGGTCTTGCTCGGTCTTGCTGGCGCAGTCGCCCGCTTGCTTTGCTCGCTTGCTTTGCTCGCTTGCTTTGCTCGCTTGTTTGCCGTCCGCTTCGCCCCGCTCTTTGCCTGCCTCGTCGCAGCGTGCTGCAGTCCGCTCGTGGGGTCCGCCACCAGCTCCAATGCTTCCATGGCCCGCTGCGTCATTTCTCTTTCGCCGAGCGCTGCAGCATATGCGTCCCGTCGTACTCCACGTTGCCACCCCTCGTCTCTCGACGGGACACGGCAGAGGCTGACAACTCCTCGTGCAGCCCGGCACAACTCACGAACCCGTTGTGTTACGATGTTGCGATGTTGCTTTCGCGACAGCGCCCGGCGGGTGGATCGATACCCACTCACCCAACGTTTCTGCTCTGCTCTCATGCGTTGCCGATAATTCTCTGGTGCAGCCCTGGCCTCAGTGTCGATCGTCGCTTTGCACACGGCCGCACGGTAGCAGCTAAGCTATGAACCGACCGGCCGGCAGCAATACATGGGCAGCAATGCGGACGAGGGGACGGAGGAGGGATCGAAGTGGAGACGCGTAGAGCCACGGTTTGGGATCTCAACGAAGCCGTGACCAAGCCGCAGGACATTGAGACCGTGTCTTCGGGCGTGGGTGGCGCGACAGCAGAGCTATGGCTCGATAAGACGCCTCTGCGGGAAGGCAGCGAGCGAGCGAGCAAGCGATCGAGTAGTTTGTGCGGGTGGCGAGGGCGGTCGATACGTTGGGTTTTGGGACACGTGACGCACGGTGAGGCTAGCTTGGGATCTGCGCTTGGTAATGTGGCCAGTGGGGAGCGCGTGCGGTTGCTGTGGGCGCCGATCTGAGGCGGTGAGGAAATTTGAGAAGTGTCGACTTTACAGAGCCCCTATAGCTCAGTGGTAGAGCACCCGCTTAGTAAGCGGAAGGTCGGTAGTTCAATCCTGCCTGGGGGCACTCACTTTCCTGGCTTCCTTCCGAGTCGTCAATCGTCTCGAAGGTTGGCTTGGCGTGCTATCCCGGCACCCTTTGCTCGGTTTTGCTCGGTTTTGCTCGGTCTTGCTCGGTTTTGCTCGGTCTTGCTCGGTCTTGCTCGGTCTTGCTCGGTCTTGCTGGCGCAGTCGCCCGCTTGCTTTGCTCGCTTGCTTTGCTCGCTTGCTTTGCTCGCTTGTTTGCCGTCCGCTTCGCCCCGCTCTTTGCCTGCCTCGTCGCAGCGTGCTGCAGTCCGCTCGTGGGGTCCGCCACCAGCTCCAATGCTTCCATGGCCCGCTGCGTCATTTCTCTTCCGCCGAGCGCTGCAGCATATGCGTCCCGTCGTACTCCACGTTGCCACCCCTCGTCTCTCGACGGGACACGGCAGAGGCTGACAACTCCTCGTGCAGCCCGGCACAACTCACGAACCCGTTGTGTTACGATGTTGCGATGTTGCTTTCGCGACAGCGCCCGGCGGGTGGATCGATACCCACTCACCCAACGTTTCTGCTCTGCTCTCATGCGTTGCCGATAATTCTCTGGTGCAGCCCTGGCCTCAGTGTCGATCGTCGCTTTGCACACGACCGCACGGTAGCAGCCAAGCTATGAACCGACCGGCAGCAATACATGGGCAAACATGGGCAGCAATGCGGACGAGAGGGGACGGAGGAGGGATCGAAGTGGAGACGCGTAGAGCCACGGTTTGGGATCTCAACGAAGCCGTGACCAAGCCGCAGGACATTGAGACCGTGTCTTCGGGCGTGGGTGGCGCGACAGCAGAGCTATGGCTCGATAAGACGCCTCTGCGGGAAGGCAGCGAGCGAGCGAGCAAGCGATCGAGTAGTTTGTGCGGGTGGCGAGGGCGGTCGATACGTTGGGTTTTGGGACACGTGACGCACGGTGAGGCTAGCTTGGGATCTGCGCTTGGTAATGTGGCCAGTGGGGAGCGCGTGCGGTTGCTGTGGGCGCCGATCTGAGGCGGTGAGGAAATTTGAGAAGTGTCGACTTTACAGAGCCCCTATAGCTCAGTGGTAGAGCACCCGCTTAGTAAGCGGAAGGTCGGTAGTTCAATCCTGCCTGGGGGCACTCACTTTCCTGGCTTCCTTCCGAGTCGTCAATCGTCTCGAAGGTTGGCTTGGCGTGCTATCCCGGCACCCTTTGCTCGGTTTTGCTCGGTTTTGCTCGGTCTTGCTCGGTTTTGCTCGGTCTTGCTCGGTCTTGCTCGGTCTTGCTCCGTCTTGCTGGCGCAGTCGCCCGCTTGCTTTGCTCGCTTGCTTTGCTCGCTTGCTTTGCTCGCTTGTTTGCCGTCCGCTTCGCCCCGCTCTTTGCCTGCCTCGTCGCAGCGTGCTGCAGTCCGCCTGTGGGGTCCGCCACCAGCTCCAATGCTTCCATGGCCCGCTGCGTCATTTCTCTTTCGCCGAGCGCTGCAGCATATGCGTCCCGTCGTACTCCACGTTGCCACCCCTCGTCTCTCGACGGGACACGGCAGAGGCTGACAACTCCTCGTGCAGCCCGGCACAACTCACGAACCCGTTGTGTTACGATGTTGCGATGTTGCTTTCGCGACAGCGCCCGGCGGGTGGATCGATACCCACTCACCCAACGTTTCTGCTCTGCTCTCATGCGTTGCCGATAATTCTCTGTGCAGCCCTGGCCTCAGTGTCGATCGTCGCTTTGCACACGGCCGCACGGTAGCAGCCAAGCTATGAACCGACCGGCAGCAATACATGGCAGCAATACATGGGCAGCAATGCGGACGAGAGGGGACGGAGGAGGGATCGAAGTGGAGACGCGTAGAGCCACGGTTTGGGATCTCAACGAAGCCGTGACCAAGCCGCAGGACATTGAGACCGTGTCTTCGGGCGTGGGTGGCGCGACAGCAGAGCTATGGCTCGATAAGACGCCTCTGCGGGAAGGCAGCGAGCGAGCGAGCAAGCGATCGAGTAGTTTGTGCGGGTGGCGAGGGCGGTCGATACGTTGGGTTTTGGGACACGTGACGCACGGTGAGGCTAGCTTGGGATCTGCGCTTGGTAATGTGGCCAGTGGGGAGCGCGTGCGGTTGCTGTGGGCGCCGATCTGAGGCGGTGAGGAAATTTGAGAAGTGTCGACTTTACAGAGCCCCTATAGCTCAGTGGTAGAGCACCCGCTTAGTAAGCGGAAGGTCGGTAGTTCAATCCTGCCTGGGGGCACTCACTTTCCTGGCTTCCTTCCGAGTCGTCAATCGTCTCGAAGGTTGGCTTGGCGTGCTATCCCGGCACCCTTTGCTCGGTTTTGCTCGGTTTTGCTCGGTCTTGCTCGGTTTTGCTCGGTCTTGCTCGGTCTTGCTCGGTCTTGCTCCGTCTTGCTGGCGCAGTCGCCCGCTTGCTTTGCTCGCTTGCTTTGCCGTCCGCTTCGCCCCGCTCTTTGCCTGCCTCGTCGCAGCGTGCTGCAGTCCGCTCGTGGGGTCCGCCACCAGCTCCAATGCTTCCATGGCCCGCTGCGTCATTTCTCTTTCGCCGAGCGCTGCAGCATATGCGTCCCGTCGTACTCCACGTTGCCACCCCTCGTCTCTCGACGGGACACGGCAGAGGCTGACAACTCCTCGTGCAGCCCGGCACAACTCACGAACCCGTTGTGTTACGATGTTGCGATGTTGCTTTCGCGACAGCGCCCGGCGGGTGGATCGATACCCACTCACCCAACGTTTCTGCTCTGCTCTCATGCGTTGCCGATAATTCTCTGGTGCAGCCCTGGCCTCAGTGTCGATCGTCGCTTTGCACGGCCGCACGGTAGCAGCCAAGCTATGAACCGACCGGCAGCAATACATGGGCAGCAATACATGGGCAGCAATGCGGACGAGAGGGGACGGAGGAGGGATCGAAGTGGAGACGCGTAGAGCCACGGTTTGGGATCTCAACGAAGCCGTGACCAAGCCGCAGGACATTGAGACCGTGTCTTCGGGCGTGGGTGGCGCGACAGCAGAGCTATGGCTCGATAAGACGCCTCTGCGGGAAGGCAGCGAGCGAGCGAGCAAGCGATCGAGTAGTTTGTGCGGGTGGCGAGGGCGGTCGATACGTTGGGTTTTGGGACACGTGACGCACGGTGAGGCTAGCTTGGGATCTGCGCTTGGTAATGTGGCCAGTGGGGAGCGCGTGCGGTTGCTGTGGGCGCCGATCTGAGGCGGTGAGGAAATTTGAGAAGTGTCGACTTTACAGAGCCCCTATAGCTCAGTGGTAGAGCACCCGCTTAGTAAGCGGAAGGTCGGTAGTTCAATCCTGCCTGGGGGCACTCACTTTCCTGGCTTCCTTCCGAGTCGTCAATCGTCTCGAAGGTTGGCTTGGCGTGCTATCCCGGCACCCTTTGCTCGGTTTTGCTCGGTTTTGCTCGGTCTTGCTCGGTTTTGCTCGGTCTTGCTCGGTCTTGCTCGGTCTTGCTCCGTCTTGCTGGCGCAGTCGCCCGCTTGCTTTGCTCGCTTGCTTTGCCGTCCGCTTCGCCCCGCTCTTTGCCTGCCTCGTCGCAGCGTGCTGCAGTCCGCTCGTGGGGTCCGCCACCAGCTCCAATGCTTCCATGGCCCGCTGCGTCATTTCTCTTTCGCCGAGCGCTGCAGCATATGCGTCCCGTCGTACTCCACGTTGCCACCCCTCGTCTCTCGACGGGACACGGCAGAGGCTGACAACTCCTCGTGCAGCCCGGCACAACTCACGAACCCGTTGTGTTACGATGTTGCGATGTTGCTTTCGCGACAGCGCCCGGCGGGTGGATCGATACCCACTCACCCAACGTTTCTGCTCTGCTCTCATGCGTTGCCGATAATTCTCTGGTGCAGCCGTGGCCTCAATGTCGATCGTCGCTTTGCACACGACCGCACGGTAGCAGCCAAGCTATGAACCGACCGGCAGCAATACATGGGCAGCAATACATGGGCAGCAATGCGGACGAGAGGGGACGGAGGAGGGATCGAAGTGGAGACGCGTAGAGTCACGGTTTGGGATCTCAACGAAGCCGTGACCAAGCCGCAGGACATTGAGACCGTGTCTTCGGGCGTGGGTGGCGCGACAGCAGAGCTATGGCTCGATAAGACGCCTCTGCGGGAAGGCAGCGAGCGAGCGAGCAAGCGATCGAGTAGTTTGTGCGGGTGGCGAGGGCGGTCGATACGTTGGGTTTTGGGACACGTGACGCACGGTGAGGCTAGCTTGGGATCTGCGCTTGGTAATGTGGCCAGTGGGGAGCGCGTGCGGTTGCTGTGGGCGCCGATCTGAGGCGGTGAGGAAATTTGAGAAGTGTCGACTTTACAGAGCCCCTATAGCTCAGTGGTAGAGCACCCGCTTAGTAAGCGGAAGGTCGGTAGTTCAATCCTGCCTGGGGGCACTCACTTTCCTGGCTTCCTTCCGAGTCGTCAATCGTCTCGAAGGTTGGCTTGGCGTGCTATCCCGGCACCCTTTGCTCGGTTTTGCTCGGTTTTGCTCGGTCTTGCTCGGTTTTGCTCGGTCTTGCTCGGTCTTGCTCGGTCTTGCTCCGTCTTGCTGGCGCAGTCGCCCGCTTGCTTTGCTTTGCTCGCTTGTTTGCCGTCCGCTTCGCCCCGCTCTTTGCCTGCCTCGTCGCAGCGTGCTGCAGTCCGCTCGTGAGGGTCTGCGAACTAGTTTAGGTGTAGAATTGACCAAAAAACGAATGGTTTAACTGGTATGGACTGATTTCGAGGCCTAGTGGTATCCTGTTGAAACGTTTTTACAAATCTAGCCGGTGACATCAACATGAAGTTGATGGTGCTGGAGTTGTTGGTACCTGTCTATCCATCTGTGACGACATGGACGTACCCCTGCTTCATAATTAAGTTAACGACGAAGATCTGGTGCAGTTCATCTCGTGCACGCTTTAGCAACACAACGCTAAATTTATTACGTGATGGGAATTTCATGATAGAAGCCGTCATGACAACGACTTCACTAAAACTCGATACCTCTACGAAAATAAATGGGAAAGCACAGACGAACACCTCTTACGCCAGTGCCATTTTGAATGCGTCTTGGTTCGTGTCGCTGGGTGGATGCGCGGTACTCGTGGCTTTAGCTTGTCGGAGAACTTGTGTCGGTCGAAATTCATCTAGCGCGTCTCTTGCAGCATTTGGGCACTGCTGAATGCTTATGTGTTTTGGTTATCATGGTTTACACGGCCGAAGCAGCAAACAACCGCTTACTTTGCTGACGAAATCGAGCAATTTATTGATTCTTATTTTTCTGTCTATTTCAACCAAAATCTAGCCGTTTTAACGCTGTAGATTCTAGAAAATGGTTCCTAAGAATGCTGTATTATTTGGGGAAAGGCACGCTTAATTGTGGTATGTGATTGGGCTAGATAAAAACATGTCGAAGTAGGTACTTCTTATTGTCGTAGATGTTGCATAAGACTGCACTTTTGACAATGATATTGTGAATCAATTTATATAAATGACTGCATATTACCTGCTGCTCTTCTAGTTCTTGCTCCAACGTGCGGAATTCATCGTCAATTCTGCACATGTCTCATGCGAGCCAGGTATTCTGCGGGCTTAACTTTAGCTAAGCCCGCCAGCCCTTTGCGGTAGCCTCTTCCCCACTTATAAGGTTATCAGCATGAATCATATTCTGTAATAGCTCCGAACGTTGGGTGGTATGGCGGCGTGTTGTACGGTCGACGAAGACATTTGGTGGCGATAGTCTTTACGGCGGAGATGACCATTGGTTTAGTTAGTCGCGCGAGAACGAGAAGGATACTGTTGCATACGAGATTTGCTAAAAGCCAGTATAGAAACGAGTAAATCTTCAGAGAATGAGGAAAAACTTACCATCTGTGTTGAAGTGGCCTTCAAGCCGACTGTGCCGCGATTTCGTAGTTGCAATCTCATTTTTCATGAACTTACGGTATCCAGCACTATGCATGGATGTATTGCATACCCCGTACGCTCAGGTTAATACAGAGGTAGTTTTCAAACAAATTTTCTGTAAAATTCCCATGGTAATCCTTGAGGTCATCGTGCTTCTATGTTTTGAGGAATTCCAGCTTCGACTGGACCCTTCAACAAACGAAGCATACGTCATCTGGCTTATAGCAACAATACTGTAAAAAATAGTAAAAGTTTCATAAAATGTGGTAAAAATAAAGGTACGTACTAATCTCCTTTTCAGCTTTTGTTGTTAGAACATAAGGTACACAAAAACACCTCGCTTTGTTTCAAGGATCCTCCACGCGAAATTCACGTTGAAATCTAGCAACGATATCTTCCACATCATCAATTACTTTCATGATCTGTCTGGCTACGAATTCACTCGTTTGATCATCTACTCGAAACATTTGTTACACGTTTGACGTCATTTCGTAAAATTGATCAGCGTTTCCTTGTTGCGGCTCGACGAAGCACCACCAAAGACTTCCCAAAATGGGAAGTCTCAATTATCTCCTCAATTTCTTTATTACACGCTTGACCAAGAAGTAACACACCACCCTTCTAACTCCAACCGATATGCTCGAGTGTAGTCATTGCCATCATTTTCAATATGTACAAAATAATATAGAGCTTTGTGTTCTGTATGATAGTCTTCAGCAGGTCCCTTGTGATGTTTGCCGCCGCAACCCCTTGCTCTTAATAAGGTTGCTCTTGTCGTCCAAAAGGACAAACGGTAGATTTTCAATTGACTGTCGGACTTTCGAAGCTGTTTATACAGCTCCACATGAGGCAGGATATACGCAACGTTCATCCACGATGTGTCTCCAAATACTAGTGACGTAGATAGATCTGTCAACGTTGCGTGGTTTCGAAACAGAGCAGTAACTAACAATGGATGTGATGGTGGAAGTGTAGCACGAAGGTACACTGAGTGCTTTACCAGTGATGCAACGCGTAGCTTCAGGATATCACGCGGGCCGCTAAATCTTGCAATGCGGGGTACATTTTACCGACGCAAGCACAGACCATCTGGTCCTCGTAATCCTTGAAATGTGGCGGTAACACAGCAAACGCATGCCGATTCAACTGCAGTCCAGCAACAAAACGTCCTAGAAACTGATCACCTTCCGTTTCATATCTAATGTAGCGATCCTGCACCCCACTCAGAGATCATCCGACCCGAAGGCATATGCTGGCGATGGAAGGCCCACCTGCGGATCCACTGCAGGCAAATGTAACGACTCCCTTTCTGATTTTCTGATTGAATGAGTTCCTAGAGGAGAATACTATTGGTAGTATATAAAGGTACAAGTATCCAACCATCAACTAGTCAAAGATGAAGTCCAGGGCGAGGTGTGATGCTTGTGATCGAAATATATTCGCGAAGAATGTTGCCAAATCGAGATTTCTGTTCTGATCCTGGGAAGAGAGGACCTGGTGGTTGCGTAGCATGCCAAGTGCACTACCAAAGCTATGATCCAACACGATTCGGGGCGGAGCGGGTTGGCGTACATGTGACGCAGCTGGATCCCGCGCGGCAAACTCTCACGTGCACGCTTTGTCGGTTAGCTGTAAGTGAAACCGAAGTGTAGAACATATTGTAGAGAAGTCAGTGGTGTCCTTGTAGCGTGCACGTTGTTCGAAACTCAGGCGCAAGATTGGATGGGGCTTGACGTACTGCTGAGCATCCATTCGGACCTTGCGACGTATGGAGGCAGTTTTTCACTCGGGCGGAGATACTGCGAAGGAATTCATTAATGGTGCAAAATGATAGGCTAATTTATAAATTTAGCTGCTAATTTATAGTATAAGCTGCGATAAAGCCCGGTGTTCCATTAATATCACGGATAAAATAGGTAGTTTGCCATGTCCGACTCGCCAAAATCTTAAACAATAAGTGCGTGTCCGTCTGTCCGTCAGGTCACAAAATCTAGGCTTTTGATTGGCTAACATATTAAATTCGCAGTTCGAAGAACTGTCGTTTAGGGTCGTGCAGATTTCGGATGTCATCGAACAACTTTCGGACAACACTCCCAATACCTCTCAGCGGATGTCATGTGACAACCTTCGTGCAACCATTCTAGACGAAACGTCAAGAACGGTAAAAGACCAAGGGCAACCGATTATTTGAGCGCGGCCCAGAACATCGCGGAAGAGCACAACCACGCCCAGGTGACGTTGCTGCACATGGGATACGCGCTGCTCAACATTAACGGCACAGATAAGAGGGAGATACACGACAATGGGTTAGACTTCCTACAGTTTTCCAGCGCCAGACTCCATCGGTGTGGACTCAGCCATCATGCGCAAGGACATCAAGGATAAGCACTTGGCCGCCGACCACCTGGTCAGGGCGCTGAAGTTCAGCAGCTGAACACCAACGCCTAAGTGGCAGGGCTGCTCAAGAGCAACGAGATGGACGAGAACCAAGTCATGGAGGCGGTGTACTACATTCGAGGCGGTCGAGCCGTCACGGACTTACAAGTACGGCTTGGGCCTGGTCGCTCTTGCCGAGGCAGGCAAGATCGGCCGAATAATTCGGCGCAGCGAACCAAGAGCAACCCTGTGCTGATGATGAGCCTAGTGTTGGTAAGACTACCATCGTGGAGGGCCTGGCCCTTCGTATCGTGGTCAGCGATGTTCCCGAGTCGCTGGATTGCAAGCTGAGATCGCCGAAGCCGAGTTTGAGGAGCGATTGAACACTGTGCCGAAGGAAGTGAAGTAACGCGAACGCAAGATCATCTTGTGCATCGATGAGATGCGTCTGGTTTTTGCGCTGGACAGACTTCGGTAGCGATGGACATTACCAACCTGCTGAAGTCCTGCTTGCGCGTGGTGAACTGCGATGCATCGGTGAAACGACGCTGGGCGAATATCGGGAGCATGTGGAGAAGGACAAGGCATTCGAGTGTCGTTTCCAGCAAATGCTTGTGAAGGAGCCATCAGCGACGGACACAGTGACCATTCCACGAGGGCTGAAGGAGCGTTGCTAGTCGCACCACAGCTTGCAGGCCCAGGATTCGGCTATCGTCGCTGCTACCAATCTCGCTGTTCGGTAAATCAAGAAGCGCTTCATGTCCGACAAGGCAATCGACAGCATCGATGAAGCGTGCGCTAATGTCTATGCCCAGCTAGTGGTCGATGAATTGAAGCGTCGCCAACTGCAACTTCAGGTTGAGGCCACTGCGCTGGCAAAGGAGAAGGACACGATGAGCCAAGCAGCGTTTGAAAAAGATTGAACAACATTCAAGAGGAGTTAAAGCCGCTGATCCTTCGCCATCAAGTGTAGAACGAAATGCGAGATCTTCGCTTACAGCTCAAGGTGGAGCAGGCCAACCGCAGCCAAGACTTGCACCCTCGCCGATCTGCCGTTCTACGCCATCTCAGACGCCAAGCGCCGGGTTGCAGGAGCTGATCAAGCCAAGAAGCGTCAAGATGAGCACAAGATGGTCGAAGAAGTGGTGCGGGAAGAACAAATCTGCAGGGTGGTGGCTCGGTGGACGGGCATTCCTGTGCGCCGAATGGCGTCTAGTGCGAGATTAAAAAGACTCACTCGAAGGTGCTGAACATTTTGCTGCAGCCGCTAGGCGGCAGCCGTCTGACAGACTCTCGTGACTTGGCCGAAACGGTGGTCATCATGACGTCCAACATTGGCGCTCAGCCCTTGCCGTTCAAGAATGGATTGTCACCACGTGTGAGCAAGAAGACGAAGACCGAAAACGACTGTGCGCATGAGGATATCGAGATCCAGTGAAAATTATAAGCAACGCGTGGTGGTTCTGCTGCAGCTGCTCAATCGCCTAAGGGATCACGAGTCTCATGATGTTAAGCCCTCTCTATCGAACGCCGTTGACCGTGCGGGGTGTTTGAGCTGCTCGGCCACGTCAACCTGACCCTGCTGCTGCAGTTCTAGCCGTCCGAAGGAGTCGCAGAACTCGGTGAACGTGATCACCAGCGCGTTGTACGTGGTTCTGGTCGAAGCCTACGAGCTCCAGTACGGCGTGCATCCTATCAAGCGCTACATCGCCGTTGTGACCGACCTGAGCAAGCTCATCAACTCGGAAGCGAGAACCACGTAGACCGATGGTAATTTGTCATTCAGTGTTATGGACATTGATATGATTCGCACGTACCTCCGATATTGAGATGATTCGAATAGTGAAGCCTGATCAAACAGACTCACGACGAAACAGTGTTGTACTCATTTATTTTCCTTAGTAGACTTTTTCCAGGGTCACCGAGCGCTCTGGTCTTGTTTTCGGGTCTTGTCGGGACCCGAGATTTGAAGCAAGACCAGACCGAAACAGGACCCGAAATAATATTATTACGGTAACTTATATGTAAAAAAATGAAATTATTTTTGAAATGCGAAGTTGAAGTTATGCTATGCAAATTGGATTTGGTGTCGTGCTGATCCCAAGAGCGAATAGATCACGAAGATCTAGCAGATCTGTGGCGGGTTCGACGCGCTTCAACAACAGGGGATGGGGTACGCACGTCTGTTGACTACGGCGGCGTTCACGACCTTATTGGTTATGTCTGGCGTTTCTTGCAGTCGAATTGGCTGGGGTTCGTCGTTGGGCACGCTGACGCGGCACTGGTAGCACATTGACAGATGCTGGGAGCTGGATCTCGTATCTTGTAGGAGCAGTGGCTCGCTGGTTTGAAAAGTCGGATAGAAGCTGAACATATCGTCTGGAAATCATGTCGATGATACCAACGAAAACAGGTAAATTCGGATGCGGAGAGGTAATCGCGGCATTCATCTCGCGGTTGAAGCGCTCGAACGGGTTGTTGGTTCTGAAAACAATCTCTCTGTCGATTCCATGTACATTCCGCAGCTCCATAGGAAACCGTTGCATCCAAGTCCGCTGGAAGTAGTTCCAGAAAACATTCCACTTGGACGTAGCATATTTAACGCCTCTGCTGGCGCATTCCTGAACCAGTTTTCTCTTAACGTAATCGATTCCATGTGGGCCCACGTGATCCGGTGGGATAACCGTCAGCAAATCGAGCATCCCAGCTTCCATTGCAATCGAATTGGCGGGTGCAGCGACACCAAGCTTGACTAACTGTCTACGGATAGCTTGCTTGAAGAGAAAAAAAAAAACCACCCAACCATTCAAGAGTCCGGGAACTGCGTTGTCTCCTTCTTCGTGATCATCGCCCGATTCATCGTCATTATCTCCATCATCTTCGTCGCCCCCAACGTCAGCACCTGGATTGTTCGGAGTGTCTTGAACCTGCTGTACTTCACGGTCATCGAGCCTGTCCCTCGCCACGATCTTCTTCTTCATCACCCTTCGCGTTGCTCGCATACTCGTTGGACGCATCTGAGAGCCATTCCTCCTCGATTTGGGCAGCTTGACGCCCACGGGAGCGGTGCATCTTGAGCAGTCTTGAGTATTGAGCAGGGGAAGCTTGTTAGATGTAACAAGCAAAGTGAGGTAAGGATGCTGCCTTGAAGACGCAATTCATCTTTAGAAAGGGCTCACAATCGCAGACATAGGTTTATTTTGGACGTGCAATCGTAGTTAACGTGCAATCTCATCTTCATTATTAGCCTGTGCTTGTAAAACGATCTTATCGCACTGGGATCAGATCTAAAGATGTGTTGTCCATTAGTGCCGAGCGCAAAAGTTGCAGAGATTCATATAAAACTAGCCGAGATTTGCCCAAAACAAGAAGATTTTAGCCGAACGATGCGCTACCAACACGAATAGTGAACTATAATGTTAAACAGAGTGAAAATCTTCATTTCCGAGCAAAGACATGTACAAATCTAGCCGAGGAATTATTTGTTTACTTTCCGATATAGCTAAGTTTATCCATTTGAAATAATGTTAGACAAAGTCAACCACATTAACTCGCAAAGCGCAAATTTTATTAAGATTTGCTAACTCGTCACCACGAAGGGGCTCCTGCAGAAAGGGCACGGTGGTGGACCTTCACGTGGGCCGTAATCTTCGAGCATCCCTTGGCGGCACGATTTCGCCCACGCGAGGAAGCACCAACGGTGCAGAGCGTGCGGGCAGTTCTCCGAGCGAACCGATCGCGCCGTGAAGTTCGTGCAAATGTCGCACTTCTTGAGCTTGGCGGAGTACTTGACCCTTTTTCGCTCGCGGTCAGCCTTCCTGACCTTGTCCTTGGCGCGCTTTAGTCGTTTCGCCCGCGACTTTGGGTTGCGGGTTTCCTTGCAGATTCTGCGCTCTTGGTGGACCTTCAGGTTCTGCTAGGACTTGAGCTCGGTCCCGCAGCGGGTGCAGGCGATGCTGGAGGGCGATGGCATTTTTACGAGTGCCAATTGAACAGAACTTAATTGCTCGATAATATATTTTTTCAGATGAAATTCTTATCCTACATGCGCCTGTAGATTCTTATGGTCTTGAGACCCGATCCGGGACCAGACCGCTCGGTGACCCTTGAAATAATCTTCCTTTTCCTTCGAGCTGCGGACCCCGGGTCCCCTAATTACGTCAGCATGTATAACATAGATGTCACAGATTCTGTTCTGATTTTTAGAAGTATCTAGAATGCTGAAATATACATATTATAATAAATATCACTGCACTATTTTATGCTTTTGGTTCTCACCTGCAGGACGAGCGTTGCCGTCTCTAGCGTCTATATCCAGCAGTGAACACCACCATACTGGCTGCTCACCCTGCGTAGCCTTTTCACTTAAGTTCAAGCAAGCCGCGACTGGATTTTTGTTGTTGTAACTGCATTGAAAATATATATATTGAAAGGGAAGTGGGGTCTGGCTGGGTCAGTTTGCGTCGCAGCGAGAACGCTTGTAATTAAAAGATACATCATTAAAATATGCATATATCTACGTGGTGGTTAACGTAGCACGTCATGTCTAGCAAGTAATCGGCTTTGTCGTGGACTATCGCAGCAAATTATAAAATAAATACAAGACACGTTTGTATTGTCCTGTATACACCAGCAGAACAAATAAATGCAGACATTTTGTGGATATTTTGTTATGAACATCCAGGTGCCCGACGTCGTTTGCCTCAATACACCGAATAAACTGTTTCCGCCAGGGGTCGAAAAAATCGATTGGTCCATGCGGCGGTCAAACTTGCTCGCGGAATTGCAGACTGCACATGTAGATGCAATTCAAATACCCAACTACGCCAGCACGAAAACTGCAATTTCAAACTGCACCATCGAAACAACTGCAATGTCAAATTGTATTAAAACACACAATACCCACCCGCACTACGTAAGTGTGCACTCAGCTAGTTTTGTGTGAATTCTTGATTGTGCCACGAGCCTTGAGTCCCAGTAATCAGTGTTCGTTTTAAGGAACATAATGGCCTCGAACATTGCGAGGCTCATGCCGCGTCCCCGGTCGGTCATCACGTGCTTGCTGAACTGAACAGTCTTTCAACAGAGACTGAGGCCCTCGCAAGAGTCTCAAATCTTGATACTCTGTCGTTTGCACGAGTTTCTGACGTTTCCGCTCCTCGATTTAGGAGATATTGCCGCCCCAGCTGATGCGCCGTTGTTCGTATACCTGCGGATTCTCGAATTTCTTAATCGTCTCCTTTTCCTGTGTGGACAGATCCGCAATGCGCCCGTTCTGGACATTTGTAATGGCAAATTCAAACATAGTATTGTGCACTATCAATGCATCTTGAGCAAGATGCTTGCTTAACTCAGGGTAATCCTCCAGAATTTCACTGAACGTGCCACGGCACGTTGCCAAAGCGACATCTTTGTCCTGCAGGCCAGCCATGATCGAGTTGAATTTGTGCAACGTAGGGAAGATGTTATTTAGAATTTGAAGCTCGCTGTTTCGAGGGGCTTCAACGTCGCGGACTTGATGTAGATCGTCTTCAATTGCGAAAAATCGATCCAGCATGTTGTACGTAGAAGACCATCGCGTGTCATTATTTCGAATCGCAACGAGCTCCGTAAGATCGCGTAATGCAGCGGCCGACTTTAAGGTGCACGCTTTCGAGCACATTTTGCTCAGCTTGTCGGTTGCCGCGACAGCGCTAAGTTAAACTTGTGAAATCCACATCCAAATAGCGTCACGCCCAACAACTCTGCTGTGGCTCTATTGACGCGGCAGTTGTCGCGTATCAATGGCGAGAGGGAACGGTTGAACACCCCACAGCACGAAGTTCAGCAAGTCACGGTGCGACTCCGCTGTGTAAGAATGCTCGTCGAGCGGCGGTGAAAACCAAGAAGCACCTCCGTCACGGCTTTGTCGTGAACGAACACGGCTAACACGGCGACGTAGTGTGTAGATTTTGTCCTCTCACCCGTCGAACATAATCGCAAATTCATTCGGCAGATTCTGAGTGATAACGGTTTCCACAAGCGACACAAGAGCTCGTAGGTATGTCGTCACCGACTTGCTGGAGACACGATCGGCCGGCTTTATCCCTGCAAGCTGCCGCGTCATATCGTTATCCACCTCTTTGAAGGGCATGTCTCGCAAGATAACCCAGCGCACCCATTTATACACCACGAGGTCGCGTTCTGCCACGTAGTCCTGTGTGATTCTCCAAGGATCGCGGCAGCCAACTATCGTCTCTACTATTGTCGGAACCAGGTTACCATTTTGGGCCAATCCCAGGATCGGACGAAGGTTCGTTAAACCTCAGGGTGTCGCTACCCGGGTGCCACTATACCGAGGCGGTCACTACTCTGAAGGTTCCGCGGCCGCGAGGCTGAATGAGTGGCCCTGCTAGCGCCGACAATATTTCGCTTGATATTATATAGAATCATCGGGAAGAGTAGATTTAGAGGGAGTAAGAGCCCGCGAGGGCGATACAAAGAGAGCAGATTTTACCCCGACTTCCCAAGCGGCCAAGCGTCCCAGGTAAGCACCTTGCCCTGTTATCGTGGCTTATGCCTGCCAGCGAACACAGACCTTCGTGAAGTGAGTGTTCGTTTGGTTAGGTGAAGAGTGAAGAGTGGTAGTTAGAGTGTATTTTGGTTCGACCCTATTGATAGGTGTGCCCTGCTTTGGAGTGCTAGTTGCATTCCAACGTGACTTCCGGCGCCTTCGTAAGAGAGTCCACGGGACTAGGCAACCTTCGTCTGCTGGTGCCACGGGGTTTGAGTGTGTTTGGACGTACAGGTTAAGGCTCGTGCCTGTAGCGTCGGTTTATATTTGCCTACAGCGTAGACAGTAAGTGGAGGCCACACCGGCTCGAGCAGG